>NW_019104513.1:141374-176140 GCF_001995035.1 Momordica charantia
TCGACCATCGCCGACCGTTGTTTGCTGATTTGCCAGCGCTGCTGTTTTCCGATTGCTATTCGTTGGTTTCGTCTCGCCGCCAATCGCCGTCGCCGTGTGCTTTCGTCACCACCAGTCGCCACCCGTCGCCTTTGCCCCTCTGGTTGTTCGTGGGGTAGCACTTGGGGTTTCTGGTTTCAGAAAACACCTAATCCAGTTTGGTTCCAATCGTTTGATTCATCTATTTTGTTTGGTTCGGGTGGTTTGGTCTGGTTCTGTCGTTTTGTTCAAATAAGTTCGTTTGTTTGTTATGGCTGAGAAGAAATCAATCGTAACTTCCGAGGTGATTCCAATGATATCAAAAATCACAGAACACAAGTTGAATGGAGCACGAATAGATTATTTGTCTAACAAGTTGGGCATGATTAACATATATGCACGAACTTGAGGGGGAGTGTTAGAGTATATATTATTAATTTTATATTCTTATAGGATTAGGTCAACCTTGTATATTTATCTATATATATAGACTTTTTAATAAAGAGAATACATTACATTGGATTCTCTCCAACCTTAGCCTCTGCACCTATAAAGGAAAGTCATTCTAAAATTTATAAAATCTCAGGACATGAAGGGCCCTTTTGCTTTTAGTTATGCTTTTTGGGAAATTGTTTAGTGAAAGTATAATTCTTAATTAATGTCTAAATATTAAATTAGTTTTTGATCTTGAGCGTCATTCATATAGCATTAACTTTAGAATCAATTAATTTCATATATTCCTTATTGGGATATGTTCAACAGAAGTCTTGTCTGCTTCCATCATGGCTTTATTTCATACTGTTTGTCTTGCATTGCAGGCAAATACATTTCAGTTACGTCAGTAAACACAAAATATCAGAATGACAATAACCTCCTAATGTGATCTCTTAACAAAACCAACCACTGACTAACATGAATTCCCAACTCCCAATTTCAAATAATGATCACTAACTAACGGAATCCAAATTCAGGAATTCGTACAATAATGAATTCCAATTCACTAATTTCAATTGGGGAATTCAATCACCAATTTCCAGTAGAAATTTCAGTAAGCACCATCTATCTATGATTTAAATCCGAATACAATTTACCATTTCGATGCATAAAAAAAAAAAGTACACTGATGTGCTAGGGTTAACACCACTTCCAATTCACAAATGCACAATAGAATAGCCAAGCAGAAGAAATACAGAAGAAAAGTTTCAATGCCGAATCCCAAAACTCACATCTTTCACCACCAAAATCGACATTTACACATAACTTCTAACTTCAACATGGAAATTGAGAAACCAGTGAAGCAAACATTTTGAAGAATTATAAGAAAATTATAAGAGATTGGAAAGAGCAGAGTGTTTGGCATACCTTGGAAGAAGGAAAAGAAATTGGAAGAGGCTGAGGACGGTGAGCAACGTTGCAGAGACTCCGAGACCTCCAGAAACGATGCGGCGGCGGCGGCAGTGGTTTCAGCGGAATGCGGCGACGGCGGCGACTTGGTGGGGAGCGACCACAGTGGGATGAAGGAAGAGAGGGAAAAATCGAGAGGTGGAGGGGATGTTTAAACAAAATAAGATTGTGCTGAAAACTTATTTTTCTATTATACAAAAATTATATTATTTTTCTATTATATATTTTTTAAAAATTAGGCTTGTTTTCTAAAAAAATCTTTTTTATGTTTTTCACTTTTCTTTCAAATACATTTGCATTTTTAGCCAAATTTTAGAAATAAAAATAAGTTTTTAGAAATTACTTTTTTTCATTTTTTTAATTTAGTTTTGATTTAAAAAATATTATTGAAAATTTATTAACAAAGACAAAAAGTAATAGTTATAAGATTAATTTTAAGAAAGTGTAAATAAAAAATAAAATAGTTATCAAACAAATTATTAATAATATAACAATCTTTTTATGGTTTCACACCATCGTAAACCTTACGTTTTCTATTTATAAAAAAAAGAATTAATTAATAAATTGGTACACTAAAAAAAATAAATCTTAAACAATTAAAAAATGCTAATAGATTACCGATCAAACCAAGAGTAAGTCTTATTATAATAAGTATTCACAAATTTGATGGATGTGACTGCTATTTTCAAAGTTTTGTTTTTAAAAATATTACTATTTTCAAAACTAATTTTTAAAATATTTTTTCAAATTTATTTTAAAAATAATACCCCAATGTTTTTGTAAAAGCGTGGGAAGAAGGGATCTTTGAGACAGTTTTAAAATAATGTAGTTTTAAAAATAAATTACAAAAATAATGTTAGTTTAAAAATAACTACCAAATAAATGTAATTTAAATAAATAAAATCAAATATAGGTTAGGTTTTCAAAACTATTGACAAAAATAGGTTAGGTCAAAATAAAAGTCAAAACTCGCGTACAATGTCTGCGATTTCCGTGCAAACGTGTATATTTGACGTGGCAGGTGATTAGGTGGAAGTCGCGTAATTTATATATTGTTATTTTATTAGTATTGTGAAATTTAATTAAGATGTGATTAAATTTTTTATTTTTTTATTATATTTTAAATTTTGATTAAAATGTTAAAGTCTGAAAGTTTAAAATTAGATCAAAACCAATTGGATGATTAAAATGTCATTTAGCTTCTTGTGCTTCATCTTCGTATGTTGTATAAGATAGCATTTAAATTTAATATAAACTAAATCGATAAAAAAATATTAAATTAATAAAAACATAAAAGTCAAGGTATAAACTACATGAATTTGGGGTATGGATAATTAGGGCTTTGTTCGTTTTATAATTATTTTGTTTTAAATTATTGCATAAGATGTCCACATCTTATAGGTAATTCATAATCTATTTTTTAAATATGGAGAAAATTCATATTATACAATTTAGTCTTTTTCTTAAATTGTGATTTTTTAAAATAAAATTTAAAATAAATAAATAAATAAAAAGAACAAAGGGATATTGATGGGAAGTCGGGCTGCCCCTTCTAAATTAAAAAAATATATATAAAAAAAAGAAGAAGAACAAAGGAAGTGCCTAACTTCAAAATTCAATATAATAAAAGATAGGGAAAACAAACAAAAGGGAACTTCCAAATTAAAAAAAAAAAAATTCCAAAAGGGGTGGCTGCACTTCCCAATTTTGGAAAAAACAAAGGACTTCCAAACTCAAAATAAAAAAAAAAAAAGAACAAAAGACTCATCAGCAAAGCCGTGGTTCCAGTGGAACCACATCAGGGAGAAGTCGCAGCCAATGGCTGCCACTTTAGTGAAATCGGGGTCAATGACCGCGATTTCGCCATTAATCGCGGGCAACGGCTGCGACTTTAGTCAAATCGCAGGCCACCCGTGCGATTTATCTACCCTATTTATGTAATTACTTTGAAACCTACCCTAGTTTTGTCATTTGTTTTTAAAAAATAATTATTTAAGAAAAAAATCCGGATCTTTGTCCCACATTTTTATTAAAATGTTGGAATATTTAATGCGTAACATTGATGTGTTTGAATTTATTTGTCCATATTCCCAATGTTTTTTTGTAAAACGTCGGAAGAAATCAAATTTTTACGACATTCTGCAGAAAACGTTGACAAATATAAACTTTTTCCCAACGTTTTTGTAGAAACGTCGGCAAAACTTATAATTGATTTTCATTGGGAGAAAACCACTTTTCCCAACGACTTTTTTAATGTTGAGAAAAATTTCGTTGGGAAAGCAATAAATTCTTGTAGTATTCTATCATGAGTGGCTAGGTTTTAATTCTTCCAACTCAAGGGTGATTCAAGTCTGATTGTAAGCTTAAGAAGTTCAAGTTAGATAGAGATTTCTTCTTTTTCCTAAGTATTCTTTGTTTCTTGTTTTTATTATTTATAAACAATTTATATTAATTAAATTGACGCCTTAATTCATATTAATTGTTCTACTGTTATCCATGAGTTTGTGATTCGTAATTGTCATGAATGATTGAAATAAGTAGCAAGGGGTTGACTTATGTGTGTATTTATGACTTTCCCATGTTTACATAGCTAGCATAATAGACTCTAGGGAAACAAATGGACAAAATTAATTAACTTACAACTATGTCAAACTAACTAATTTTGGTTTAGTCATTCTCATTATCCTTAATGTTATTCTTTGATTAATATGGAACGCTATCGTGCCCAGTTGATTAATTAATAAGATTTAATTTTGATGCTTGGTCTAAATTAATTAAATTAGGAGAATTAAAACTTACCATGGCTATTCCTAGTAAGTAGACTAAGTTCTTAAATCAAGAAATCGATTTTTTATAAAGCCTATGATCAAGATTACAATTGGATGAAAATCACACATTTGGATTGGAAGCTTAGTAAGATTAACTTTCGTTTTCCTTTTAGTTTGAGAAATTAATTTCACTGGTTCCTTGGGATTCGACCTGGTCTCACTACTTTAATAAAATCAATAATTATTTTGGAGGGTCTCGATAACCCTTACCATTCATTTAAATCAACCAAGGATTTAACAAAGGGACATTTGTGGTTTTTCAAATAGCCCAAAGTCCATCACAATTAAACCAAAATAAGCCCAAGAAGAATTTTGCAAAATTTAGATTTTTTTTTTCTTCATATGCACATGGTGCAATTTTGGAGTGATCAAAATCTCGACTCTACAAAATTAAAATGAAAAAACAAAAATTAGATTTGAAATGTACACAAAAAAGCATAACTAACCGTATAAAAATTTGGCAAAAATAAAACAAAAATATTTTACACAAAAAAAAAAGCCCTCAACATCAACAGAGGGACTGTCTTCACTGTTTTCTCCTAGATCATTTAGCAATACAGAGGTTTTGCCTATGTCAATATACTCACCAAAGTATTTCTTCACTCGATGCCCATTTACTTTGAAAATATTACCTTTAGAATCTCTTAAATTCACAACTCCAAGTGGATAAACACGTTCAACTAGAAATAGGCCCGACCATCTAGATTTCAACTTATTTGGAAATAATCTTAATCGAGAATTGAATAACAATATTGAATCCCCACGTTCCAAATTATTATCCATTATTTTCTTATCATGCCATTCTTTAGTTTGTTCTTAGAAAATTGATGAAATTCGTCAAATTCATTTAACTGTAGCAATCTCGCCTCACCTGCAGCATAAAAATCAAAATTTAGTTTCCGCATAGCCCAAAATGCTCTATGCTGTAGTTCAAGCGGAAGATGACAAGCCTTACAAAAAACTATACGATATGGGGACATACCTAACGGAGTTTTAAATGTAGTTATATATGCCCATAACGCATCATCAAGTCTAATGGCACAATCTTTCCTATTCAAATTCACATACTTCTCTACAATTGATTTTATTGCCCTATTAGATATTATGCTAAACCATTGGTTGAGGGTGATAGACAGTAGCAATCTTATGATGAATATTATATTTTTTTTAACAAATTACTCACTGCTCTATTTAAAAAGTGATGACCATAATCACTAATCAAGCATCTCAGGGTACTATATCCAGTAAAAATAAACTTTTGCAGAAAGATAGAAACTATCTTGGCATCGTTTGTATGGGTGGCCAAAGCCTAAACCCATTTTGAAATGTAGTCAACAGCTAAAAGAATGTAATTCTTACCAAATGATGATGAGAACAAACCCATGAAGTCGATGCCCAAACATCGAATAGCTCAACTTACAAGATTGGGTTGAGGCACATCTCATGTTTCAGAGTTAATTTACCTGATCTTTGGCATTGGTCACAACTTTGAGCAAATACGTGTGCATCTCGAAATAAGGAAGGCCAAAAGAAACCACTTTGGAGAATTTTCGCTGCAGTTTTATGTCTAGCAAAATGTCTATCATATGGTGATTTATGGCACGCCTCCAGAATCTCCTTTTGTTCTTGCTCAGCAATACACCTACGAAGAATGTTGTCAGGTCCCAATTTAAACAAGGTTCATCCCATCTGTAAAACCTAACATCATGAAAGAACTTCTTAATCTAGTATTTACTTAAATCATTAGGAATTATATTGCTAACCAGATAGTTCGCATAATCTACATAACAAGGGACATCATAAATAGCTTACAGAAGCTCATCAACAAAATGTTCTCTAATTTCAATATTATCATGTTGTAAAGAAGATTCTAACCTAGACCAATGATCCGCTACTTGGTTTTATGTACCTTTTCTATCCCTTATCTCTAAATCAAACTCTTGTAGTAATAATATCCATCTAATCAACTTAGGCTTAACTTTTTTTTTAGCAAACAAATATTTTAATTTTTTTTTAGCAAACAAATATAGAATGATCTGTAAAAACTATCACCTTAGTCCTAATTAAATATGAGCGAAATTTGTCAAATGTGAAAACAACTGCTAGAAGCTCTTTTTCAATCACAGTATAGTTTAACTGACTATTGCTCAAAGTTTTACTTGCATAGTAAATAGGATGAAGAATTTTACCTTTCCGCTGTCCTAACATTGCACTCACTACAAAATCACTGGCGTCACACATTAGTTCAAATGATAAGTTCCAATCAGGTTAAATTATAATGGGTGTTGAGCTAAGTACATCTTTTAATGTCTCAAAAGCTTTCAAACAATTTTCATCAAAATCAAATGGCCGATCCACTTCTAACAACTGACATAAAAGTCTAGAAATTTGTGCAAAGTTTTTAATAAAACGGTGATACAAACCCACATGTCGTAGAAAATTTCTAACACCTTTTACAGTAGTGGGGAGAGGTTGTTTGGCAATAAAATCTATCTTAGCCCTATCAACCTCAATTGATTTTCCTAAAATTTTGTGACCTAAGACTATTCCTTCACGTACCATAAAATTACACTTCTCCCAATTAAACACAAGGTTAGTCTCGTCACACCTTTTTAAAACATTTTCCAGATTTTGTAATCAAATTTCAAAAGACTCTCCCAACACAGAAAAATCATCCATAAATATTTCTACCGTTCTTTCTACCATATCAGAGAAAACTGTAATCATGCATATTTGAAAGGTAGCAGGAGCGTTTTAAAGATCGAACAACATCCTCCGAAATGCAAACGTCCTAGAGGGACAAGTGAAAGTAGTATTTTCTTGGTCCTCCGGAGCTATTGAAATCTGTTTGTAACTAGAATACCTGTCAAGGAAGCAATAGCACTCCTTCCCTACAAGACGATCAAGCATTTGGTTAATAAAAGGAAGTGAGAAATGGTCATTTCTAGTTACCTTGTTTAACCGACGATAGTCCATGTATACTGTTCAAACAATCACTATTCTCGTTGGGATCAATTAGTTGTCATCGTTGGTTATTACCGTCATACCATCCTTCTTGGGAACGCATTGAACCGGGCTAACCCAGTCGCTGTCTGAAATGGGGTAGATCACCTCGACGTCTAACTATTTAATTATCTCTTTCCTTATCACCTCTTTCATTTTGGGGTTAAGCCTCCGTTGGCTCTCAATATAATTGGTGGCTCCTTCTTACAGGACGATCTTGTGCATGCAAAACGTAGGGCTAATTCCTCTGATCTCCGATATGGTCCATCCAATAGCCCTCTTGTACTTAGATAATACCTGCAAAAGCAAAGATTCATGTTCGTTAGTCAAATAAGAAGAAATGATAACTGATAAAGTATCATTTAAATCAAAATAACCATATTTTAAATGGGAGGGTAGGGGTTTCTTTTCCAATTATGGAGGTTCAATGATGGAAGGCTGCAAGGCTTTCAAATCAGCTGATGTTGGCTGCAAAAACTTAAAATTCTCCATTTTTTGCAAAAAAATGTGCTTGACATTTTTTTCCCTTTCTTTTCCTGCTGCCTCCAAATCTGCTTCTAAGTCTTCCACAATCATTTCCTAGAGTCCCTCCACAATTGCCCCTATTGCAGCGCACTCCTCGACTTCATCCGGGAGACGCATCACATCATAGACGTTGAATATGACTTGCTCATCATTGACCTTTATGGTGATTTCTTATTTCCTAAAATTGAATACAGTGTTACCAGTTGCTAAAAATGACATCCCAAGAATGATCGACAACTCAAGGTCTGCCTTCACAATACAAAATAATGAAATCGAGTGGAAAAATAAATTTATCGACTTTAACAAGAACATTCTCTATTTTCCCTTCCGGTTTCTTTATGGACCTATCAACTAATTGCAAAGTTACAGTAGTGGGGCAAGCTTCTCCTATATTTAACTCTTTAAAGACTGAAAGAAGCATAAGATTAATGCTTACTCCTAAGTCACATAATGCCCTTCCTAAATTCTTACCACCTATCGAGCAAGGGATAGTGAAACTACTTGGATTCTTACATTTGACAGATAATGAATTTCCTAAGCATCACTACTACACTTTGCTATGTCTACCGTTTCATGCTCACCTAATTTCTTACACTTAGAGATGATATCTTTTAAAAACTTGGTGTAATTAGGCATCTGCTCTAACATCAATGAGGGAGATATTTATATGCAATTGTTTCAATATTTCAAAGAACTTCTTAAAATTAATATCCCGATTCTCTTTAACTAACCTTTGGGGGAAAGGTGTAGGAATTTTAACATTACCTAACTGTGAAGTAGTGCAAGGCACTACTTGCTTACCTTTGTCAGCTTTCTTACATTTTTCATCTGAAGTTACGGGTTCGACTTTCTCTTCTGGTTGTGGAGTAGGGACGAATGTAGAAATAGGTGTAGGTGCATCAGTTCCTTCATCTGGAAGCGTGGGTCCATCATAACTCAATATGCTTCTCGTTGTGGCTGCCTTACATTGCTATTTACCTTCCCGTTCTCGCTTAGGAGTTTTTGTATGTCCTGACAATGTACCTTGGGGTCTAGACTTCAGTTAATTTGCTATTGCCCCATTTGCATCTCCAAATTTTGCATGGCAGCATCATTCCTTGTTATGTACGCTTTCATTAAGGCCTCGAAACTCCCTTGTTACCACCTTTTTGAGTATTGTTCTGCACTCTTTATTGATTCTACTGTGTGGTGGCAACACCGATTGAGTGGGAAATCCAGGAGGAGTGTAGTTCTGCTTGAATTGTTGAGCGGGTGCTTGCACACTGCTACTAGCTCCTCCTTGATTTCTCAAAGAAAAGCTCGAATGGTGCCTCCAACCAGGGTTGTATGTGTTTGAGAACGAGTTAAAATTTCGTTGGGCACCTTGACCTACATAGTAAACATAAGAAATTGGTGCACCTTGAAAACTAAATTAACGCATAATTAAAGGAAAAAAATCACACAAAAACATAAAGAAAATAATTTCCATTGAATTAAAATGAATAATAACGGCGTACAATGAGTTCTAGCTTAACATTTTTCTCTTTCGAGCTTGAAGGGAGTTCAAACTCGCTCAAGAACTTTAAAGGAACAATATAAATTAAAAACAGAGGAAAGAACTTGAATTAAAAGTAGAATAACACCAAGAGTTTCGAAAATACAAGAAAATAACAACTAGAAAAATAATTCAACCTAATTCTAAGTTAGAAAACGGAAGCTACAACTGAGAGTGAATGAATTTGAGAGCAATGTGATTGATGAACTACTCGGGGAGAGGCTCCCTTATATTGGCCTTCAAAGTGGTTGAACTTCCCACCAAAATAGGAGAGAATGGGTTCAGATCTTGTAGACCAACTCAACTTGACTTGGACTGGACATTTTTGATCCATTAAAACACTTGTGTATTGCCTCCCTTGCCCTTAATTAAGTTAAATGCATATTTTAGAAGAGTTGACCACCAACTATGCGCCAGATGCAATTCCTGCAAAAGGGAAATCTGTGATTTTCTTCCTTCTTTGACCACGTTTTTCTTACACTTTTCTCAAAATACCATATATTGCAAATTATCCAGAAATGTTCTATGCATGTTCTACTTTAAGAATATGTAAACTTTTTTAAATAAAAATAAAGGGAAAGATTTTGTTTTTATGGTCAAACAGACCTATTCAGTCAAATTTTGGCAGCAAAAAGTCAATTCTAAGAGACCCCCAAACTTAGCCATTTGCTTGTCCTCAAGCAAAAACAACAACAACAAATCTAAAACAGTCAACAACATGTTAAAAAGATGAATGAGCAACAATTCAAATATTCTAAGTTAATGAATCATATTTGTCTCAGGAAGGACTCCACAAGCTAAACCTCCTAACTTTAATCTCAAGACAACATGCCATAAACTATTCTTGTTTTGAAAATAAAAATGATTCTAAATCTCCTTCTTTTCTAAAAACACAAAACTTTTTACAAAACCAAGGAAATATGCACACTTCCGTTTTGATTCAAAAATTTACATAAAGAAGACAGGTGGACTGGCTACTAGCCCTTGAGGTTTTCCACTCACTAACACCAGTTTCCAACCACAGCCACTCATAGAAACTTTTTATATAGCAACCCGTCATAAAATGATGTTGACAATGGATTGCATGAAGTCACCTTAATATGTAGGCTACTACCATCCAAGATACTAACACCATCCATTTAAAAATAAATGAGCGTCTACAGTGGGACTCGCGAAAAAATAAATGCATTTTCTTACTACTCGTATGCACGCGCAGCGTACGTCCCTAACCACCTGTGGTCCCATGCCTCGCTACCCCCAACACTTGACACGTATCCTGTTTGGATTTTCCCCTCAATATCTATCATTTATTGATGATTGATATTTTACATAATAATATTAATTGTACAATATGCCATGTAACTATAAATAATGTATTAAAAAGCCGAATATAATTCAATAATAATAATAATAATAATAATAATAATAATWATTATTATTATTATTATTATTATTATTATAATAATATGCAGCCAAAAGGGGTGGATACTAACTTATTAAAGGAAATTGAATAGAAAAAGTAAAAACTGCATTATTTATCTAAGTTTTGAGTCCAATTTGATTAAACTGAAAATTTAGGGTGAAATTTAATACAATTCGCTGAGTTTCATAAGTAAAAATTATTTTTTTTCACAAATATATTTAAATTAGAAAATAAGGATGCTAAGCAAAATTTTATTATTGGTAATAGGTTTAAATATTATTTTGATCCATGGCTTTGGTTCATATTGGTCATTGTATTTTCAAAATTTGATTCCGTACTTTTAAAAGGTGATCATTTTGCTCCCTTTATTTTTCTTTTTATTTGATTTTTCAATCACAATTTGACATTACATTTAATAAAGTTCTTCAAATGTAATCAAAACTTTATATTAAAGGGTTTTTCGTTGTATATTGTTGCATCTTCATTAAGTAGCTAAGATGTTGAGTGCAAGCACGTACTATCACAAATAATAAAAGGAAAAAATTCCAAGTTTATCTCTATATGACTAGTTTCTTAAAATAAATTGACTCATTTGAATGTAGCAATCGTTTTATGGTGTGACAAAAGTAGTTATATTTGGTTTGAAAATATAGTTTAACTTCAAAATAAAAAGCCCAACCTTAAGTTAATGAAACTCAACATTAAGTAGCGCTCGATTCTCTAGTTACGCACCATATAAACAAGATTCAACTCGGCCTTTTCCAAACTAGGTTTAGATGTTTAGTTGATTAGGCTAACTGTATACGTATATGTACAACTAGAATCTGTAAAACTTAACCAACCTCTGTTTCACGTGTTTAAGAGATCTTATGTCTAGGTTTTTGTTTAGCACTTTATTTCAACTTGAAAATCCTATTTGATCCTAAACTTTTCAGTATTAGGTTAAAACTAGTTTGATTGTTTAAGTGGCCATATTTAAGATTGAATTAAAAAATCAACTTCTTCAAGCCGAGCAATGGACGCTCGACATTCTGCTTTCTCAATAGTTATGTTTGTTTTCACTCTCTCACTTTCTCTCTCTTGATACAAAGACTAATTTGAATTTAAGAAATTTGGATGCAAAGAGCCGACATAATGAAACTTCTAGAGACTTAAAACTGAAAGAACAACGGCTGGAAAACTTAAACAAATGTTGGGAATTCAAAAACATTATTTGCATAAACGAGGCTTCTAAGTTACACGAGTTAAATACGTTTTTACCCTTGAAATCAAGGGTTATCATTTTCACATTAGTGATATTTAGTTGGTTTTTTTTAATATTTTGTCGATATTTTTGTTTATATTTTGGGAATATCGATTTAAAACTTATGTAAGATGTTGAACCTATAGACACGTGGAGATGTTAATATATATATCAATGAAAATTTAAAACATTGTGGAGTGGGCAGACTAAGGGAGATCAAAGATGGGGCTAGTTTGCTGATATTTGGAGTGGTGAGGGTAGTGTGAAGGACGAGATGCGAAAAAGGGTAAAGACCATTCGAGCCGAGTAGACACCGTCGCAATGCCGTCTATAGTGTTGCGAAGCCGTTGCAAACCTTTGAAAATAAAAAGGTGGAGCGTGTAATTGATTACCGCTCTATGTTCGTAACATTGAGACGCTACTTCAAGTATTTCAACGCTACGCCGTGGGGTTGTATTTCCTCGTTTTGTTTCGATTTAGTTTTGCCATGTATTATTTAAAGTAAAAGAGGAGTCTTTGATTGTGAACACATGGATAGGGAGTAGACAGCCGTTCCATGTATTATTTAAATTAAGAGAGAAGTCTTTGATTGTGAACACATAGATAGGGAGTAGAGAGTCGCAAGAGACTCCGTAGAGATAGAGAAAATTTGAGAGCTCAATACTTGTGTGATTCCATATTAGAGAGTTTGAAAGACTTGTGGAGTGATTTGTGAGTATTTTATGTGTGGGGAACATTGAGAGAAATCAATATTGTAAAGAGCTCGTAATGTGCCATTCTTTTATTTTACTTTATTATGTGCAAATATCATCAAATTTTGTGAAAATCAAATGTTCTAAATGTAATCTTGAACAATATGTAGTTGGAATACAAAAGGATAGTGTTCAAGGTTTAACCTAAAAAGTTTATTGTATATAGATAATGTTGTGTGTGATGTTCTGGTAACACTATTGATTACAACTCACTTTATAAACGTTACAGATGATTTGATCGAAATTGTTCATGTGGAGACATGTGGGTGGGGTACCATATACAATGAATTTATATATGGTTGAACCACAAAATATTTATTTATTATTATTTTTTTTTGTGAATCCGTTAAAATATAAGTAGTTTATTTGATAAGATAATCATATGTGACTCAATCTTAATCCTGAGTGATTTATGAACTTCTACTTATGAGGCATGTTTTTTTATTTACATGGGTGAGAATGACTTTTGTAACAACATAAATAGATTAATTATTGAAGCTTATAAATGGTAGGTTCACAAGGTCCTATTGTTAGCTTACCTGAATAGATTAATTATGTTGAAAGAAAATTGAATTTGAAATATTTAAATTCATATTTAATGTATTTGGATACATTAAAGGAAATAATGAATTAACATATTTGATATATTTAACGGAAAAATAATATTTTATTAATATATAATATATACTAATGAAATAATTATTTGAATAAAAATTAAATAATATATAATTTTAATATGAGATATTAAAAGATTTTATTTGGTTAAAAATCAAATCTAATTAATGGTTTTACATTAATATATATATATATATTATTAAGATAAACTATTTTTATGAATAAAATAATATAAAAGTTTTTAATATGGGATATGAAAAAATTATGTCAAAGCTCCAATAAATAGGATTCTTGGATAAGTCAAGAACACATTCATTTTGTATGAATTCTCTCGTAGCTCTATAAGGTTTTCATTTGTTTCTTTTAAAGAGGTTCCCACCAACTTTGGTTTGTTATTCGAGTCATCGCAAGGATGGCCTTTATCAGAACACAAGGGCACACAAGCCAATGGCTAGGTTAATCAATATTATTTGAGCTGTACAAATCTGTATATTTATATAAATTAATGACCCCTTATTCTTGGCCAATAATTTAGCCCTTTAACCTTTTTGTATTCATCTCCACCGCATAAATATAAGATCACATCTCTCTATAAAATACACCAGAGAAAATTTTGCTTCCATTATTCAAACTTTGTCTTGGTATCAGAGCACTTCTGCTCACGCAATTATCATTATTTTTTTTTCATCTTTGACCTTTCGCTCATGGAAAACCTAAATGAAACACCCATCTCTGGAAAAACCTCACGTGGTGAAAGCTCCTAAACCTCAATTACAGAAAATCCAAGTGCTGTAGCACAAAATACTTTTCAAACTGTAGCCTTGAATATTCTAAATTTCAGCAATCTGCTTAGCTCATCTCTAAACCTCAAACTTGATGATGGAAATTATTTGCTGTGGAAATCCACTGTACTTGTGCTGCTACGAGGACAGCGCCTCGATGGTTTTGTTCTTGGAACAAAAATCAAGCCCAGTGAGTATATACCTCAAGAAGAAGGATCCACCTTACTCACTCCCAATCCTGCCTATGATGATTGGCTGGTTAAGGATCAATCGTTGCTAGGATGGTTGTTCAGTTCGATGGAACTAACTATAGCAAGCTCTTTTCTAGAACTAACATCCTCCGCTGAAGTCTGGAGAGGCATAGAGGAGTATTTTGGTAACGTCAACACCTCCCGAATCAACCAGCTGCGTTTTACACTCCAGCATACTCCAGCATACCAAAAAGGGAACAATGAAAATGGGAGAATATTTGAGACACATGAAACAAATCGCTGCCAACATGAACATAGCAGGTGAACCCGTATAAACTAAATCACTTATATCTAACATTGTTGCAGGACTTGAAGTCGAATATCTGCCTATTACATGTCAAATCAATGCAAGGAACAATTGGACGTGGCAAGAATTTCACGCTACCATGCTTGCATTCGAAAGTCAATTAGAACATCTCAACATGATTCCCAAGTTTACAGACATCACTCTACCATCTGCAAATTTAGTTTCAAGCAAATTTCAGAACAATGGTAGAAGGAGAATCAAGGAGGCAGAGATCAAGGCTACAACAACTATAACAACTCAAATCGAGGAGTCAAAGGTCGAGGCAGAAACAACCGAAACAATAACTCAAAACCCACATGTCAAGTATGTGGAAAATATGGACACTCAACAGCCTATTGTTACTATCGTTTCGACAAAGAATTCATGAACACATCCTACAATCAACATTCTGGAGGTAACAACAAAATGAATGCTCTTGTTGCAACACCTGAGGTCGTAGCAAATCCAATGTGGTATGCGGATTCTGGAGCTATAAATCACAGCACACCTGAGGTAGGAAATCTGAATCAAATAAATGCATACAATGGTAATGAATCTCTTGCTGTAGGCAATGGTAATTTGTTGAAAATTGAACATGTTGGTAACACTACTTTTCCTTCAATTTCCTCACCCAAAACCATGTTACATTTACGGCATATACTTCATGTACCTGATCTCACAAAAAGTTTGCTAAGCATTTCCAAACTAACCAAAGATAATTCTGTGTTCGTTGAGTTTCACTTTGATAAATGTCTTGTGAAGGACAAGGTCACCAAGAGGGTGCTACTGGAAGGGAAGGTTGAAGATGGGCTATACCACTTGTAGCTGCCAACCGAACCAAATAAAAGACCACCGTATGTCAGTCATGAAATCGCTTGCCACTCCTGTTTTCTTTCTAAATTCCCATCAGTCATTCAACATAGTCCAAATGTTGTGAGTCCAAGTATTTTTCTTTCAAAGTTAGAGTCCCTCCAAGAAATTTGGCATAAGAGAATAGGAAACCCTTCCCCTAGAGT
The DNA here is from genome assembly GCF_001995035.1 of Momordica charantia. The sequence goes on from NW_019104513.1 coordinate 157,055, forward strand.
TTTACGCCAAGTTCTTAAGTACTGTATTTTCCAAATTTTAAAGTCAATGACAAATTTTTCTTTTGTGATGCATGTCAACTTGGTAAATCTCATGCTCTACCATTTAAATCTTCCTCATCTCATGCCACTAATCCTCTCGATTTAGTCCACGCCGACCTAGGTTCACACACATCAAAAGAAGACTATCGTTTTTATATCTCTTTTCTTGATGATTGTACTAGGTTCACACACATATATCCTCTCAAATACAAGGGAGAGGCTTTAAGCCTCATTCTTGCCATATAAGCAACTTGTTGAGAATCAATTTAATTCAAGTATAAAAACCTTACGTGCATATTGGGAGGGGGGGGGGTTGAATTCAGATCTTTTGTACCACATCTCATAAAGTTTGGAATCTTGTTTCAACACCCCTGCCCCCATACAAGTCAACAAAATGGACGAATCGAGAGGAAACACTGTCATATAGTTGAAATGGGACTAACATTACTTGCACAAACATCTATGCCACTTTCATTTTGGTGGGATGCATTCCAAACTGCCGTTTATCTCATCAATCGACTACCCACTCCCATACTTGAAAATCAGTCACCATATCAAAAGGCCTTCACAAAAGAACCTGACTACAAGTCTTTAAAAGTGTTCGGTACAGCTTGTTATCCTTGTCTTAGACCATATCAGTCACACAAATTTCAATTTCACTCAAAAAAATGTGTTCATTGGTTATTGTGAGACACACAAAGGATACAAATGGTTGGATCCATCTGGGCGTCTCTATATATCTTGTCATGTTGTCTTCCACGAACCCGAATTTCCATTCAATCAAGGTTTTCTTCCGTCCAAACCTACCTCCCCTCCTGTCCATTCTCAAACTATTGTGTATCTGCACAAGTCCTTCCCTCGCAGGTGTCCATAACAACACCCCCCACAACCATTACCAGTTCGCAAGTGGAAGACCCATCATCAACTGCCCAACCTGGTACGTTCTCTATCTCTCCAACACCTTCACAAATGGAATCAGGTACATCATCTCCTTTACCATCTTTACCTACTTTGTTTGAAAGTGACCAACCAGCCCCCACAAACTCACCCTCAAATTCCTCCCTCCCTGTCATACCCATAAATCCACCATTTGAATCCCAACCTTTGAACCTAAACACCCACCCGATGCAAACCCGAAGTCAGAATGGAATCCTTAAACCAAAAACCTACTCCGTCACAGCCATTGCCCCTCATCTACTAACATGCTCAATTCCAACAGAACCTAAGACGGTAAATATTGCCTTAAAATACCTCGAATGGAAATCTGCCATGGATAGTGAATTTAAAGCCCTACAAGCTAACAAAACTTGGAGTTTAGTTCCCTTGCAACAGTCGATGCACGTTGTGGGTTGCAAGTGGGTCTTCAAGACCAAACTAAGCGCTGATGGCAACATTCAAAGATACAAGGCACGCCTTGTTGCAAAAGGCTTTCACCAACAACCTGGAGTTGACTTTGGTGAAACTTTCAGCCCCGTGTCCTAAGCCTCCACTATTTGGATAGTTCTCTCTATTGCAGTGAGTTTTGGTTATCCCATCAGACAATTCGATGTGAACAATGCATTCTTAAATGGTTTTCTCCATGAAAACGTTTATATGCAACAACTAGAAGGTTATGTCAGCAGTCATCTTCCCCAGTATGTTTGCAAATTGCATAAAGCTATATATGGACTCAAGCAAACTCTAGGGGCATGGTATGATCGCTTGAAACATTTTCTTATTGGTTGGGGATTTCATAATTTCAAGGTTGACACTTCACTCTTTCATCTTCATAATGGACAAGATATTTTGTTGGTGCTCGTTTATGTGGATGATTTTATAGTTACTGGAAGCAAAACCCACCTTATATCAGCATTTATTCATGCTCTTAGCAAAACCCTACACTATTTTCTTGGCATTCAAGTTACGAGGACCTCTCATGGCATGTTCTTGAACCATAGTAAGTATATTTCAGAGATTCTTCATCGCTTTGGCTTCCAAAATCTCAAAGCCAGCACTGCACCAACAAATGTTAATATCTCCTTATCGGCCTTTTCTGGTGAGCCACTACAAAATCCAACTGAATATCGACAAGCGATTGGAGCACTTCAATACCTTACTCAAACACACCCAGACATTGCGTTCATTGTCAATCGGCTTAGTCAATATCTTCAGCGTCCTACAGATCAACATTGGCAGGCCGTGAAGAAGGTTCTCACATATCTCAAAGGTACTATCTACCATGGACTTCATCTTCGATCTAGTAATATTTTGCACATCACCACCTACTGTGATGCTGATTGGGCCTCAAATCCGGATGATACGGTCTGTCGCATCCCACTGTGTATTTGTTGGCTCATCTCTTGTCTCTTGGTCCTCAAAATGACAATCGACAATATCTCGCTCGAGCACAGAAGCTGAATATCGATCCCTTGCGAATTCTACTGCTGAGGTACTTTGGATTAAATCTCTGCTACAAGAACTACATCTACAACCAAAATCGTGCCCCCTGATTTGGTGTGACAACCAAAGTGCTATATCACTTGCGAAAAATGTTGTATTCCATGCTCGCTCTAAACACATTAAGCTCGATGTTCACTTTATTCGTGACAAAATTGCCAGCAAACAGATCGATGTTCGTTATATTCCTTCTCAAGATCAACTTGCTGACTGCCTCATAAAATCACTTGCTGCCTCTCGTCTCAGCACATTACCCCAAGTTTGAGGGGGGATGTCAGAACACAAGGGCACACAAGCGTTGTCTCACATATCTCCTCCAACGGCTAGGTTAATCAATATTATTTGAGCTGTACAAGTCTGTATATTTATCAGAATCTATTCTTTCCATATTTTCTGTAATTCCTAATATGGCAGCACGATATCTACTAAATTAATGGCCCCTTATTCTTGGCCAATAATTTAGCCCTTGACCTTTTTGTATTCATCTCCACCGCATAAATATAAGATCACTTATCTCTAGAAAATCTACGATGTCTGTCTTGGAGAGAATCTACGATGTATCCAAGATTTTTAAATTATTTAGAAAATCGATAGTTTCCATTATTCAAACTTTGTCTGTCTTGGAGAAAATCTACGATGTATCCAAGATTTTTAAGTTATTTAGAAAATCGATAGTTTCGCTTCGAAATAAATCGTTCATTCTATCAATTGGTATCATGGTAGTCTTTAAATTTTATTTAAAATTAAAATTTTGTATGATGGGTATTTTAATTTTAATATTATATGTTATATGTGGTAGTTTGCAGAATTAATTGTTTAGACATTTTTGCATTTAATAATTTACAACTTTTGACATTAGATCAAGTGTAAAGCCATAAGGGTTAGGTTCATTGTAATTTTTTTTCCCTCAACAAAAAGTCTCTTCTACAAAGCCTGCCTTCGTATCTTCATTCAATTGATCAAATGGTTGGCGTGGAAAGAAATGGCTGAAAATTGAAGCACGTAGTTCAAGTTCAAACATTAAGGTAATGAAGCATTAAATGCTTGCACAATGAATATTGCCTTAGCATGTAATCTCATAGTACAAAACTCCCTAAAGTGCTGAAGCAACAGCTGGTGTAAACCAGAGGAGCACGCAAGCAAACAACATTATCATTATGAACTAATATTTGGATGATAATGACTATGCACACACATCACTTTATAATGGGCCACTTTATAATGAGTTAGAATCTTCACCCTGTTGAGAATTGGAGAGACAAAATAATGTATGAGAAGAAGAAAAGAATGAAGAGAAGTCGCACGAGCGTGTGGACGAGAGGGCATAGCATCTTGATGCTGTACCAAATTAAAGAAAACACAGAGGCGTGCGATTTGATTTTTGATGTTGGTGGTGCTCGTAGTGTTGAGATACTACGAACAGCGTTTCAACGCTACGACAAGGTTTTAAATAATCCTTGTTCGTTTTAGGTTTGGTTAAATGGCAAATTAAATCAAAAGGGCAGTGGCAATATGCTTTGGCAGAGAGGCAGAGGTAGTTCTTGGTGTTGGGATTGATGGAGTCAAAATAACGTCGGATCGAGCTAAGGATGAGTCGGGATCGAGCCGAGACGCATCAAAATCGAAGAGGGGATGAAAAATAGGGAAACGGGGCTTTGCAAGCCACTTGGGCCGAGAAGACAGCGTCAGGGGGAGGCACAGACATTTCTTCGTCCTTAGCGCCATGGTGCCATGGCGCCATGTCGTCTTTATAAATACTGTTGTTTCGGGTTTTTAGGTTTTCCAACCGAACAAAGGGTTATTTGCAGTCGTTTTGAGCTGGTTTTTGGGAGCAAATGAGTGGCAATGGCTCGGGCATTGACAGAAGTTTTGGGGTTGATCAATATTGATATTATCGGGTAATTGTATCTTGATTCTGTGAGTTTTTCCATTCCTGTTCCTAAGTATTAATTGTGTAAAATACTTAGAAGCTAGGGAGCTTTTGCTGAGATCTCTAGAGGATATTTTGGGGAGTGTTATTGTATCCAATCCTTAACAATATTAGTGAATTACCCACATCTTAGTGGAAGACTGGACGTAGCCCTTAGTGGTGAACCAGTATAATTTCCTGTGTCGTTTACTTGTGTTTACTGCTTTTCTTCCTATTTGCATATTCTTGGTTGTGTTGGATATTTTCTGTGGAATGAGAAATTATTCAGGTCAGTTAATTTCCCAATACTTGGGTTGTGGAGAGGTGTCGGCAACGTGTCCTTGTGAGTATTGTGTGGTTTTTCATTCTTGTATTCTTAAGTACCTATTGGCATAGTGCGTAGAAGCTAGGTGACAATTGTTGTGGCATCTAAAGATATCTTCGTAGAGTATTTGTGAGATCCATTTTGTTATCCCAATCATAGTAGAACTCGGGCAGTGAAAGACTGGACAGTTTTGGAAGAGAGAATGGTTCTTAGTTAGACTTTTGATTAAGGTGAATTAGGACTGTTAGCTATTTTATTATGCACCTAGTAGCATATCTTTTTTCCCAACACACTCCACACATTGTACTAAAAAAAATGCCATTAACTTTACGTAGCTGCTTCAAATCTGATGGTGATTGCATGCACTGAAATAGTTGTCAATTTTTTTACAGTGGTAAGTAGTATACCTACTTGTTGGTAAAGATGAAGTATTATCCCTTACTTTCTCCGCAACACATACAATTTTTCTCTCGACTTTCCAGGGGTGACAGTGAGGCATCAGACGACAGGCAATTAGGAACGTATGATGTGTGTGCGTACGGGCGTGTCACCACCAGAGTTGTACGGGAGAACGTCAGGGGCAGTAGCCCACCACTTGCAGTTGGAGAAGGACAGACTGGTAGATGGAGGCCCCACCCATCGAGTGTCGAAATGTTCTCCTCATCCATCAGAATCTCGTATAGCCTGATGTGCCTTTACGCCCAAAACCATCATCCTTCCTGGTCGGCCACCCGCGCCTATAAAAGGGAAGGATCCCATGACTACCACAAAATCTGTCACTATAAACCCTTAAGGTGTCTATCTTACTTCGTTGCTCTAATTACTGACTTGATCGTTGAAGTGTATATTAGGCAGGACATCGCACCGGGGTAAAGTTTTCTGGTTGCAGGCTCATTTGCTATATGGTAAAACACTCTTCTGACGGACACATGGACCTCTTCAAAATTTGCTGTCAACAGTTGGTGCTGTCTATGGGAACGACGTTTTCAAGCTAATCGAAAGCTTCTTTCCCTCGCTAAGACACCAAGACGATGTCTTCTACTAGGAATCATCATTCGAACAGTTTGTCAACGAGGAGCGTTGATGCGACAAATCTTCCGCCAAGGCAGCCACCACCCCTCCTACTCCTTACAAAGTTAGGGGAGCTAAGGACACGGGCCACCCGCTGGGTCACTTCGGGAAGCATAAATTGAGGAACCCTTGTAGAAGGAGCTCTGGACTCTAAGCCGAAGTAAGGGTGATGGGCGCCTAAATGTTATCCCAGATAGAGAGACTGGTTGACGTCATCCTAATCGACCGTACTGGGAAAGTAGCAAACCTCGCAGTTAAGAACGGTGGTGTTGGGGGAACCGCTGATGGGGAACCCCAGTGTGAGTTCGGGGATGGACCCAATGGAGAGGACTCCCTCACGGCAACTGGACCAAAATCTTGTTTGAGATTTTGAATTTGAAACAATTGATAGAGCGTAAATGTAGAACTATCACAAGTAATAAAATGGAATGAGTATTCCGAGTATCAATCCACATGGACCAATGAAGTCTTTTTTTATAAAAATGATGTTGATTAGTGACTTTGCAATTGTTTTTAAGGTAACAAACATCAAGAATTGTATTGGTTTTGGTGTTTCAAAACTAAATGGAATAAACACAGTCTAATTACTTCAAATTAGCAAAAATTACACAATGTTTCGAACTAAGCACAAGGTTCCTCTCTATATTTTTCATCGATTCTGCTTCACCATCTTCTTATGTCTAAGTGATCTTGAAGGTATACATTCATTTGTAATATGTCTATTAGAAAAGTGAACTTATTTTTATAAAAACCAACCGTAACCTCGAGTTGAGGTCCTATCTCTAGACTACCTGCGAGAAATCTTTATGTCAAAGTCTTTCTCTCCAAAGTTAAATAACTTAAGTTGTGGAAACATATCAACCTTTTAGGAATTGATGTTTGGTTAAAACATTAATTGGCTAAATTAATCATTAACCTTTTTTAAAACAACTTAAAATGATAAAAGAAGTGAAAAATACCTTTTTACCTTGTTGAATTTGTTAAAAGCTTTTGCTAATTATTTATAATCGGGCTTGGGAAAACAAATTTAGCCCATCATTTTAAGGGAAAAATAGAAGACATGATTTAAAGGAGAATAGAATAAGAACAAGTTTTAAATGATGAAGTTGTAACCTAAATGACCCTTACCCATACTCTTTCGAGATTTAAGGAGCGATACTCAGTCAATTCCATAAGATTGTGTGATTAAAAACTTTGTAAAGAAAGAAAATTGAGATGAGATTAATAACACTCCACTTTCCCACTGGAACTCCCACTACCCCTATTATATCTATGTTGCTGCTTCCCTGAGTAGTTCTTCTTGCCATTCCCCTTGTTCTGAGCTACCAAAGCTAATTTAACCCCATTTTCTGCCCTTGAATTAGATGAAAACATTTTCCCTAATTTTCTCCCGGCTTCTTCAGATATGACGGCATCACAAATAGCTCAAAATTTCAAGCTATTGTCCCTTAACGAATTCGATATCACGGTCTTTATCATCTCGCAACTGTCAGGCAAAGATGTCAATAGCCTCATAGCCTTCACCTCCTCATCAATCTTGATACCCATCCCTTTTAGTTTGTTCAAGATATCGGTGAGCTAATTAATATGGGAATTCACCGAGGTTCCCTCCTCCATGTGGATATTAAAATACTTCGTCCATAGAAGTATTTTTGTATTGACAAAAAGTTTCTCATACCTGTCTTGCAAGGCCTGTAACAATGCTTTCGCAGTCGTCTCTTTCGCCACGAGTGCATACACTCATTGATAACAACATTTTGATGTTTGCAACGGCCTGATCATCCATCTCATTCGAAGTCTTATCAGTCATCTCTACTGGTCTCTCCCCAAAAGTCTTATGTATCTTCTTGCACGTAAGGAGATCATTTACCTACATCTCCCAAAAACTGAAATTCTCTCTACTGAACTATAAAACCCTTCATAGTAATGGTGTGCTTGATATCTGTCTCCCATGATGCTGCAACCCTACAGTTCTGATACCAGTTGTTGGGAAATTAACTGTCTTGTATAATTTTCCCTTCAACATAAAATATCCAAACACAATCACAATATGTAAATAAGGAAGAAAACTATAGAGCACAAGAAAACAACACATCAGATTATACTGGTTCACCACTAAAGGCTACGTTTAGTCTTCCACTCAGACGTGGGTAACTCACTAATATAGTCAAGGATTGGATACAATAACTCTCTGGTAAGGGTTGTCGAGGCCCTCCAAAATAATTACTGATTTTATTAAATCTAACTTGTAGAAGTAGTGAGACCAGGTCGAATCCCAATGAAACCAATGAAATTAATTTCTCAAAGTTAAAAAAAATGGGGGGTTGAATTAAAATTTTAAAATTTTAACATACAAACTAAAAGGAAAACGAAAGTTAATCTTACCAAACTCCCAATCCAAAGGTGTGATTTTCATCCAATTATAATCTTGATCATAGACTTTACACAAAATTGGTTTCTTGATTCAAGAACTTAGTCTACTTACTTGGAACAGCCGTGGTAAGTTTTAATTCTCCTAATTTAATTAATTTAGACCAAGCATCCAATTAAATCTTATTAATTAATCAACTAGGGCACGATAGCGTTCCATATTAATCAAAGAATAGCATTAAGGATGATGATAATGACTAAACCAAAATCAATTAATTTGAGATAGTTGCAAGTTAATTAATTTTGTCCCTTTGTTTCCCTGGAGTCTATCATGCAAGCTATGTAAATATGGAAAAACCATAAATACACACACATAAGTCAACTCCTTACTACTTATTTCAATCATTCATGACAATTACGGATCACAAACTCATGGATAACAATAGAATAATTAATATGAATTAAGGCATCAATTTAATTAATATAAACTGTTCATAAATAATAAAAACGAGAAACAAAGAATACTTGAAAAAGAAGAAATATCTATCTTAACTTGAGCCTCCCAAGCTTACAATCGGACTTGAATCACCCTTGAGTTGGAAGAATTAAAGCCTAGCCACTCATGGTAGAGGGAGAAAACTTGAATTTTAGAGAAGAGAGCTTTTCATTGGAACTTGGATGATGGATCTCCCAATAAGGCTTCTCTATTTATAGAGATTAACTTTATCCTCTTTTAAAGAGGAATTATATCTAATAAGGAATTCCTAACTAATTGGGAAGATCATTTTTAAAATAAAACAAATTAATAAAAGAGTTCCTAATCAATTTAGGATTATGTTTCCTACTTTGATTATATCTTTTCATTTACAAAATATCCTAAAATTTCATAATTGAAGTGTCCCGCCATAATAATTGTGTTTGTATTTATCCATTGAGCTCTCCCCAATTTGGTGAAGTCCACATTATCCTCTAAAATTGTGTTTTTAAATTATTATTCTTGAGTATCTTCAATCTGCCACATAATGATAAATTATAATTAAATTCAAATATTTAAACATAATAAGTTAATAAAATGTAAAATAAATATATAAAATATGGGTATCTTTTTCATCTTATCACTCTCCCCAAAAATATCTCCTACAAGTCCCAACAAAAGCTCCTAGCTTCTAAGTATTATAAACACTATTCTTAGGTATAGGAATGAAACACTCACAACTATGATCAAGATACAATACCCGAATAAGACGATCTTGATCTCCCTAATCTGCTACCAACAATCTCGAGCAGTTGCCACAAATATGTTGCCAAAAACGTAACAAAATCGGCTGCACAAATTAACCCCAACGACTGCGCTAAAATAAAACTTAACTGTTGCTTTTATACAGAAAAACGTTGTAATGTTGAGACGCTGGACGTAGCATCTTAACGCTACGGCCCCAAAGCGTGAAACCCCAAAAACACGCTACCGCGTGCTTTTTCAATTACCTCCTCCATGTTCGGAGCGTTGAGATGCTCTAAGCAGCGTCTTAACACTCTACTTTTTTTTTCAATTTTGTTGTAGCGTCGTGGTGCGATGCCCGCAACCAAATGGCCTATACAGCAGTTCTCCAATTGTTTTCATTCCCTCGATCGTCCCGACGCGTCCCGGCTCGATTCCGACACATCCCTAGCTCGTTAACGTCGTTTTGGCTCCACCAATCCAACACATTCAATATAGTGAGTCAAGGACAATCATGTAATCAAAACAACCTTAATATTACATTAGAAAAAAAGTAATTAAACAATTTAACATTACTTAACTCAGGAAAATATATTAGATCAAGTTTAGTTCAAGCATTTGATGTTACAAACCAAGTAATAAAAGGAATACATAGTACGGTTCATCATATTAATTAACATAGTTACTACGTACATCAATTGCGGCCAATCCATGTGCCTTCACAATTTCCTCTTGTACACCGTGATTTAAATTGGTCCATATCATTTGATGATGTCCATTTTGATGTTGTAGGACAAAGAGGATGTTAGATCAAGATTAGTTCAAGCATTTGATGTTACAGACGAAGTAATAGAAAGAATACATAGTACGGTTCATCATATTAATTAACATAGGTACTACATACATCAATTGTGGCCAACCCATGTGCCTTCACAATCTCCTCATGTACACCGTGATTCAAATTGGTCCATATCATTTGATGATGTCCACTTTAATGTTGAAGAACAATGAAGCGAAGTATTCCTCTTCTTCTTCCTCTCATTCTTCCTCATATTCCTCTTCTTCCTCTTCTTTGTCGTCATCGTCGTCCTCCTCCAATGCAATTAAATTATCAAAATGCAACTTCGTACATGTATTAATGTATGTTGATCTCGACGGTCAATACATGAATATATCAAAATGCAACTCAATTATCAAATTAGAAAGTCAATACATGTATCTACCAATTAAAGAAATATCACAATAAGAAGATCAATACATGTATATATCACAATGCAACTCAATTATAAAAATTAGAAGGTCAATATATGTATATACTAATTGAAGAATTATCAAAATTAGAAGGTCAATACATGTATATATGTATATACCAATTGAAGAACTATCAAAATCTCACATCCTGTTTCTAAGGTGTGATTGCGCACGATTCCTTTGAACACCTTAATGTTATAAAAAAATTACCAAAATAAATAGAGTTTAAAAATGACCAAACATATGAATAAATCTAGAAACGAAAGGTAAACATATGATTTCATTTTAATTGCTCCTATGCTTTTATGCATAAAAACAACCAAATATATTATCATCTAATAGATTATGTACAACAGAAGTAGACAAAAAAAATCAAAGACTCACCACCAATATCTAGAAATGAGGTAAATATGTCTCTTCCTCAATCAAGACATTTATATAAAACTATTGAATCTATACATCTTCCTCACTTTCTAAGATATACCCTTGTAAGATTATTTTAAACATAGTCAACTATAAAACCATAACTTTTACGCCTACACTAATTCTAATTAGATTTACTTAAAGATATAGTGTATTATAATATAAAACAACGATATTTTGATGTAGTGGGTCGTAGGTGTTTCTATAGCATATATGGACTTCTCTAACAATATCTGTCAAAAACAAAGGAAAGTGGTTATGGATATTTAAAAAAACTTTTTATTATAAATCAATCATCATTTAAGTATTTTAAAATAATAACAGAGCAATCATCTCCTACAAAACAAACATCATGTTCTCATAAAGGTTAGTATGCGTATATGCATTGATTTGTAATGCAAGTATCATCCCGATAGAAACACGTGTAATGGAAACACCTTCCTCTCTCTGTGAACACTTTCCCGTTATCAACATCATCCTTTTCCATGGAGTGATTTGTAGTGGTTTCCTTATTCTTCGAATTCAATTACTTTTTTCTAAAATAGTTTAAATTTTTAAAACATCATTTACAATTTTTTATTATAATCTTTATTTCACTAATTTACAAGCTCTTTAATCTTTATTTATTTTTTATTTTTGTTATTTCATGAAAGGTCCCACATCATTCTCATCTTATCTTCCTCATGAGATCCTATCATCCTAATATGCATTTTATGTTTTTTAGGGCTTTCAAAATTTCTTTTTCTTGTTGCGATTACTTTGAAAATAACTACTAATGTAATCTTTAGTTTGTTTAATTTTGATTTTGTAAATTGATTTTCCTACCGGTGTTATTTGTTGTTGAAAAAATTTCTAAAATCATGTATTTGTCTGTTATTTTGTTTCAAGTTCAAAATAAATTTTAGGATTCTATGAAATTTTTATAATAACTAATACCGTTTGCTATATTTTAAAACGCTCTATTTATTTCATTCTTGAATTTACTCCTAGTTTTTAATATATTAGTTGAATGTAACTTTTTTTTAAAAAAAATAAATTTGATGGAATGATCAGAAATATTATGCCATAGGTACATGTAGACTGATCGATTTAAATTTAAGAAATTGTTGATAATTGATAGGATTTAAAAAAAAAACAACTAAATTTCTAAGTTTTGTCATAATTATTTAATGATGAATCTTTTTTACATTAATTAAAACTTGATTTCTATTCAATTATTGAGTTTTTATTTTTTTTTATTTTTTAAGGACTTATATTAAATTAAAAAAAAATAAAACAAAAAGATAATAAAAAATAATAAAATAGAAAACAAAAACCGTATTATTGAGGAAATTAGATACATATGATTTTAAATTCTAAATTTTATAACCAAACAACAAAGTAATTTCAAATTCATTCTAATTTAAAAAGTTTACAAATACAGAGGTAGAAAATATCCATTTTTCTTTCTTTTAAACTCACAGTCCTTGTCTCTCTTCGTCTACCCACTACCCCACATTGTCCTCTCAACAGAAATAATAGGAGATCTGAGAAGGCCACAAAGGTAAGAAATGACTTTTAATTCTAAAACAAAATTTTTATATTTTTACTGTTTTTAGATTTTGAATTTATAACTTTTAATTGTAAAACATAATAACTTTGATTGTAAAACTCTTGGTGTGACAACGAATCCTCTATCCATCTAGCAATCCAGTCTTTCACGTCCGTACCAAACATGTTGAAATTGATTTTCACTTTGTTAATGAACGAGTTGCTCGTAAGGATCTCAACCTTCAATACATTCCTACTGAACAACAACGTCTTGCGGACTTATTCACAAAGGCTCACATCATAGATCGGTTTCGCTATTTATCCTCCAAACTTTTGTCTCCTTCAAAAGTGTCATAAGTTGGCAGGGAATATTAGGTGTATCTCAACAATATATCCCTCAAATCAGGTAATATTTACTTATATATCCTAAGATTGTGTAAAACGTTGTATTCTCGATATTATATATACTCTTAAGATCGTGTAAAACATTGTATTGCCTGTACTATACCAACAAATCATAAGCATTAAACCTTTTGAAATAGAAGACAGCAAAGTAAGACACGACATTTGAGGTTGTTTCGGTGTCTCCAACTCATACAAAAGTCAAATAGCATCTTAGAAAATGGCCGTATAAGTTATTTTTCGTGCTTTTCTGTTCTTTTTTTCTATTCCTTTTATTCAAACGTAGTTGACAATTATTTTTTTTCTCTTTTTACTTCCTAGGGTTCAAACAAAAATTTTCAAAACAAAATTTTTATGTTTACAATGTTTTTAGATTTTGAATTTATAACTTGTAATTGTAAAACATAATAATAACTTTTAAAAATATATTATTTCATCTTTTAATTCTCGTAAAAGTAAAATATGTAAGTTATATGATATTATAAAATAATAATTATATAACATCTTTGACATGTTAATAAATTAATTAATAATTAATTTTAACTTTTGTTGTTTGCATTGTGTTAAATGTCGTTCGATAGGTCGACGTGTTAATCCCTTTGACATATTAGGGGAAAAATTATCAACGACATGTTGATTGGAAGAAATGTCATAAAAAGTTTTGACGATAGATTAAAAAAAAATTTTAACTAGCTAAAGCCAAGCCCATTAAGCAAGCCCTGTCCAACGTCCCAGGACACACTACCCCTTTAGTGTGAAGAAAGGGGAGGGGAGGGGAGGGGAGGGGAGGGAGTATTTATTATTATTTTAGATATCGGTCAACACACCGACATGTCGGCATGTCGACGTGTCGACCCCCTCGACATATGGTCTAGAAGGAAAATCATTTTTCATTTCTATTTCTAATAATATTTTTAAGATTTATTACTTCATGTCATAATTCGAATAAGAATAAAAAGTAAACACGATCATAATTACAATTTAATATTTTTGTATAAACAATAATTCAAATTTAAAAAGTTAGTTTTTGTTTTTAAATAATTTAAAGTTTCAAACAATTATCTAATTTCAAAATAACTTGAATGGATTTTTTTTTTTTTTTGAGGAATATCATGTTTACTTATATGCCCTGCATAAATGCAAATAACATGAAATGATGCCCCTCTCTCTCTTTTTTCTCTAGCCTCTTTTGGTATATAATTTGATATCGCATATTTTGGAAATATGACATACTTAAATGTGAATGCTATTTTCTTGACCTAATCTCAATTCCTTAAAGATGGTCTCTTTTAATTTCACGATGTCGATTTATAAGTATGTAAAGGATTTGATCTGATATTTATGCTTAGCATAATTATATGATTCTTTTTACATGAATTATGGATCCACTCCAATCTTCTCACAAAAGATAGATTATGCTCACTTTTTTTTTTAAAGAAATTATTGTGATTTTGCTTGCATGTTTTTTAATCTCTCATTTCTATTTTCTTTTCTATTTTCTTTTGTTAAACAAATCTAGTAAATAAATATGGGATGGATATATATAGTTTTTAATATATATTAGTCGAATGAAATGAGATATTATTACTTTCTTTTCTTTTCTAAAATAAAATGTATGGAAGGATCACTATTATTATACCACATAGGCTAGATGTAGTTTGATAGATTTTAATTTGAAAAATTGTTGATAATTGATAGATGAAAACTATTAAATTTGTAAATTTTGGCAGGTTCTTCCAACTGTGGATTTTTTGCATTAATCAAAACTTGATTTTTATAAAATTATTGAGTTTTTGTGGATTTTGTACATTAATAAAAATTTGAATTTTGTTAAATTATTGAATTTTTGTGAATGTTTTTAGGGACTTATATTCAATTGCGGAACAGAACCTATTTGTGCAGCCCTCTGTGTCCAACTCAGACAAGAGTCAAGACATAGATGAATCTTAAAAAATGACCCCTATAAATTATTTTTCTTGTTTTTCTGCTTTAATTGCTTTTATTTAAAAATATTTGACAAATTCGTTTTTTAAATCTCTTTTCACATCCTATGATTCAAATAAAAATTTTTACAACAATATTTTTATATTTATAATATTTTTAGATTTTGAATTCCAAACTTTTAAATGTAAAACATAATAATTTAGAAAAATATATTATTTTATAAATTTTGTTAAAATTAAAATATGTAAATTATATAATATTATAAAAGAACAATTATATAAAATTTATAGCGTGTTAGGACCCGTTTGATAACCATTTCGTTTTTCGTTTTTTATTTTTGGTTTTTAGTTTTAAAAAAACATGGTTGTTTGATAACCAATTCAATTTTCTATTTTTTGTCTTTCAAAAACCATTTTGAAATTCTATGTAAATTTCAAAAACAAAAAAAAAAGTTTTCAAAAACAGGTTTTTGTTTTTCAAAATCTCCTTTTCTTTCTCCTGCTACTCAACTTTTTTTTTCTTTCTCATATTTATCTCTAATTTTTTTTCACACTAATTTTTTTTTATTTTTAAATTTCTCTCTACAAACTTTATTTTTCCATCTCTAAAATTTTCATATTTTGAATATTTATTGTTATTTGTCTCACCCCAACATTTTTTTATTTTTGTTTTTTTAACGGACCAGTTTCATTTCTCTTTCTAAAAATTTAATATTTTCCTAACTTTTTTCTCTCGAAAATTTCATATTTTATAACATTTCTGTCTTGGCGTAATCTATTTTTTCTTCTAAAAATTATATTTTATTTTCTCGTTCTCTTTCACTGTAATTTTTATTTATCTTTGTATTTTTTATTTTATATAAAAATTATATTTTGAATCTTGTTTTTATTTTTAAATTTGTTTCCACTATAAAGTTTCTCTTTCTTTGTAATTTTTTTCAACATATATTTTCCTCTCGACTTAATTTTTTTCTCCAATATTTTTCTCTTTTTGTCTTTTAACTTTTCTTTCACTATTTTTCTAAATATTTTTATTTATCTCTCTAAAATTTATCTTCCAAAAGTTTATTTGCATCTCTATTTTCATGTCTCTACATTAGGGAAGACAAAAATTTCTGCAAGGTCGGGTCCCAAAAGTAGAAAATGCATGTCCCAACCCCGTCCCCGTTCCCGATTCCATTTTTAAATAATTAATATATATTTATTACACTTTTTTTATATTTAAATTCTAAAAATAATTAAAAACAATTATAAAACCGATAATTTTTCTCGAGAACATATCTCGGACCCAAAAACGAGGTGGAGACGGAGACTAAAAATTTTCACGAGCCCGAGAATGGGGGGGAGCATCCTCACTCGCACCCACACCATGTCTACTCTACATAAAATTTTCTCTCTGTAATTTGTATTTTCAATTTTCTAACTTTTTAAAAACAAAAAACAAAAAATGGTTACCAAACATGTTTTGGTTTTTTGTTTTTTAAAAACAAAAAAAAATGGTTAACAAATATATGGTTTTTGTTTTTTAAAAACAGAAAACCAAAAACCAAAAACTAAAAACAAGAAAAACCAAAAACGAAAAACTAAAATGATTATCAAACAAAATTAATTAATAATTAATTTTGACTTTAGTTGATTGTATTGTTTTGCATATTGGTCAACACATCGACATGTCGACCTAGAGAAAAACACCATTTTTTCCTCTTATCGAGGACATGCCATTATATCCGTCAGACTTTAATGTGGAGAAGGGAACGAGAAGAGAGTATTTATCATTGTTTTAAATATCAGTCGACTTTGACAAGTGTTGACGTGTCGACCCCCTCGACATGTTGTCTAGAGAGGAAAATAATTTTTCATTTCTACTCCTAAGAATATGTAAATAAATTATTTCATCTTTTAATTTTTGTTAAAATTAAAATACGTAAATTATATGATATTAAAAAAAATTATATAAAATTTATAACATATTAATAAATAAATTAATAATTAATTTTAACTTTTGTTGTTTGCATTGTGTGTTAAATATCGCTCGACAAATCGACATGTCAATCACATGTTGAAGTCAAATATGATCAAGGTACAATACCAGAATAAGAGGATCTTGATCTCCCTAATCTGCTGCCAAAAATCTCGAGTAGCTGCCACAAATAAGTTGCCAAAACCCTAACAAAATCGGCTGCACAAATTAACCCCGATGACTGCCCTAAAATAAAAGCGAATTGTTGCTTTTATACAGAAAAATGTCGTAACGTTGAGACGCTAGGCGCAGCATCTCAACGCTACGATCCTAAAGCGTGAAACCCTAAAAACACGCTACCGCGTGCTTCTTCAATACCGCTTCCATGTTCGGAGCGTTGAGACGCTCTAAGCAGTGTCTCGACACTCTACTTTTTTTTCAATTTCGTTGTAGCGTCGTGGCGTTGTCCGTAGCGTCGTGGTGTCATGCCCGCGACCAAATGGCATATGCAGTAGTTCTCCACTTGTTTTCATTCTCTCGATCGTCTTGAGATACATCCCTAGCTCGTTCCAATGTGGTTTTGGCTCCACCAATCCCATCACATTCGATATATTGAGTCAATTAGGACAATCATGTAATCAAAACAACCTTAATATTACATTAGAAAAAAAGTAATTAAACAATTTAACATTACTTAACTCTTGAAAATATACTAGATCAAGATTAGTTCAAGCATTTGATGTTACAAACGAAGTAATAAAAAGAATACATAGTACGGTTCATCATATTAATTAACATAGGTACTACGTACATCAATTTGTGGCCAACCCAGGTGCCTTCACAAACTCCTCTTGTACACCGTGATTCAAATTTGGCATCAAACAATTAACTCAAATCCCACCGAATTTAAAGCTATTTGAAGGAAAAAAAAACAGATTTGAAATTAGATGCATATGACTTTAAATTCTAAATTTTACAACGAAACAACAAAGTAATTTCAAATTCATTCTAATTTAAAAAGTTTACAAATCCAGAGGTTTCAAACTAAGAAAATATCCATTTTTCTTTCTTTTAAACTCACAGTCGTTGTCTCTCTTCGTCTAATCACTACCCCACATTGTCCTCTCAACAGAAATAATAGACGGTGGAGATATGAGAAGGCGGCAAGGTAAGAAATGACTTTTAATTGTAAAACAAAATTTTTATATTTATAATGTTTTTAAATTTTGAGTTTATAACTTTTAATTGTAAAACGTAATAACTTCTAAAAATATATTATTGTAAAACACTTTGGCATCAAACTCAGTCTTTCACGTCCGTACCAAACATGTTAAAATTGACCTTCACTTTGTTCATAAACGAGTTGCTTGTAAGGATCTCAACCTTCAATACATTCCAAACAACAACTTGCAGACATATTCACAAAGACTCTATATATCTCAACAACTTCTCAATAGTGCAGAAGGCCGTAAAGTAAGACATGACTTTTTAGGTTGTAAAGGCCATTAGAAAAATTAAGCACCTCGAGTAAATTGGAGGGTTTTTAAGGCACATTGAGACTTGAGCTCGTGACTTAAGAGGCATGCAAAGACTCGAACTTGGGTCTGTATATTAAAAACCAAACATCTTACCACTATGTCGACACCCTAAGAAGTAAACATTGTACTCTTTTACAAAAACAAAAGTTCTAATTTAATTTTTAAACTAAAAAAAACGAATTTTGTTAAATTTAAACAAAAAAATAATTTTTTATGTATTTTGACATTAAAAAGATTTTTTCAAGAAAATCTTTTATTTCTAATTAAAAAAAATTAAATTTTACTTAAAACAAATTGTTAAGATCTTTTCTAAAATGATAATCATCATTTAAAAAAAGATTTCATTCTCGTAAGAACTTATTGTAAATTACAAATGTTACAAGATTAAAACAAATCCTAGAAAACAATTTTCTGTAAATCCTCTATTTTTTAAATCTCTGCAGCAGAAATTCTCTTTCTAAAAATAAATAAAAAAATTAAGAAAACAAAATTAAGAACTTTTGAATGGAAATTTTAAAGAATCCAATTTATTTTTAAAAGATTTAGTTTATAAAACTCTTATTATYATTATTTTTAACTTACAAAACTTTAATGCAAAATCTTTTATTTAAATGAAATTAACTTTTTGTTACTTTATTTAAAAATTATTTTATTTTACTTTTAAAAAAAA
>NW_019104513.1:201690-225010 GCF_001995035.1 Momordica charantia
CGAGAGGGCTCGGTTCCGACCCCTGCTCGGTCCCGACCCCTACTCGGCCCACGGCCCAGCCAGTGAATCTCCCGCCTGCGATCAACGATCCCTCGGGCCCTGCAACGCTGAATTAGGGACGGCTATAGAGGTTCTGGAATCATCTTCACGGCTATAAGTAGCAGTGAGATCCAACTCTGAAGGGGAGGTGACTGATCCTTAGCTAACTATTTTCTCAACTCTCCCTCGCTAACTTAAGCATCGGAGCCCATGTGACTGAGGTCACACAGGTTTAGATCGGTTTGATTTTGCAGGTGTTGGTTCTCTTATCATCGAGTTTGGTGTGTGCGAGAAGAAGAGCCGGAGGGTCAAAATCCACACATCAACACCTTTCATTGCCAATTGGTTTTGAGATGGAACCCCATGAACATTAATATGGTATCAGAGCCCAAAAGCTCAAATGAGCATCCGGTCCAAAAAAATGGGATGCGGTCAGGATCACACATTGAAAAGAGAGGGGACCTAACATAGGTTTATAATAGACATGAGCTACTCCTCTTGGCAATTGATTTTGATATGGAACTTTTAAAAAAGATTAGGAAAAGAAATTATATTTTTTAAGGAAAGAAATGTTTGGATTTTTATGTTTAGATTTTAAGAGATTTTTATTCCACTTTTAAAATCTAAGAACAAAGTTAAAAAAAAAAAAACAAAATTGAACGCAAACTTTTTTTAAAGAAAAAGGAAATAACAGAGTTTGATTTGATTTTGTTTTATGTTTTAAAAATATTTTTCTAATGCAAAATAAATAATTTTCTTTTTATAAATAAACGAATTTATTTTTTGTTTTTTTTAAATAAATCTCTTTTAAAAATGAATAGAAGATTTTCGTTTCAAATTTTATTTGATTTAGTGAAAACTAAAGTTTAAAGGAAAAAATTTATTTTAAAGGAAAGTTTAAAAACAAGGTTTTAGGAAAGTAAATGAAGTATTAAAAGGAAAGTTTATATTTTAAAGTTAACAAATATCAAATCTTCGTTTTGAAAGATTTGTTATTTAAGTTTTGAAAATTTTGAATAAGATATTTTATAAATAAGTTTGGTTATATACATAAAGATTTTTTTTTAATAAAACAATTTTAAAAAGACAAAGCAGCGTAGCTCAACGGTAATTGACATATAAAAAAAACTTAAGTTGTATCCTAATGTGGTGACACATTCGCGAAGCACTTGATATTAATATTTGTGGTCCAAGTTTGAGTCGTTGCGTGCCTCAATGACGAAAATTGGAACTTTCCAATATTCTCGAGGTGATAAAATTTTTCTAATGAGTTTCGTGCCATTTATACCTATTAATTCATATCTTATAACAAATTGTGAATTAATATAACGTGAGACATTTCAATCAAAATACAAAAATATTTTTTTTTGGACCAAATAAAAATAATAGAATAATTTTTTCACAAAATATGGTACCGTTTTCGAACGGGTATCGTAGGGTGTTAACACCTTCCCTACGCTCAGTCGACTCCCGAACCAAAAATTTGTTTTCACAGACCAAGTTTTTAAAATAGGTGACCAATCACATCTCGTAGATGATTGGTGGCAACTCCAAATCTCAAAAGAGAACTTTTAGAGGATGATGTCAGCCGCTCCGCGTCGCGATGACGTTGCGACAAATACAACCAACATTTTGATAGACATTTATTTTCAAAAGTGAATCTAAATAGCAAGAAATATGAATATATTGCAGGCCTCATATAGGTTTTTTTTTTTGTTAGTTCATTTTAATTTAATTGAACAATATTTTTGAATTATTATGTCCTCTACCTAATAAATGATGTGTCTTTATTGGGGGACTATGTGGCTTCTGTAACAATAATAAATTTAGCTTAAATAATTGAAAATTTGTCACAAATGTTAAAAATCACACACATATATATCACATAATCAAATTATGCTAGGGTTTCGGACCAAATCATCAACCTTTTATGGTAATATATGTACTCTTATCTATTGATTAGCTATACTCGGACGATTGACAAGTGATATACTTTATTGATGATGGAAAAATTATATATTAGTGATAAACGAGAGAAAAAAATTGTCATGTTTGCTCATTACCTTTCGATACGACATATTTATAAATATATCACCTAATTTTGCTACTTATTATAATTTTATTTCTTTGTTGGGGGAAACATATGTGGCATCTTTAATAATAATGGATTTGGCCTAAATAATTAAAAAGTTGTCACAAATGTAAAAACAGCTCATATATTAGTACTTCATCATACATATCAGTGATATACTATATCACATGGTTAAATCATATATTCGTGATATATTTTATATTAGTATCACAATGATCTACCTTCTTTTTAGTTAAACAATTGTAAATCATGGACGTGTAAAATGGTAATAGCTGTCTTATCCAATAAACTATGCTTAGATTGACAATGATATGCTTTATTTAATGATAGAATAGTTATATATATCAGTGAAATACGAGAAAAAAATTATCATGCACGTTATTTCTCTGTGTTGTGCGGCCTATTATATTTTTTTCTTGAAAAATATTAAGGAAAATCAAGAAGAAGACAACATGGGGAAGAAACAGCTTCAAAAGCTAAAAGGAGAAGTGAGAAGCATGTTTTCAGCTGCTGAAAAATCTTCAGAAAAATTAGGTTTGATTGATTCAATCCAGCGGCTAGGCTTGTCCTACCACTTTGAAGAGGAAATTGATGAAACCCTAGAGCACATGCAAAAGCCTTCCAATGTTCAAGATGATGAGAATATTTACTATATTGCTCTTAGAGTTCGATTGCTTAGACAACACGGTTACTCTATGTAAGTAATTTTTGTAGAATTAGAGTGAGTTTGTGATAACTTTTAAAAGTAGTATTTTAAGGTGAAAAGTACGTTTTGATAAACACTTTTGGAAAAAAAAATTAATTAAGTGTTTTATGCACTTTTAACAAGCATGTATATATTTCTAGAAATCTTTAAAATACTTTTTAATTATTAAGAGGAAGTTTGATAAAGTTTTTGTTCTAAAATTTTCATTTCTAAAAATTTTGCTTTTTTTTAATCTGCTCACAAAATCATTTCTTTTTATCATATTCAATTTTTTTTTAAACAAGGTTTTCGAAACATGTTTTTTATCCTTGAAATTGGGCTCAAAAAGTGTTTTTAGATCGAATATGATAAAATTTAAACTAGACAAAGAAAATATATATATGTTTTACAAGCTTAATTTTAAAAATAGAAAACTAAAAACAAAATTATTATCAAACTAGGTTTAAATAACCAAATATCATGGAACATTGAAAAATTAATATTGTTTGTTATGGATGAGAAAATCCTAATTTTCTACGATTCAAATTCTCTTCATTTAAGGAATTCAAAAAGAAAAGATATCTTGATGGCCTCATGATTGAGGAGAAGATATCCGGATTGCCTCAAGATTCTCCACAGATCAGATAACCAGATTTTCTAGATGTATCAGGATTCGAATTCCACAATCTCCAGAGGGATCAGGATTCAACTCCTATAAATAGAGCAGTAAGCCAAACCTAAAGGTATGCCACACCACTCTAAACTTTATACTCAACTACTCCGATTCTAACTTAAGTATCGTGTCGATCCCTTTTATTATAGAAGATTGGTGCGAATTTGGCCGAATCCCAAGAGGCCAAATTTCTGCATCAACACAATTGACGCCGTCCGTTTGGACGACTAAGTCTAAAGTCAAAACGATTAACAATGAATTGACCGGGAACTGCTTAGATCCAAGAAGATCTCGGGAGAAACGAATCGACATGTATTCTGGAGGCAGACCACAACTTTCTAACGACGAATGCCATACGACTCGGGGGCTTCCCTTATTTGAGGTAGTCGAGAAAAAAACAAATCAATAAGTTCTGAGACATGACCCAGAACGAACGAATCAACAAATTCCAAGTAGATCTTGGATGAGATAAATCGACGGATTACAAAACAGACTCTGGGATAAACGAGTCAACAAATCCTAGAAAAGAAAAAGCAACTGATTAACATATGGAGTTTCTACTTCAGACGGTGGTAAATTTGCTGTGTAATTTTGGTTGTTTATGATTACGAGAATTTATGTTTAATTTTCTGGTAACCGCATATTTGATACATCGCATGATTTAGGACTGATTTTTTGGTAACTGCATGTTGATATTATGTTTCCAAAGATACTTACTCGTTTGCAATTTAAAAAAGCTCCTAGCATCTAAAATATAATTATATCTTTACTACTTGAGCGTTTATCTTTTACTCTAAATGAAAATCCCTCAAGTGGGGGCATGGATAAGTAAATCAACAACTGGTCAGGAACTCGAATAGGGACAGACCTAGAAATAGGCCGATAAGCTAAAAGTCAATCAGTGAAACCAGGGAAAAGAATCCCTGCCAAGCCTAACCAATCAATGCAACCCAGGGGTAGAAAACCATTTGGTAAAAACCAAAATAGGTTAAAAACCCAGGGGTATTGATTAACTTAGGGTAAAATACCGGTAAAAGCCAAAAGGTTAGAAACCCAAGGCCAACTAGAGTTAGGGTATAAAACCATTGGCAAAAGCCAAATAGGTTAGAAACTCAAGAGTGAATCCTTGCTATAGAACCATGGACATAAGCCAAATAGGTTAGAAACCCAAAGAAGTACCACTGGCCCTGCTGAGAAGTTAAATCCTAAGGCCAAAATCTAACGGTAAAAACTAACCGTATAGCAGTGCCCAAGAGACTTGATTGCAGCGAACTACAACAAAAGAGAATGAGGGCTATGACAGCCAGCCCATAAAACGACAACGGACAACAACAAAAGAGTATCGACTGGACTCAGAAACCATTGGCCAAAGCTAAGTAGGTTAGAAACCTAAGAGTAAACCAAGAGACTTGACTACAGCCAACTACAACAAAAGGGTATGGGGGCTATAACAGACCAGCCTATAGAAACGACAACTGATAATGACAAGTAGTCTCAATGCTAAGAGACTTGAGGGTAGCCAACTACAACAAAAGAGAATGGGGCTAGGAAAGTCAGCATAATTAAGGCAACAATCAACAATTTCCAAAAAGAGAGCTATTCCACAAAAATAGTAAACCTATAAACGACAAAATATTATCAAAGTAGAAGTTGGACAATCTTCAACTTTGAGAGTGAGGGCTATTGTTATGGATGAGAAAATCCTAATTTTATACAATTCGGATTCTCTTTATTTAAGGAATTCAAAAGGAAATATATCTTGATGGCCTTATGATTCAGGAAAAGATATCCTATATTCAAAAGGAGAAGATATCTTGATTGCCTCAACATTCTCCCCAGAAACAAATAACTAGATTTCCTAGATGGAAGTAAGTCAAACCCTAAAGGTATACTCACAACACTCTACACTTTATACTCAACTACTCCGATTCTGACTTAAGCATCAGAACCTATGTTGTAGGAGCCACACCGGTCTTTAATGCTATTCTGTTTTGCAAGTCTCATCGATCATTTTTATTATAGAAGATTGGTATGAATTTGGTGGAATCCCATAAGGCTAAATTTCTGCATCAACATTGTTAATTAGCTAAAAATACCTTTTTTACTCTTCCAGATTACTAATGTTTTTCAACTCAGCTGTCTGTTGATAATGAATGAGGTGGGCAGGGTTTTTAAATTGATTTGTTTGGTAAATTTGAAATAGAGATATTCAACAAGTTTACAAATGAAATGGGAGATTTCAAAAAATCTATAGTGAAGGATCAAGGTGGAATATTAAGTTTGTATCAAGCATCTCACTTGAGAATGAATGGTGATAAAATATTGGATAAAGCTTTAAATTTCACAACTACCCAGCTTCCAGCAATGGCCGAGGATTCCAACTCTCCTTTTGCAGAAAAAGCTAAATATGCTTTGAAATAGCCAGTGTGCAAAGCTTTGCCATGGCTCATGGCCAAGCACTATATCTCTCTCTGTCACAAGGATCCATTGAATAATAACAACACTATGCAAAGTTGGATTACGACACTATGCAAAAACTTTACAAGATATAATTGGCTGAAATTTCAAGGTACGTAACTTTCTCGTTATAGATATTTCTTAGAGCTTTTTTTTTTCTTTTTATAATTATATTTAGTTAAGTGGGTCCAATATAATTTAAAATTGATAAAAAAGTTACCATATATTTTTATTTTTTGGTAGGGACTTGGCCTGCCCTAAACGAGGTGGGTAATGTAAAAGATCAACAAAATACACCTCCTCATATTCAAACAAATAACATCAGACCATCAACACCAAAATTATAGCAACCTTAATGACAACAACAACTAGGCAACACAGGCTGGCTTTTTCCTTACAAATGTTGGCCAATTACAGCACATTATTGATGTTATTTCCTCCCTGCCGTTGGAGTGATTTTTTTCCAAAATCATGCTGATATTGTGGAAGCCTTTCCTTATATTCATTGGATTTATTCCCTTGATTGCATAGCAATTATATCAGTCATTGAAATGACTGATACTTTCCTTTTCTTTATGTCTCCTACGTGCTAGATAAATTGTTTGTGTAAGTAATGATTCTGAAACAAAAATTTCTGTGCTTGGAGTGTGAATATACCTGTAATTTCTTTTCAATCTTTTACATAGTATCAGAGCAATTTCTGTTTTGGCCATGTGAAAGGGTGCTGGAAAGCAAATTGGAGTCGGATTCTTCTTCACCTACGTGCTAAGGTCTGATATGGATCCTAGATATCACTAGTTTTGCAGAGATTATTGATTGGCACCAGCCCACTGCATCAACTACAAACCAATCTCTTGAATCAACCTCAAAAGATGCTGAGCATAACAAAAAGAACAGTCACTTTGATGATTTGGGAGAGGTGGATGATAATAATGGACAAGAAAATCATCAGTCCCAGCAAACTAAAATTGGAAACATTGATGAACAACATTTCCCTCGACTTCATGCTCCAATGCAAGAACAAATAAGAAATTGCAGTGACCTTCCTCATTCTACTGGTTTCATATTGGAAACACAAAATATTGATCCACTTTCTTCCTTACCTGATATTAGTGATTCTTTATTTGTTGATCTAACTTTTGGTGATGCAGATACTTCTTTAAATGCAGCTGCAATATTTGTAATCAAAATCAGTCAATGGATTCCACTCAAATTGAAGAGCCTACAAATACCATCCGAAATCCTTTGACATCTGAGCAACAATCATCTATTCATCCAATGATTACTAGGCTGAAATCTAAGGAACAAGCTGCAAATGGAAAACATCAGCAAATCTCCCTATTAAGTGCAGTCCAATTAAGTGCAGTCCAAGTAGGTGAGCCAAAGAACTTCAAAATTGCTCTTGAATTACCTATTTCGAGAATGGCAATGGAGGAAGAGCTACAAGCACTCTATAACAATAACACATGGGAACTTGTAAGTAAACCAGAAAACACAAATATAGTGGGATGCAAATGGATTTTTAAAACAAAATTCAAGAAAGACGGCTCAATCGAAAGACACAAAGCACGATTGGTGGCTCAAGGATATTCACAAGTGGCTGGACTTGACTACACAGAAACTTTCAGCCCAGTCGTAAAACCAACCACCATTCGATTTGCTCTTGCACTTGCAGCTTCTTACAATTGGGATCTCAGACAATTGGATGTGAAAAACGCATTCCTTCATGGACACCTCAACGAAAATGTCTATATGACGCAACCACCAGGTTTTTCTGACCCTACTTTTCTTAATTATTTTGCAAACTAAAAAAGGCTATCTATGGACTCAAACAAGCCTCTAGAGCTTGGTTTGATAGGCTCTCTCATTTCTTACTACACATAGGATTCACTTGCAGCAAATCTGATCTATCTTTCTTCATATACAAAAATAGTACAATTATTACTCTCATGTTGATTTATGTGGATGATATTACCGTCACAGGGAATAACTCAAACTTTGTCAAGAATCTTATTGAACAACTTGGCACAGAATTTGAGAATTTGCTATCAAGGATCTAGGCCAACTTCATTATTTTCTTGGCATTGAAGTTCATCATGTCCAAGATGCTTGTCACATTACTCAAAGCAAGTATAAAAAAGATATACTTATGAAGTCAGAAATGATAGATGCATCTTCTATCTCTACCCCTATGGCAATAAGTCAAAATCATACTCCCAAGGAAGAATATGTTGATCCTACTTTCTATAGGAGTTTGGTGGGATCACTTCAATATCTTACCCTTACTAGGCCCGACATTGCCCATGCAGTCAACAAAACCTGTGAACATATGCAACAACCTCAAGTGAACATCTAAGGGAAGTTAAACGAATACTTAGATATCTCAAAAAGACTTTGAATCATGGAATTACTTTCTTTAAAAATAGTTCAATCAATTTATATGCATTTTGTGATGCAGATTGGGGTGGATGTCCAGTTATACGAAGGAGCACCTCTGGATATTGTGTATTCCTTGGCGCTAATCTCATTTTATGGTCCTCCAAGAAGCAACCAATAGTCTTTAGATCAAGTTCAGAAGTAGAATATCGAGCAATGGCTAATGCAACAGTCGAACTCACGTGGATTACATTCATTTTATGTGAGCTAGGATTGCCTCTACTCAAACCACCAGAATTATATTGTGACAACATGAGTACAATTCAAATGTCCAACAATCCAGTGTTTCATGCTAGGTCCAAACATATTGCGCTCGACTACCATTTTGTCCGAGAAAAAGTGGTGTTAGGATCCTTGGTAACACAATATGTTCCTTCACACAATCAACTTGTAGACATTTTTACTAAACCTCTCGCAAAGGCTACATTTCATGAATTATCAAGCAAACTTGGAGTTTGCGAAATCCCTACCTCCAGTTTGAGAAAGGGTGTAAAAGATCAACAAAATACACTTCCTCATATTCAAACAAATAACACCAGACCATCAACACCAAAATTATAGCAACCTTAATGACAGCAACAACTAGGCAACACAATCAACTTGGCCAATTACAACGCATTATTGATGTTATTTCCTCCCTGCCGTTAGAGTGATTTTTTCCAAAATCATGCTCATATTGTGGAAGCCTTTCCTTATATTCATTGGATTTATTCCCTTGATTGCATAGAAATTATATCAATCATTGAAATGACTGATACTTTCCTTTTCTTTATGTTTCCTATGTGCTAGATAAATTGTTTGTGTAAGTAATGATTCTTAAAATTTCTGTGCTTGGAGTGTGAATATACCTGTGATTTCTTTTCAATCTTTTACAGGTAATCCCTGTTTAGGGTATTAATATTCATAGGGTTCCATCTCAAAACGATTAGACTATAAGAGGAGTAATCCATTTATATTATAAACTCTTGTTAGGTCACTTATTTTTTCAACAATTTTTCGCTGGATCTCGTATGCTCTGTTGAGCTTTTGGACTGTGGCACTAATCAATATTCATGGGATTGCATTAAAAAAAGTGGATATGAGAAGAGTAACTCGTTTATATTATAAACCCTCTTGTTAGTATTAATATTTATGGAGTTACATCTTAAAACCAATTGATAATGAAAGAAATAGTTCATGTCTATTATAAATCCTTGTTAGGTCCCTTATCTTTTCAAAGTGAGATCCTTAATAATTTGGTCCCTTATTTTCTTAATGTGGGATCCTTAACATAGGCTTCCTGTAGGGTGGAGATGAGGGACATTTGGCCCTTGTCTTGGTCTCGTTCCCCGCACTGCCTTGCTTTATTTATATATATAAACCTAACTCTATTATATCCGACATATTAATCCATTGTAGTGTTAAGTTTATATATTCTCCTATCATTTGTATTTGTGTATAAATGTGTAGGTGGTGGAAGGATTTGTAGCTAATGAAACAACTATCTTTTGCACGACATAGGGCAGTTGAGAGCTACATTTGGGCATTGGGAGTATACTACGAACCTAAATACTCTATTGGTAGACTAATATTAGCCAAAATTATTGCTCTTGCAACCACTGTCGATGATATGTATGATCTATATGCTACACTAGATGAACTTCAACTCTTCACAGATGCGATGCAATTGAAAGGTTTTACTCTTTTAACTCTCAATCGATCCAATCTTTTGGATTGCAATTGGCTAGTTTATATGATATTTGAAAATATATTAACAAAGTTGGAACCTAGTGAATCAACCAACAAAACACTGATTGAACCAGTGAAGTAAAAAGTCTAATAAAAAAAATGTTGGAACCTAGTGAATCAACCAACAAAACACTCGCAATCGAACTATGTGAAGTACATAATCCAATCACAAAAGTGTTAAGAACGCTCTAGCAACAAAATCGAGTATAAAATTAAGATTGTAAAGTCATATATGATTGAAAAATTTAAAACTGTAAACTAAGGTTAAACATTTATAACCCTTTCAAAAGCCTTTTGTTTTGTTCAGTCAAGACAATGAACCTTGGTTATAGGAATCCACTAGTGTAAGTCTCACATGGTATTGATTCCGAAAAATAAAACAAAATAATTAAAAAATGAGTTGTCATTATTTAAACTAGCCATTTTTTCAACCATGTTTCATGTTTTTAGTTTGAACCAGAGAGAGGTGATGTTGGGTCTGCGGATGCTACATGAAACAATACGGAGTATCAGGAGAAGAAGCCTTATTTGAACTACAAAAGAAAGTCGCAAAAGCATGGAAATATATAATGGAAGACTATATGAAATCTTCTACTAAACTTTCAAATGCGATCCTTATGAGTGTGCTCAATCTTGCTCGACTATCGAACCTCTTTTATAAAGAGGAAGATGGTCACACACTTTCGTTGATGGAGCAACCAAATGTTTCATTACTTCTATACTTAGAGGCCCTATACTAATTTTTAGAGAACAAAAAATTGGAGTATAGAGGTTTTAACCTCTGACCTAAAGGAAAAAAATAGATGTCAATTACCATTGAGCTATTATCATGTTGCAATTTGATTCACATTTATGGTTGTTGATCCCTTTTTCACGGCTTCTCTCGTAAAATATAATTATGTATGATCATGATGTATGCAGTTTCTTACTGTGTTTCAGAAACTACTTCAGTTATAAGCAAGATATTAAATATTTTTTGACGTATCGATATTCTCAATTATATCTATGTATTTCGACATTAACATAAGGGGTAAATTGAAATTTCATAGCAATGTAAAAAAATATATATATACATGAAAAATATATGAAAAACATGTAGACATAATATTAATATCAGTAATTTTAAACTTATTAAAAAATATTATTTGTTTAATTTAAATATTTTTACTAATTTTTTATTACTATAACCTTTCGCGCTTTATGGATATTTCCATTAATTTTATGAAAACTTCATATTTACATGGATATAGATACATCTGCTGTGGTTTTCTTTTTTTTCCTTCCTTTGATGAGTTTGAAAATAATTTTAAAAACTTAAAACAATAGACTCCTAATTAAAAACAAAAAACAAAAGAAATTGTATCTAGTAGGTCAAATAACACATGAAATTTAATAAATATCCATTATTTTAAATATTTACATATCTAGATTTTGAGATTTTAATTGCAATTTTTGGTCCCTAAATTGCCTTCAATTAATACCACTGTTAATTTGTTATATAATTTTTAATATAATTGTGACACGATTCCAACTAAACTCTAGAAATCCACATCGTTTGGAAGAATGTAAAACCTTAAACTTTTTTTTTGTTTTTATTATCATTTTTTATCCCAAGCATTTGTTATCATGAATACCTTTTAAACCCTTAAACAAAACAACCAATAAAAGTCTTTGAAGATAACATATGCATTTGCCGGCAGTCGAACCCGGGTCTATTGCTTGGAAGGCAATTATCCTAACCGTTGGACTACAAATGCAAGAAGAATTTTGTACCTCTTATGTAAAAATTATCTTAATTAATAATGTCATTAATTAAAATTTAAAACCATTATTATTATTATTTTTGTAAGTACAATAAATTGGGTATGAAAGTTTGAACTTAATGTGTTAATTACTGTTCAACTATGTTCACGTTGGTCATTAGTTAAATAAAGGTTGCGCGTGCCAACAAGAAATTGTTTCTTTTTTTTTTAAGAGAAAATTGTCTTCTAAAATTTCTTTTTATTCATTTGGAATCGTTTATCTAAGACTATTTTTCCTCGAAATTAAAAGTTGGAATCTTTATCATACCATTGTTTGAACTAAAAAAATGATCATTTATTTATAATGAAATTTTCTTATTCCTTCTCTAAATTAGAGATGAGATACAATAAAAAAACTAAGAACAAATTTTAAAACATTGATTTTTAGAAAATTGACTGAGATTGTCTTGTTTAAGTTGAAAATAACTTACAAATATATTGAAGCATGGAAGAAAGCAGAGACGTCACTTTCCCGTGTGGATCCAGTTTAAATGGGTGCGGGGAGCCCGTGTTTAGCCTACCAAATGGGGACACTTTGTATTTTGTATGGATAATTGGACAAAGGTGAAATGTTATATTATTTTTATTTTTTATTATGTGGTTAAAAAATTTTTCCTTTAAATGAGGAGTTACAACTCCCACATATGTAAGATGCATGAAGGTCCGGTACTGCTGAGTGATTTAGAAAGAATTTTCTTCATCGATGGTTGTATCTATAGCATTACTACTTTTTCAACCAAATCCTAATTCTGTTTTACTTTTCTTGATATCAAGCTTGATCGACTCGAACTTCATTTTGTTCTTCTTCTCTTGAATTGCTTTAATGAGACACTCGATTGGYTTGACTTTTTCAAATGGTCACCACCTACCATTTTGTTTTCTAAGTTTGGATTTCTTGCGTCGTTTACATGTGAATGATGATTTAATTTAACTAGCTTATTTAATCAGAAAAGAAAAAGGCTAATGGGAGAATAATTAACTATTTTCAAAGTTATGCAAACAAGCACGCCTTAGATATGCGAAGTGGAAAACAGGTTGAAATTTTCAATAATATGGGGCCACACATGTATTAATTTAATGTATTTTTTTTGCTCTTTAATTAGACCGAGATAAGTGATCAAATTATGTGTAAGTTTTTGTTTAACGGAGTAATTATAAAATGGCTACGGGCAAAATGTATAGATACCATGAAATAATTTCCAATTTGATGAGGGGTCAAATTGGAAATATCAAAACGTGGTAACCAACCAGTGGTTTTTGGTCGGTTACATAGAGGTTATGGTCCTCAAGTCAGATCATCTGTCACGTTAGTTTTCTCTCATCCCTTCACAGAGAATTTTCTTCGTTGTTCTACGAATATACAAAAGTAAAACCAGAGGAAAAACGTGATTCATCTAGACTTGGAAGATCAAACCTGTCAATCGACATTCAATTACGGATCAAGGTATGCTTCCGCTTCTTAAGTGTTAGTTCTCTTGAATTGAACTAGGAAATCGAGCAATAGATTTTAAGTTTTGGGTTTCTCTTTTCCCAACAAAACAGGCTATGGATACTGAGTTTTCTGCTCTCTTACTTAGAAAAACATGGCATTTGGTGCCCTCCCTCTCTTTCTTGGCATATTTTTAGTAGCAAATTGGTATCCTGCATAAAACGGGATCCAAATTGACTTATATACCATTTTAAGGCTCTGATTTACCCAAATGGTTTCGCCAGAGTTGTGGGATTGCTTTATTCGAGACATATAACCTCGTTGTAAAGGCGTCCACAATACGTTTAGTTCTCACAATGGTTGTCTTGTCTGGCTGGGTAATTCGACAATTATTCAATAATGCCTTATTGAATGGCAAATTCGAGAAAGATGTTTATATGCAACAACTACCTGGTTTCAAAGATTTTAAATTCTCCCATTATTTCTGCAAGTTAGACAAAGCCCTCTATGATTTACGATATGCGCTCGAGCTTGAAATAACATATTAAAATCAACATTATTGTCTTCGGGTTTTATCACCGACTCTAAGTTGGACACCTTGTTCATTATTTATCACCAAGGTGTGTCTGTTGTATTACACCTTGTTTATGTAAATGATGTAATTGTCACAGGGTATAATGTTATTTGATTGAAAAGTTTATTTACGAGCTGGACTCCAAATTGCCATTAAAAACCTTGATGATTTGAGTTATTTCTTCGGGGTTCAATTATTCTGGTTACCCTCTCGTCTAGCTATGAATCAATCCAAATAAATTAATGATCTCCTTCACAAACTATAGCTTGAGGTTATCAAACCAACACATGCCCTGTTAGTTGTGGGGAAGCAATTGTCTTTGTTTGAGGACAACCACTATTTGATCCCACCATAGCCTTGCAGTACCTTACCACTGGCCGACGAGACATATCATATATCATAAATCACTCCATTAAGCTGCTTTCTTAAACAAACAATTGATGCCCACTGGCAAGATGAGTTCTTTGCTATCTCAGTGGCACAAGATGCATGGGCCTTCTAATTTAGTCATTAGATCAATTATCTATCTCTGCCTTCTTTGATGTTGATTGGGTATCCAACATTGATCGTAAGTCGGTTGCTAGCTATTCCGTTTTTCTGGGAAACACTCTTATCTCATAGTTTTGTAAATGGCAAATGTTTGGCTCGATAAAGCACGACGTCTGAATATCGAGTCTTAGCTCATGCCTCCGTTGAAATTATTTGGCTTATGCAAGTACTTGGAGAAATTGGCCTGCCATCATCATCTGTTCTAGTTTTATGGTGTGATAATATAAGCGATGGTGACCTAGCCACAAATTCAGCATTTCATGCTCGGACCAAACATATTGAGATATGTTATAATTTTATATAAATTCCAGAATCAATTTTCTTAGTTAATGAGTTCTTTATAGCCCAAAAGAGTATTTAGAAATGCTAACGAAGAGGCGAATAATCACAGAAATGTTTCAATTATTCTTTAGATAATTTTCAGCAACTAACAGTAAATAAAATAGAGAATCGACACAAGATTTATAGTGGTTCAGTCCTAAAATAGGACCTATATCCACTTTGTAAAGATAATATCCCTGCGAGTCTTTATTATTAACTACAAAGATTGAATTTACAGAAACACAATAGGCATATACACCAAAGCAGAATCGAAATTCTAAAACAGAGAGGCAAGATCTACGATTCAAGAAAGCTTCTACTCAAAATCTCGAAAAGATTTGAGGAGCAATCTCAAACACATGTAAACCTCTTCAAGAATAGTTAAGAACCAACAAAGATAGAGAGATACAACCTCTACACTTAGATCTATGCCGAATCCAAGCCCGGATTTGAACAAAATCGCCAAAGAACCTTACGATTGCACGACCACTCCGGTGGCGGCGTCGTTTTCCGTTCAATCGGCGGCGACGTCGATTTCTACCCAACCTCGATGGCAATGTGAGCGGCGACGGCGATGTAATCGAAGGTGGGTGAAGGCGGCGGCTTGACCTCTCTCTCAAGGTGGCTCTCCTCTCTCTCTATTCTTTTTCTCCCTTAAGGTTCTCAACAAAGAGGGATAAGGATACTTAAATAAGCCTTACATACATGACCTAGACCTAGAGGGGTTGGGTTTACTTTAAGAAGAATGGGCCATAAAATATAACAAGTAAAAGAGGCTCAAAAGGATAAATGATAGAAATAAAAACATTATTTAATCAATATTAACAATCTCCACCTTGATTTCATAATTTCATGAAACCAAGAGGGAGACCGCTGCCATAAACAACCAAAGTCTTCACCCTGTATCAAGCTGCAACATTCTCACACATAGGTTAAATTTATCACAAGGCAATGTCTTAGTAAACATATCAGCTACATTTAAATCAGTTGATATCTTTTTAACAGAAACTAAATCATCATTGATAATATCTCTAATAAAGTGGTATCTAACATCAATATGTTTAGTTCTTTCATGGTGAGAATGATTTTTAGACAAGTGAATGATACTTTGACTATCACAGAATACGGTAACATTAACAATGTAGTCACACAATTTAGAGACTATTCCTTTAGCCAAATAGACTCTTTAATAGCTTCAGTTAATGCAATGTATTCTGACTCGGTAGTAGATAATGAAACTATAGGTTGTAAACATGCTTTCCAACTAATAGGGCAATTAAAAATTTTAAACACAAAACCAGTCAATGACCTTCGCTTATCAATACCGGCAGCATAATCAGCATCCACATATCCTTCTGTCTCTATGCCTATATTATCATTAACAGTTGCATTTGCTCCACCATAAACAAAGCATAAATGTGAATGAGATGCAAGATATCTTAAAATCCATTTTACAACATTCTAGTGTTGTTTTCCTGAATTAGCTAGAAATCTACTCACAACACTTAATGGATGAGCAAGGTCAGATCTAGTACATACCATAGCATACATAAGACTCCCAATAGTACTAGCATAAGGAATATCAAACATATCATCAATATCATCGGGGGTCTTAGGGGAGTCATTAGAAGACAATTTAAAATGTTTCCCAAAAGGAGTACTAACCTTCCTACTATCTTGTAAACCTAATCTTTTGACTAGCCTGTCTATGTAGTTCTTTTGAGACAAATACAACTTATTATTAACACGATCTCTAGTTATATCCATTCCTAAAATTCTTTTTGCTTGCCCTAAATCTTTCATTTCAAACTCTCTACTTAAAAGATTCTTCAACTTTTTAATCTCATGTATAGATTTACAAGGAATCAACATATCATCAACATATAGAAATAAATAAACAAAATCAGATTTGGAAACTTGCTTAAAATTAACACAACTATCATATTTACTTCTATTAAAGTTGATTGAAATCATATAAGTGTCAAAATGTTTATACCATTAACTAGGAGATTGCTTTAAACCATATAACGATGTTTTAAGGAGGCAAACCTTATTTTATTGTTTGGGAGCTTCAAATCTAGGAGGTTGTTCTATGTAAATGGTCTCCTCAATCCCACCATTCAAGAAAGCAGTTTTAACATCCATTTGTTCTAACTTAAGATTATAATAGGCAACAAAAGCAAGTAAGATGCGAATAGAGGTATGTCTAACGACTGGAGAAAAAACATCATCATAGTCTATGCCCTCTCTTTGTGTGAACCCCTTAGCAACTAACCTAGCCTTAAACCGAGAGTTGTTCTCGTCTTCGGGGTTCTCTTTAATTTTATAAAGCCACTTACAACCCACTGTTTTAGCTTCTAATGGTTTGTTAACAAGTTCCCATGTTTTATTCTTCTTTAAAGAATCAAACTCATCTTTCATTGCGACCCACCATTTCTCACTGTTCTTATCATTAATGGCCTCATTGAAAGTTTGTGGTTTTGATTAACAAACTCATTACCTAAAACTAGGGCATAGGATATCAAGTCTACATACCCATATCTATTGGGTGGTTTAATAGGTCTACGTTTCCTATCGTAGCTAGTTGGTAATCAGATAAGTTCTCATCATCTACCTCATCGTCTTGCTCTACTTCTTGTGTATGTATATATTCTATAGTAGTAGTATCCTGTTCTATAGTTGTTTGAACTACTTGATCATTTTGGGAAGTAGAGCTAGAAGGGGTAAAACAGTTTCTGTAGGGTCACTGAGGCTACTATCGATTTTGTTCTCCACATACCCTATTTGATTTTCATCAAATATCACATATTTACTCATTATTATTTTAGGGTTATCAACATCTAGACTCTACAGTTTATATCCCTTTACTCCCTCGAGATGTCCTAAGAAAACACATTTCTTAGCCCTAGGTTCTAGCTTTC
This sequence comes from Momordica charantia, assembly GCF_001995035.1. The sequence goes on from NW_019104513.1 coordinate 219,397, forward strand.
CCTCATTTGCATGAGCATAAGCTAAACACCCAAAGACTGTCATGTGTATGAAATCAGGGGGACTACCTTGCCAAAGTTCTTGAGGTGTTTTAAGTCCTATGACAGTGGCAGGGCTCCTATTAATTATGTAGCATGCTGTCACGACAGTTTCACCCCAAAAATTCTTGGGAAGCTGTGCATTGGACAACATGCACCTCACTTTTTCCATTAGAGTCCGGTTCATTCTCTCAGATACCCAATTTTGTTGGGGGTTCCTACAATTGTTAAGTGCCTAACTATGCCCTTAGATTTACAGTAATTATTAAACTCATGATTACAAAACTTTAGGCCATTATCAGTTCTAAGCTTCTTAACTTTTAGGCTAGTTTGATTTTCTACAAGATTTACCCACTCAAAAAATTTATTAAAAGTGTTAGATTTATTTTTCAAAATATAAACCCACACTTTCCTAATGCAATCATCAATTATGGATAAAAAATACTTAGCCCCACCATTAGTAGCTACACTAGATGGCCCCCATAAATCCGCATGGACATACTCTAACTTTCTTTTTGTTACCTGCATACCCTTCCCAAATTTGATTCTCTTGGACTTACCATATATGCAATGCTCACAATGTCTAAGTCTACATTTTTATTTTATTAATAGGGAGAATGTTTTGTTTAGCTAACTCACTTAACCATTGTTCACTCATGTGACCTAGACACTTATGTCAAAGAGTAATTTGAGAACTATCACATCTTGACCCCATAACAATCGAACCATCTAAGGAATATAAAAATTCTCTAAGGTGCCCCATCATCACTACCATAATCCCCTCCATGACTTTAACTATACCACTCTCAAATTTTATGGTATATCCTAGTTTATCAAGCATACTAGTTGAAATTAAATTTCTCTTAACCTCAGGAACATACCTAACATCGGTTAAAAGTCTAATTTTTCCGTCATGAAGTTTAAGTCTAATTGTGCCTTGACCTTCTACATTACAAAAATGGCGGTTTCAGAGCATAACTTTACCCCCGTACCGGTTTGAAAGTTTTCTAACCAATCCCTATTTGGTGCCATATGAAAAGAACAACCTGAGTCTAGGATCCATGTTTCATCATCACTAGGCTCACTCACCATAAAGACATGGTCATACTCCTCATACTCCTCATCGAGGTTGACCCCAGCCTTATCCTTTTTCCCCTTACCCTTTTGGTTTTGGTTATGGTTACCACCCCCATTCTTTCTAAGGTCGGGAAAAAATCTCCTAATATGACCTTCTTTATTACAATTATAACACCTCCTATGACTAGGCCCCCTAGACTTCGATCTAGATTTCGATCTATTTCTACTTCGTCCCCAATTATGGAATTTCTTATTATTTGATTTCTCACTACACTACAAGAAAAAAGAGTTTCAGAGACGCGCAAAAAATGTCGCTGAAAACCCCAATTTGTACACATCCTTTAAAGTTTCAACGACATATCCCAAATGTCGCTAAAAACGATTTTCAGCGACAGCAGTCAATGTCACTGAAAATATGATTTAGCGACAACTACAGATGTCGCTAAATATCATTTTCAGCAACATCTGCCAATGTAGCTGAAAATAATTTTTAGCGACATCGAGGAAAAGTTGCTAAAAATAGGTTCCAAAAACAACATATGCACCTATTTTCGAGTTTTGTTCCAATTTCACATTCAATTTTGTTCATTTTCTGTGATTTAAAACGACACATATATAAAACGTCGCTGAAAAGTATTTTTAATATTAAAAAATACATAAGGTTCTCCGAATGTGTAACATTTGTTATAACAAAAAAGCATTTTCTAATTACAAATAAGAATTTGTCTTATATAGTATATTTGCTTCAATTACATATAACAAAAAAGAAAAAAACATGTGCACGAAGTTCTTCTTCTAAATGATCCAGCACAACAGCTTTTGAAGACATAGTTATATCTTGTAAAAAAATTAAACCTGACTTAACAAAAATAAACAACACAACTTATTTAACATGAAAATATAGTCAAAAGAGTTTTCCAAAACCTACAAAACCTATATATATATATCACACCAACTCACTAAATAATGAAAAACAAAGTAATCTATTGGAACTCCAAAATCTCAGCCCATAATCCAAATCGAGGAGAAATCCATAATCGAAATTGACTACTAGATGAAACAACTATTAAATCATTTTAAAACAAACAAAGTTCCAACACTACAAGAGAAATAGTCACGACATCAAAACCAATATAGATCTAGCCATGTTCTATTAACACTATAAACAACTCACATGCTCCTAACTTCATAAAATACTAATAAACTCATATGTATATATATACAACACAAGTGATGACTACCATAACTGTAAGATCACGACATTTCAACTACATCAAAACCAATATTTATAAGTATATGCATCAAACGATCGTTGTTATGTGTCTATTAACATCATAAACAACTCAAATACTCCTAACATTTGAATTTACTAACAAACTCATATAAGACATAATATAAGCTATGACTACCATAACCGCAGGATAGCCACAACACTTAGCTACGTCAAAACCAGTATTTCATAAGTACATGCATCAAACATGTGAATATACTAACAAATTCATATCGATATAATATAAGCGTTGACTACCATAACTGCAGGATAGTCACAACACTTCAAAGCACATTAATTCCAATATCTATTATAGAGTATCATCTACTTAAATACTCATCCACTATGGACAATATGTATGAGTACCCTTTCAAGCATCATTCGACGTTTGAGAATTGGCTCCTTGTAACGATCCTTCTCCAGCATTGCTTAGCTTGTTTACAGTTTCTTGCAACTGACTCAATTGAGCCATTGCTGATTCAAGCAGGCTTTGTTGCGTCTGTACAACGGATTGTAATTGAGCAATTTGATTTCTTGACTCTCTATTTCTTTGAGAACTTCGTTCATTCTAAGCCGTCAACGTCGGTGGTCCCCATCCAAGTGCACCTTGCCTGCCTAGTACTTGAACACTGATTTGTCAGGCTGAAAGAGCAACTGCACCTTCTTCCATTGGTGCATTTTTCTGTTCAACCATTCGTTCCTACAATGTCTATAAATAATATTAGTACACGTTAAAGAATACGAAAATGAAATAAGTAGTTTTACCTACATATTTTTTACTAGCCACCGGACTCACCCACTCGTTCTTCGCTCTTTTGTGCGTTACTACAAACAGTTCACTGTCATCTACCTCTTGTCCCTCTTTGTTTTTCTACATGATTTAAACAAAGTTATGAGTAGTGAAATATTTTTGAAGTTATAACAAGAAAAGAGATACATACAATATTTTCTCTGTGACGTAAAAATGCGATCGTTTCTGTTGTATGACCGTACGGTACAGACACTCGAGCTCTAGTGTTTCTTACAGAAATTTTCTGAAATATATACAATAGTTAGTAGCAAAATACTTAGAATAAAATTAATTCATATCTATAATACATACCCTAAACTTCTTCATTTCCCAGCGATCCAGTTTTCATCTCGTGCAACATCTTTATGTTTGTGATTTCGTGCTTCTTCTAGGGAATATTGCATATAGTGCTTGTGCAACATGTTCCGGAAATCTCTATGCCTACTACTCATCTCATGCTCCAAATAACGATAAACAATTGGATCATTGAGATCGAGAATGAATTGGTTCTAACAATAAACAACAAAAAGACGACGTGTTAATGATAATCACAATATAACAAAGTTTTAAAAAATGTCACTAAATGAAACTTACACGAAGTCTATTTATGATATTGTTTTTATCGGCTTGGTTGACATCTGACCAATGTTCACAGTTCAGAGGAAGAACGATTGACCACATCCAGACCCCAATTTAAGAGACGAATTTCGAACTATACCTACATGGCTTGCAATTCTCTTCTTCGATATTAATTTCTATAAGACCATGGTCTTGGACATATTTATCAACATTCAGCCGTCTACTGTTGCGTCTACCTTTTCTTTTAGCTGTGCCAGAACCTACACGAAAGATATCAGATATTTATATATTTAAGTTTAACTTGAAATAAAAAAAAATTCTATTTAAATATCATACTCTGTGTTGTTTATGATCAGCCGCTTCCGGTTGAGTGCTTTCTATTCTATCGACATTACTTGTGTAACTTCGTCGGTTTCCTAGTCTAAGATTTGAATACGACATCCTATAACATAATAATGGACAAAATCAAACTGTAATTAATAATAGGTCGAAATAGAAAAATAATGTAAATATAAGACGAACAAGGATATCTTGTTTTTCCTTCTTCATCTAAATAATTTTTAGTGACTTTAATAAAATTGCTAACACCGTTAGAATATTGCTTAGATCTCCGATCTTTCAAATTTATCCAAGTACGATCCATGGTAATGTTTTCTATAAAAACATTAAGTAATTTATAGTTAATTACCTAATGTGAATTATAACTAAACACGGCATCGAGACATATTCTCACGCCAAAAACTACATAATCAAATTATCACATAAAATCTGAATAAGACAAAGAACACGTAAACATAAAATTCAGATATATATAAGCTTCATAATTCATATCCAACATACAATTCAAATGACATAAAGCTCAGATCCAACATAGAACTTCAAGCTAGTAAGCACAAACCCGTTCTCTTCTCAAATAGTTCAATCACAATATAATTTTAGTATGTTTTTTATCTTTACACACTTCAATTCTCAGCTAAATTTTAAATATTAACAAAAAAAGTTTTTGTAAACTAAATTAACTTGATTTTCAAAATTAGGCTTAAATTTTGAAATCGTTTTTAAAAAGTTTAATAACAATGATAAAATAATACAACAATGTTAGCGTTGGATTAACACAAAAGCTAAAGTTCTAACCCAAAAAATTATGACGGGGGACGAGAATAGCTTAGTAATCTACTCATTGACATCACGTTAAATTTGGTCCCAACGATTAAGATATTAGGCATTCATTTTAATTTCTCCAAAACCAATTCACCGACAAATTTTAATTTCAATACACTTCAGTACCACCCACAAGGACAAAAATTTCAACTTCAACTCCCTTCTATACAACTTGAATCAACCCAACACACTTCTATTGCATTTTTACTCCCACAATTCACAAAAAAATCAACTTCACCAATATCTCAACACGATAAACATTTAATTTATGTCATAATCAGTACATAAATACCTCAATAATTCATTTCAAACCAAATCAATAATGTCGATTTCAACGAAAATTTAAACGACATCCATAGTTTTGAATCAAACCTCACGATACACAGGGAACTCATGGTGGTGACGCTACCAGCAGTAGGCACAGGTGTACAACACGACGAAACCCCACGGAGAAAAGGCAATGCGAAGCGCAAACCTGAAATTAAAAATTATAAATAATGCAATAAACTTAATCGAACTACATTTTGGCAAAAACATTCGATAGAGGATGAGAAGAATATATACCTTGGTGTAATGTTGAGACAAAACAAACCGAACAGGCGGAATGACAAAGAAAAGGAAGGGTTAGGGCACTAAGCGGCAGCAACCAACAGCGATGGTGACATTACAGAACGGTGAAGCTGTGGCGGCGGCAACCGAAC
>NW_019104513.1:247141-258467 GCF_001995035.1 Momordica charantia
ATGGAAGGGGAAAGCCACGGTTCTGGTTGTGGTTGAGGGAAGAAGAAAGTGAATAGTGTAGGGGAGAGAGAAAGACTATGTGTTGATGTTTAAACAAAAAAGAAAAAAAAATGACTGGACATTGAAGCAAAATAAAACGTGAAGTGGGTTTTTGGTTGGAAATAAGTTGGGTATAACCAATGGTTAATGACCAAGTTGGAAATTTATGTATTGTGGGTCTCATTTGTAAGGAAGATGAGAGAGAAAGGGGTGTAATTGCATGGTAGAGAAAGAATGAGGTTGTTGATTGAATTGGTGGTTTAATTTAAAGAGTTGTAGAGTTTAATTGGAAATTGAGTGTTAATTGAATTTTGGTTGGTTATTATTGCAAGACGAACAGAAATTGGAGCAATGTACCATCCGAATTCACCCGTTCATAGGATTTGTAAGTGATTATTTTACTAAATATTTTAAGATGTCGATTATAGAACTTCAAGAAAATATATATTACGTATGTTTGATTATTTCTGCTAAGAAATTGGGTTTGCTGAGAATTTATGAATGTTTCTGAGAACATAGAAATGTTTTATGATTTTCGGAGAAACTGTTATGTTTACTTAATATTATTAGAAAGAAATATGTTTAGAAGGGATTTGAGAAAGAAATGTTCTTAGAAAGAAGAAAAGAAGAATTTTAGAATTGTTTATGAGATTGAGAATTTTATGAGAATCGTTTTCAAACCACCATTTTGTTGTATCCAGGTGATTACTCGTATGCTATGTGAATGTGTTTCTATAGTATACCTAGAAATAGAAGGTCTTTGGGACCATTGTTACTCCGCGCGTTGAGAGAATTATTCTGCTGTGTATATTGGGATTACTTTATGCCAGTGGACCAGAAATAAAATTATTCTGCTGTGCGTATTGAGATTACTCTGCCCCAGTAGACCATAATAGAATGTGAATACATACATGGTGTTGAGTTTCCTTAATCTGTTTTAGGTTTGAAGGAAGATATTTGATATGTATTTAGAAAGTGTTTATAGAAAGTATATGTTTTCACAAGCTATGCTCAGAAAATTATTGAATTTTAGTTGCTCAAGTTATATGAAGTTTTACTGAAAAAGCTTATTACTCCAATTTTAAGAAGTTTGTTATAAGAGTTTAAATTTCAGTTGTTTTTCTGGAAGAAGTTTTACAAAACTATTTTCTTATTAAAATGTCACTCACTGAGCTTCCTAACTCACTGTTTATCATTGTTTTTTTTTTCTCCACCAGGCTGCACCTGAGTTTCAAAGGGATAGCCGACCAGATTCTGTCACTCATCGTCTTAGAACTTGCATATCATTTTCTATGTACATTTAGAATGACTTGTAATGGAGTAGTTGTACCTTTTGAGGTTGTATAGCATGTTTAGAAGTCGTGACCGAAAAGTTATTTCTGAACTGAATTATGTTACACTTTATGTTTTATATATTGAAGAATAATCTAAATTAGTTTTAGAAATTTAGGAAGAAGTTGACTATAGACTCGGTAGTAGGTTGGGGGTCTGTGGTAGGCGCGGCTTGTCCTATAGCTAATAGGTGTTTGGGGCGGGTCTTGTGACATCTCGTATATCATAAATCACTTAAGTCAACTTCTTAAATAACTAACTGATGCCTACTAGCAAGTTGTAAAGCTAGTCTTTTGCTATCTCAGTGGCACAAAATTCATGGGCCTTCTAATTCAAATTAAGCCATCTTATCAATTATATATGTCTGCTTTCTCTGATGCCTGATTTGGTATCTAACGTTGATGATCGTAAGTTGGTTGCTAGCTATTGAGTTTTGTGTGAAATGTTAAGGATCCCAAATTGAAATGATAAGGGAACTAATTAGACTTTATAATTTAAGTAGGACTACTCCTCTTATCACTAATTGATTTTGAGATGGAACCCATGAATATTGATATGGTGTCAGAGTAAAAAAAAACTCAAATGAACATCCGATCAAAAAATGAGATCTGACACAGATTTGTGAACCTAAAAGATGCACCATCTTGAGGAGACATGTTAAGGATCCCACATTGAAAAAATAAGGGGCATAATAAGACTTTATAGTATCAGTGGGCTACTCCTCTCTGTAAAAGATCAACAAAATGTATTTCTGCATACTCCAGCGAAGAACAGTAGACCATCAACACCAAAATTACAGCAACCTTAATGATAGTAATAACGACAAAATACAGTCTGTTATTGAAGCACCACAAACTATTTGCTGTGAAAATCTCAAGTCCTTCCACTTGTGAGAAGTCTTGGAGTTGATAATCACTTAATCTATGACAATGCAGAAATAACCAACAATGATGCTGGAAATCTTAAGAGGAAACACTCCTTGCAATTAGAAAAGAAAATGAAATTCATATTAGTGAGTTTTTACTTTAGCACAAGGGTTGGGCAATCGATGTAAGGAATTTAAGACAGCCATGTTATCAAAGGTTCCTTATCCCACGTTTAACCAATTTATTTTAGCACTGAAAACACATGAACAGATGAACAATGTTGAAGCTAAAGAAGCAAAAATATCATTCCTTGATGCAAATCAAGCATAAATTAGCCAAAGAGGGAGAGGAAGAGGAAGAGGATGAGGATGACACTTTAATTCTGAAGGAGAAGGAAGCGGAAGAAGCTTTGCCCCTACACATATTACTTCATTTGGTTTTTCCTAACCCAATTCTATATCCTCTAGCATTGGAAAAATGCAACATTCTACACCTCAAAATCAAAATGAAGGTAAACTCATATCTTGTCAACTTTGTGGCAAAGCTAACCATATAGCTTTGAAGTGTTGGAACAGATTTGATCATTCATACATGAAGAAATTCCAAAAGCCCTTGTTGCACTAACATTTGAGAAAGCTGGAGATCCAAACTTGTATGCAGATTTTGGGGCCACGTCTCACATTGTCAATGATTTAGGTAAGGTATCTACCTCTTTTATGTATAAAGGTGAAGAAAAATTATTTCTAGGCAATGGATAAGGTCTGAAAATAACTCATATTTTCCAAGGAAAATTAAATACCTTTGATAATGACTTAAGAGTTAAGAAATGTTGTAGTTGTTCCTGATATAAAAAAGAATCTCATATCTGTTAGCAAGCTTACACATGTCAATGGTTATTCGATTTTGATTAACTCAAATGATTTTGTTGTGAAGAACAAACATGGACAATTATTAGCCAATAGAATTATCAAAGAAGATCTATATGCATTGGAATCGCAAAGAACTCCTGCTGCAACTGCACTGTTTGTTGCTACACATTTGAATAAACAGTCTTACTCTTTGTGGCACAAAAGTTTAAGCCACATAAATGAAGCTACTGTTAAACAACGTAGTAACAAATATTTGATTTTTGTTTCTGATTGGAAAATAAACACTAGTATTTGTGAAGTTTGTCAACTAAGCAAAAGTTGCAAATTAGCTTTTACTTTTAGTCATGAATTGTGTTTATTTCCTTTTGATAAAGTACATATAGAGATATTGGTTTCTCAATTGGTAAAGAGAATTAGCTTGGACTCAGGAGAGGCAGTTGAGATTTGAGAGTTCTTGGCCTATAGAATTAATTATTCGTTCAATATTGGGTAATTAAGTAGTTGGTTCATAGGTTGAATAGGTGAATTCAATTCCCTAGGATGTTTCTCCCCACCGATTTTATCTTTATTATTGTTTGTTTAATTGCATTGATTTTATTCTCTGATTCGATTTTGATTCTCAAAATAAAATGGAGCGATTATATCTATGGTACTTGAGTTAGCTAGGAAACTCAATCCAGAGGACGATATCAATGCTGACTTACCAGTTATATTAAACTTTACTCGTACACTTGCGGTAAGAAATTTCTGCTACAAGATTTTGAAATTGATGAGTTGGTTCTCTGAAATTGATGGGAAACTGACCCGTACATTGATATTTATGTTATATGAAATTGATGAGGTAAGTTCTCTGAAAAGCTCAAGTTCAACCTCTGACTACTACTATGTCTGAACTTGCAGGACTAGGAACTTCTTATTCAAATGAGTTGGTGACAGCAACAAATGCATATTCTTATTATGTTGAATCAACCATCAAGCAAGCTTAGTATGTCAATAATAAGAATTTTGGCTACAAGGGGAATCAACAATACATCTCGCTACCAATGCACTATCATCTAGAATTGAAAAATCATGATAATTTATCCTATGCTAACAACGGGAATGTTTTGCAATCTCCACTGGGCATTACATCTCAGCTAGCTGAAAAGAAACTGTGTCTTGAGGAGATATTTAGTGCTTTCATCAATGAGTCAAGGAGTCGAGCCAATCGAATTGAAGATTAGGTAGAGGGAAATATAGCAGCCATCAAGAACGTTGAGGTTCAGATAGGACAAATGACTTCTATTTTGAATGCTATGCAAAAAGGACAATTTTCAAGCAATACTAAGGTGAAATCAATTGAGTATTGCAAGGTAGTGACTGTGAGAAGTGGGGATCAACTCCAGGAGCAAAATAAAAAAATGATTGATTAGCCAGAAATTGTTACTGAGGAAAAAGGAAATTCAGAGGAGGTTGAAAAGGATGCATCACTTACACCAGAGGTGGAAAAGCCCACCAGCTCTACTCTTCCTACTCTTCCTTTTAATACACCTTATCCTTAGCATTTTCAAAAGAAAGAGCTCAACTCTTAATTTGCAAAATTTTTTGAGATATTTAAAAATCTTCATATTAATCTTTCTTTTGCAGATGCATTGGAGTTGATGCCCAATTATGTCAAATTTACGAGGGAACTGCTCTCTGAAGAGAAAAAGTTGAAGGAATTTGAAACAGTGTATCTAGCGGAGGATTTCAGCGCAAGAAATTCAAAGGAAATTACCTTGGAAACTTAAAGATCCAGGGAGTCCTTCTATTCATTGCAATTTTGGTAGTCATTCATTTAGAGATCTATGCGACTTAGGTGCGAGCATTAATTTATTCCCTTTTTCTTTGTGCAGGAAGTTAAATATTGGTAAGATTAAGCTTACCACAATAATGCTCCAGTTAGCTGATAGATCAATTACCTACTCTTATGGAGTCATTAAAAACGTGTCGCTGAAAGTAGGCAGGTTCATCCTCCCAGTGGATTTCTATGCGATGGATGTGGAAGAGGATCATGAGTTGCCTGTAATTCTTGAAAGACCATTTATGGCAACTGAGCGAGTTTTAATTGATGTGGATCAAAGAGAGCTAACAATTCGTGTCCAATATGAGAAAGAAATATTTAGAGCCACGGAGGATCCAAATACTTGAGCAGAGACACGCTTGATGATAAGCATAAAAAATACACACGAATGAGACAATGGAAGAAATTACAATGGGTTCTAACCTCCTTTATTGATTGAACGGAGCCCCGTCTAACTACAGACGTTAAATAAAGCACTGTTTGGGAGGCAACCCAAAGTTTTTTAGTTTATTTTTATTATTTTTAGTTTCTTTTTTCTCATCACATTTTGTGTTTCATGGGGACTTAATGTAGATTTTGGTGGTGTGTTTAGAAGTCTTGACATTATGCAATATTGATATTAAATTCAGGGCTCAGCCTCATCATTGGACCGGGTCGGATAGGCCCAACCCAAAAAAATAATGGCCCAGGCCTAAGTCTTAGGGGCCTCAAGTATTGTTTGGGCCGGCCCAACCACTCAAACCTAGGCTTATAGCTCAATCGATGAGCCTAACTCGATGAGCCAAAGTTGGATCGGGGTTGGATCGGCCCATATATTAATATATTTTTAATATATTAAAATTTAAATAATTTCCAAAATAAGTTTTATTTTTTTAATTCTAGAATATGTGTTTTTATATAATTTTTGGTACAATTTTTTGTTATTTTTATAATCTTAGTAATAAATTTTGTTATGTCGTATTTTATAAGTTCAAGTCGTTTTATTTTAAAAAATTATATTTTTATTTTTTAAAATTAAATTTACATCTTTTCACTTTATTAATATAAACCTATCTAACACAATTACAAAATTAATGACAAAAAAATATAATAGATGCTTTTATATTTGTTTATTTATATTTCATTTTGAGAATTATTGCATCAGTACAATATGAGTACATCCCAACTAGGTTGGCGCCTACTCATTTGCTAATCATGTGCATTTTTCTCAAATAAAATAAATAAATACAATAATATCAAATTAATGGAAACGAATATTTAAAAAAAAATAATTCTTCGGAAGAACTATTGTCCTTAAATTCAAATACTGACGATTTTAGCTTTTTTGTTTCTTCAGCCATTTTTTTTAATATTTTCTTCTTCGTTCATTCTCTTCTCCGCTAGACCCCAATTTTTTAGACATATTAATGTTTCAATGGTTGAAGGTGATAAGCTACTTTTAGTGTCTGATATAACGCAACCACCTGCAATAAAAGCTGATTCTGATGCTATAATCGAAACAGAAATTGTTAGTATATGCTATGCCATAAGAGAGAGCATAGGATAAGTATTTTCATATAATTTCCATCAATCCAAAATATTAAAATGTTCTATAGTATCCATAGATGTTGTGGGTAAATCCATATAATTTTTTTAAATCATGAGCTTCAAAATTTTTTGCAGAATCAATTTTCTTCTTTTTAGAAAGTATCATGGTAACATTTAAATGTGATGTTGAGAAATTATCAAGATTTATTGAATATGTAGATGAAGAAGAAGAAAATGTACCAATAGTGGTTACCGTTTTCTTATAAAAATCATATATCTCATATAATTTTGAATTAAATGAATTTGTAGTATCATTAATTTTATCAGTATTTTCTAAAAAAAAAATTATCAGTATCACTATCGAACAATAAATCTAAATAAGTATAAAAAAATGATTTTTATATCTAGGATAAAAAAAAACATTCCAAGCAAAAACGTAATATGCAAATCATCAAAATATTTATTAAACTTTTCTTTCATTTTTTCAATAACAGATTTAAATAATTCTTCATTGGAATAATTCTTAAACATAAAGCAAATATTTAGTTAATTTGGTATAACTTTACAAATACTAGAAGAATATACCAAACAAAAATATTTCGTCGAAGTATCAAAAACATTTAAAAAATTTCGAACAACTGATAAATATCTTCAATCAAGCTCAGTAAGTTGTACAATATATTAACATGACGAGAAATATTATGCAATTTAATACAATACAAATCTAAAACCTCTTTATATACTACTACCACTTTCAACATTTCAAATATTGAATTCCATTTATGAGGTAAGTCAATTCTAATATTTCTTTTTTTTTTCTAATTGTTTACAACATTTAAAATATAATTCATGTGTTTGAGATATTATGAACTAAAGATCTTAACTTTTAAATAGAATAAAAAAGAATGGACAAACCATCATGTACAATAAAATTTAAAACATGGGCACATCAAGAAAAATTAATGCCTAATAGTGATTTCAAATAATGACTTAAAAATGAAGTAGTTATATCATTATTACTAGCATTATTTAGAGTTAGAGATAAAACTTTATCAACAATGTTCCATTCTTTGAAAGATTCTAATATGGCATTTCCTATTATATAACCAGTATGAGGAGACTCAATCATTTTAAATGAAATAATTTGTTTGCATAATCTCCAATCAACATCAATATATTGTGCAGTTAAACAAAGATAGCCCTATTGGTGACAAGAAGTCCACATATCAGATGTCAAACAAATTCTTCCATTAAAATAAGAAAAAAAAGTTTTTAAAACACCTTTTTTCGCCAAATTTTTTTTACATCAACTCTTTTTGCCGTAGAAGCCGAAAAACCTTCATATTGTGGGTTAAACGATCTCTGAATGGTACGAGTAAAATCATGATTATCTATGAAAGTAAAAGAGATTTTTACTCTAATAATGTAATTCATTAATTCAGATCTAGCATATTCCTTATTATAAGAAAATTTAGTTAAATTACCTAATTGCATATATTTTCCAATATCTCCATTGTGTTTTTTACTAAAAGATCTCATGCGCCTAATAAGGCGACTAGTACTATCTTTTGAAAAAAAAAATACCACAAGTTTTGCACTTTGGTCTCAAATTCTATTTTTCCGTTATCTAACTGTTTTTCTACATTTTCAAAATATTCCCAAACAGAAGATGCTGCTCTCTTACCTGTATTTTGTTGAACAACTTCAATAATAGACGTACTTATACTTGCAGCAGTTGTGTCTTTACTCGAGATTGTGAGCCCGACACCTTCAATAATTTGAGCTTCATCATCACTAGCAATGGTGAGAGGATCAAAAGATTATTTTCGTGACTATGACTATGAACCATTTAAAAAAAATACTCTAAAATGAGAGAAGATTTAGGAAATAGTTAAACAAACAAGTTAGGAAGATATGAAATCTTTTTTTTTTTTTAACTTGAAACATAATACTCGAAGATTTGAAAAAATTTGAGATGAATAGAGGTTAAATACGAGAAAAATTGAAAACTTAAACACTTTGAATTGAAACTTGAGAGAAATTGAGATTGAGAATTAGAATTTGAGTGAAGAAAAGAAGGTTGATATTTATAAGAAAATTTTGTATTAAAAATTAAAAAAAATTACAACTAAATGTTAGATATGTTTAAAATATCATAAAGGGAGTTGAAAGGTTTAAAATCTTTTGTACTTTTCAAAACAAAGATTTAAAAGAGATAATGGGAAGTTAGAGAGTCTCCTTAGGAAGATACTCCAATTTAATTGGGCTGAAACCAATATTCCTGCATGTGTGAGCCTAATAAATTGCCAATGTGTTATTTATTTTTTATAATAAATCAATAATAAAATAATAAAATAAAATAATAATATTATATAATATAAATATTAATAAATATTGGATAAGGATTTTGGGTCGGCCCTATGGATCAATCCAAATATGGCTGAAATGGGTCGGTCCAAGTTAAAACGTTGACCTTGGATCGAGCTTGGGCTTGGCCTGGGACAACCTTTAGGACTCGGGCCCAATGATGAGGCTGATTCAGGCCAATATTGTTCTTTCTCATCTTCATTTTCTTTGCCTGTTTCATATGTATATTTTTATTACATTGGGGACACTGTAATTTCTAAGTTTGGGGGGACTTGTTGTATTTTGACTTGATTAAGAACAATCTACTATTTTGATGGATGTTGTGATACATGTTTGTTGTGTTATTTTTGCATTTCAATGTAATCGTTAAGTTTGAGGGTGAATATTTTTGTCATCTTTTTCATACTTTACTCAATATGTGTCATGATTCATATGAGCTAATGTTTCCCTTTTGAAACTTTGAATCTTGATTGATACCCTTGAATACTTTCTAAGTTACCAATGCATCTTTGTATGATCTTTTATGCATGAAAGAGATAAGCATAATCTCCGATTGAAATGCACTTGACTTGATGCAATTTACACACCCAAGTGAGCTTTTTGAGCCTATGAGCAACCCATTATATTTTGCTCAATTTATTTTCATTCTTGTATGTGATCAAACATAACATGATTATTCTAGAACTTTCCTGTGAATGCATTTTGTGACTGCTTGGTTGGGTTGATGCTTTAATATGATAAGGACAATTTAGGCTTACCCAGATTTGAGACTTTTACATTTTTCTTTAGAAAACCACCTTTGAGCTTAATTTCTCATTTATTCTTGTTTTATACGCCATATTTAAACCTAAGGCTTCTTTCTCATTCATTATCCTCAATATTTCCACCATTGTCAAGATAAATATAAAAATGTTGCATGATATCACATTCGTTCTTTCAAGTCATTATGCAAGTGGTGTACTATTGAAAAAAAATGATGAGAAAAAAGAAGAAAAGTAATGTTGCATAAAAAGAAAGTCTTCTTCGTTCAGTAATAAAGAGAAGACATGATGTGATCATAATTGACCCAAGGCTCCAAGATGCCACCTACACCAACAATGAAGAGAGGCTTAAAGAAAGACCCACCAAATGAAGGAAGCTTCATTCGACACATCAACAAATTTTTACCATGTTGAAGGCCAATGAAGAACCTACTAGGGTCAAGAGGAAGCATGAAAGGGAAGAGAAGCCAAGCGAGTGGCCCCCCATCAAAGACAAGTCCATCGAGAGGCCACCCGCACGCACACATCGCCAGACGCACGCCCCTGCTGCTCGCGCTACCATGCTGCACAAACCTCTCAACGCACTCCTCCCGCGCGCGTCCCTGCCCTGTTAACCTACCCACCTGCCTCACACGCCCGCGCGCCCATGCCAGTCTCAGTACCCATGCGCACCCTGCCTGCTGCCCATGCGAGCACACCTACACAGGCATTGCTAACCTTGCAAGCGAGCCCAGTCGCCACGCTATGCATCTCCTGCCTTGTCCACGCATGCCTCACCCCGCTAGCGCACATGCCACAGCCCCCATGGGCACCCCCAACACTTGATGCCGCCGCCCTCTTTGGCGCCAACAAGAGTTGCTTGCCGCCCACTCTTAGAACAATTTAGAGTCTGTTTGGTTGGAAACTCGAATTTTGATTTTTTTTTTTCGGATTCACTGAATCAAATGGATTCAGTGCATACGCGTTTGGCAGAATTTGGGATATTCTTTTTTGAAGACTCCTTTCGGATTCTGTGATCCAAACAGTAGAAATTCTGAAAACGACTTTTTTATGTTTTCACTATTTTCATATTCAAAATTTGAAATTTTGAAGACGCAGAATTACATTAAAATTGATAAAAACTTTGATAAATATATTACTTCATTTTATTAACTCATTTTATGTTTGTTAAAATTAAAACATGCAAAATTTAATATGTAAAATGTAATGTATTCTAAATTATATAATCTTGTAATTATACAAAATTCATAAAAAATGTTAATAAATTAATTAATGTAAGTTTGGATTAAACTAAATATTTAGTTTGTAACTATTTCTAGATTATAGATATATTACTAAACACGCATTGAACAATTTTTTAAATTAAGATTCAAGTACCAAATCTGCTACCAAACACATATCTGAAAACACTGAAAACAAAGAATACAACTCTGATTTTCATTGAATCCCTTGTTTTCAATTTTCGGTTTTCTGATTACCAACCAAATACATATTTAGGAATCCATTTTCCAAATTTATTCCAAGAGTAGTTGAGGAAAGAGTTGATTTTATTTTGATTTATTTTTTTTTAGTTTATCAATTTAAATTCACTCTTAGGCAGGTTCTTTATATTTTAGGAATTTGGCATTTTTATTTTCTTTTTATTTTTATTATATTCCTTATAAAGGCTATGGGGCTTAGCCTATAAATAGGTTTTCTCCCTCTCATGTTTTGAATCATCTTTGTTTGAATCAATAAAATTGT
>NW_019104513.1:259313-305186 GCF_001995035.1 Momordica charantia
CATGGGCACTCCAACACTTAATGCTGCCACCCCCTTTGGCGCGTCCTTTTGGTGGCAACAAGAGTTGCTTGCTGCCCACTCTTGGAACAATTTAGGAATCCATTTTCCTAATTTGTTCGAACAGCAATTGAGGAAAGAGTTGATTTTATTTTAATTTATTTTCTTTTAGTTTATCAATTTAAATTCACTTTTAGGCAAGTTCTTTACATTTTAGGTATTTAGCATTTTTATTTTCTTTCTATTTTTATTATATTCCTTGTGAAGGGCATGAGCCTTAGTCTATAAATAGGCTTGCTCCCCGTCATGTTTTGAATCATCTTTGTTTGAATCAATAAAATTGTTGAGTGTTCTCTTACCCTTGCCATGTGCAACCCCCCCCCCTCAAATACCTAATCCCTTTGCGTGGTTGAACTTAGG
This sequence comes from Momordica charantia, assembly GCF_001995035.1. Next base: position 259,731 of record NW_019104513.1, read on the forward strand.
TTTTCGTATTTTACCCTCGGAGCATACTCGGTTAGTTGGTCACCAAACTCGTGGAGTTTTTTCGGCTTTGAGCATAGTGAGTATTCTGTCTACTCAAGGTAGTTGACTACAAAGGTAATCCGTCTAACTCTTAGCCTTTCGAGTTGAAACCATCTATACGATTAGATTCAAGTGGCTTGTGGCTCGAGTAGTCCAATACGCTTGGGTTGTCGCGTATCAAGACATTTCGAGAAATTTGTATCAAGAAACAATCAATTATAATGCTAATTCAAGCGAATAGTAGTACAATGTGTTTACTGTCTAATGTGAATATCATGCAACTTATCATCTTTGTTGTCTTGAATGCAACCTATCATGCTTGTTGTCTTGACTTTGAATCTCTAAATTTCCTTTTATCTCACTCTTACCTAGCCCCGTCGCAACCTTTATCAAAGTCCCTTTGACTTTTTACATTCAATTCATCTTTAAGTGGGGAGATTTGATTCAATGGTAATAACATGCTTTGTTTTGATTTTGAGAATAAAAACACTACCCTAAAAACACTTTGAGAAATTTGAGTGAAACTCCGTGAGGGTGTTAAGTCTTTTGCATTTGATTTCAATGACTTATGAGATGCTTGTTTGTATAAATTATATTCTATCAATGCTTGTTCTCTTGATTGTAATTTTAATTTATCTCATAGATGTGTGATTGACTTTATTAGTATTATTAGTTATTGAGAAAGATGAAAGGGGGATTAGAAATGAGAGTCGATATGTTGAGTTATGATATATTTGGGGATAAACATGATTTAGGTCAGAGAGAATTTGATAAGATGAAATTTACACCCATAAAACGTTTTCAGTATTATGCATGAGATCGTTATTATGTTTCCTATGAGGACGAATGTTTTTGTACTGGTGATGGTTAATTGTTTATTGATTTCATGACCTGTTTTTTGTTATAAAACTTTTAATTTTATATTCTAAATTGGATTTCTTCCTGTTCATGAAATATCTTGGTGCTTTATTTTCTCTCTTCCAACATTCTTTGTTTGATCTCAAGCTTTTAATCTCGAGCCATATTTGAGATGATCTTTTGTAAATATTCGTTTTGTAATTTTTACTCGATAATGTTTTCGTCTTACTAGAAAATATCTTATATTTATCTTTAATTTTTTAGATTTCTAGTTTAGGACTCAAATCATATGTCTCTCAAGAGATTGATGGTAAACTTATCATGAATGAGGACAAAGTTTTTTGCAAGTCTTTGGAACAGATATACATGGACGTGTTTGAGGTTATGAGGCAAGTGTTAGTCCTTTTGAGTTGTTTGGATCATCTTCCAATGTTCGTAATCTTGAGCGGCATCTTAACGAATCAGAACATCTTCAAGAATCTAAACATAGATTACAAGGACTCAAGATTCAATTATTGAGTTAGAAAATCATTTTGACATCGATTTAAACAATGATGGCTAAGATGATGCGTAAAAAAAATTTGAAGTAGGGGGTTAGAAAATCTTGATCTAATATCAAGAAATGCGAATATTTTTTTTCTTTCGAAGACTTGAATTATTTGTATTAGTTGAATTAGTTTTAGAAATGTCATGACTACTTGTCGATCGTTTTTACCGTAACTATTAATTGTATAGCAAATAATATTTTGCTTGTATTGGATATAGTGCGGAAGTTATAAATTTTAACTAGGAAAAGTTAATTCTTCTAAACAATAATATTAATTGTAAATATTATTGAATTCTACTTGAACTTTTTTGAATGGTTTAAAAATGTGTAAAGAACTTTTTTTTTTAAGGTTTAAAAATTTTTGGGAATAAAATTATGATACTTAGAAAATAATAAAAACCTGGATAATTGCATTGGGTGGCAAATAAGTTTTAGGTATTTAACAATAAAGCACCCACTTATCAAAATTTCAAATATAGCAATTTTTGTGGGATTCTCATTTTGAATTTTTGAGTATTCCCAAATTGCCCTCCTCAGATTTTGCCCGCATCTTCGTTCTTTCTCGGATCATCATCTTCTTTGTTCGTCTCTTCTTCGCGCGTCTTCGTTCGTTCATCACGTATCGATTTTAGCCCTCCTCAGATTTTACGTGCGTCTTCGTTCTCTCTCGGATCATCGTCTTCTTCATTCGTCTCTTCTTCACGTGTCTTCGTTCGTTCATCAGGTATCGATTTTAGCTTATTCGTTTGTCTTTATTCGTTCATCATGTATCGGTTTTACCTTATTCGTTCGCCTTCGTTCATTCATCAGGTTTCGATTTTAGCTCTTTCTATTTTATTTATTCTTTTTCTTCGATTTTGTTCATGAAGAACTTTCAACCTTTGAGGAACTTCGGTCCGTTTTAATAAGGCAGATTTTGAAGAGAAGAATTTGGACTTCTTGAGGGACTATTCTGCAACCCTTCTCCCATACCTGGCCGAAAATTATAATGTTTGTTCACCAAGCTCAGCCTACTATTCCATTCTCTATCCATAATTATATTTAGTTTTTCTTCTTCTTCTTCTTCCTTTTCTTCGATTTTGTTCGTTTTTGAGGTCTTGATTTTAGTTTTTCTTCTTCTTCTTTCGAATTTAAGCTTGATTTTAGTTATTGTGTCTGATTTTGGGCAAAAGATCACCATTAAGATTGTGGAGAATCTGTGTGAATTTTAGGTGAGGTATATCACCTAAATCAGTAAGGTATATCACACTGATATACTTCCATTGAATGAAGTATATCAGTGAGGTATATCACACTGATATTTTAGGTATATCTATAACTGATATACACGGACGTTGTCAACGTGTTGGACACAATCATTGAACTTGTAAATTTTTTACCTATTGAACAATAATGTATATCAAGGATGTATACCAAAACATTGCTTTTATGATTTTAATTTACAATGAAGTAGTTTCTTTGTTACAACACAATGTGTATACCCAATGAAGTTTGCTTATATGATTTTGCTTCTATAAGTTAAAGTTGATGACATAATTTAGAGCATTACATTAGTCTATATATCAGAATTATATCAGTAGTAAATCTGTATATCAGTAATATATCAGTAGTAAATCTATATATCAGTAATATATCAGTAATATATCAAGTATACGTCGTACATATATCAGTAGTACAATTAAGTTTGACTAAAAGTTTTAGCCACTTAGAGCGATAACTAAGTATTGCAATAGCCAACTAATTAATATGTATCAAGGAGAAGTAATATTAATATGAACTCGAAAAGTTAAAGGTTTAAACATCAAAATGAACTCAAATGTATTCATATCAAAATAACATTGCCCCAAAAAAATTGGCATATCATTTAAAACCTTTAAGATATTGTTTTGTAATCTAAACATGAGTAGATTGTCATATTCATAAACACAAAGTATACTACAATGTCATTTTCAAAAGTCTATAAAAGTAGGAGTATGAGTTCCAAAAGTCTAGAAAAGTATAAGCAAGTTCCAAAAGTTTTTCTTTCTTCATCATTGAGTAATCTTCAAGTCAAAGCTTGGGCAATCATGATCAGTATTCATTCTCGGTGATTGTCGCATCTTAGGAGATGATATTGTTGCAGCTTTTCGTTTTTTCATATACAACACCTTTGGAATTGGTTTATGTTGTCTTTTGGGATGAACAACATCAACCTTTTCTGCAATGACTTTAGTTTTCATTTTCCTTATTTGGACCATTGTTTTCATCTGAAAAAAAATTATTTGATATATTAGTAATATATTAAGAAACATATTAGAGGTAATATATTTGAAATAATTTGTAGATATCATATTTATAGCAGAAGTAAATCAGTTATATATTATATGTCTATCAAATATATATCAGGAGTATATCTATCAATCATTAGTATATCAGAAGTAAATCAATAGTATAGCAGAAGTCAATCAGTTATATACCAGATATAGTAGTAGATATCATATTTATAGCAGAAGTAAATTAGTTATATATCATATGTCTATCAAATATATATCACATATATATCAGGAGTATATCTATCAATCATTAGTATAGAAGAAGTAAATCAATAGTATATCAGAAGTCAATCAGTTATATACCAGCTATAGTAGTAGATATCATAGTTATATGAGACGTAAATCAGTTATATGTCATATGTATATCAAACATATATCACATAAATATTAGGAGTATATCTGTCAATCATTAATATATCAGAAGTAAATCAATAGTATATCAGAAATCAATCAGTTATATATCAATCATATATCAAGAGTATATGTGCAAATTAGTAGTATATTAGAAGTAAATATGTAGTATATCAGAAATCGATCAGTTATATACCAGGTGCCAACGCCTAAACCAACAAAGCAAACCAAACAAGGAAACATTTATTCCATAATATCACCCACCTCAAATAAAACAAAATGTGGCGAAAAAAGGATTGGCGCTCATGTGCACAAGGGGATAATTTCTCAAATATGCAAAGCCAGTGGTGCCAACGTATTCAAAAAAATAAAGGATCTATTAGGACATATAAAAAAAATGAAAATTAGAAAGTGCTAAGAGATCCAAGTGCCCCCAAGAGCTAAAAAGTAATAGTGGAAAATAGACAGAATATCAGAGAATAACATTTGAAAATGAGATAGAGTTGGATGATTTCAGCACCAAGATGAAATAGTAAATGGAAATCGAAATGGAAGCAAACATATATATCTCTACTTATCCCAGAAATCGAAATGGAAGCATTGTCTCTTAGGAGTTCAGCAAAAATGGAAGCAAAAATCGAAATGGAAACATATATTACCTCTACTGAAAGAAACTGGAAGAAAAAATGGAATTGAAGAATGTAAATCGATGCTGAAAACTGAAAGCCCAACAAAATGAAGCCAAAATAAAGATTTCGAAACGTGGACATATACTTACATATATTTTATAGTTACCAAAGTCGATGGGAGGTTACACCAAAAACCGTCAAAGAGGTTCAAAGAAATCGAATGGAAATCGAACGATATCAGAACGAACGAACGAACGGAAATCAGACAGAAATCGAAATTTGGTAAACATTGTAACTCCTTGCTAATTGGATGAGAATCAAACTAATGAAAATGGTAGTTGTGGATGACATTCTTGACAGAAATCAAACGGAAATCAGACGATATTTGGGTTGGAAATCAGAAGCTCGAAGATTGGATGAGAATCGAACGAACGAAAATGAGTTGGGGATGACATTCTTGACAGAAATTGAACGGAAATCAGAGTGAAAATTGAAAAATTAGGCTTTTTTTATTGTTTGAATGAAACAGTGGTGGTGAAGGATGGAAGTCGAACGGAAAGGGAAAGGATGGAAGTCGAATAGACAGAAATGATGGAATTTGAAAAATTAGGGTTTCTTTTGGTTGGGGTTACCATCTTTGAGCTTTTGCATGTTAATATTGGGTTTGCAAGGTAATTACGACTTTTAACAATGTCGGCCTCCATGAATTGGTGAAAAATTGCTACATTTGAAATTTTCGAATGTGAGTGCTATTTTATTAATTTTATGTAATATTTTTGCCATATTTGCAAAACCTTGTAAAAAATATTTAAAACCAATTAATTATCGACAACTAATCTAACAATTATAAAAAACAGTAACCTTTGAAAAATAAGAATTTTTGAAGATTAATTCAAATTTTGAAAAATATGAATTTTTGAACATTAATTGAACTTTTTTAGAAAAGTTTCGACCGACCTATTCCAACACTTTGTGAAGGTTACATTAACCTTCGAAAACAGATTTATTTGAACATTTATTTTATACTTTTCAGAAGTTTCGGTCTTTAGAAATATTCCATTTTTTACAGTGTGCTAAGCTGAACTAATGTCAAACATTATTAATTTATTCCTTTGAAATCTTAATTGATGCAATATATACACACTAAGCATTACTTCCTTATAATGAAATAGGTAAGAACAGGTCCATTTTCTAACTTCCGTAAAGCAATATTGTTCCTTTGTGTAGTAGTTAGCATATACAATTTCTAAAGTACTAAATCCTTTTTCCTACCTAATATAGTTATCGTACCATTTCACCTAAAATTTTTTTAGAAAAAATGGGTCAAAACACTATTCAATAGTTGAATAGATCATCCAAGCAAGTCGACTTCTTTTTCCCTAATCTTTAAACGGGAGAAGAACTATGGTTAAAAAACACATTTGGTCCCTGTACTTTCACCAAAGTGACGATCTAGTCTCTAAACTTTAACTTTTAACGATTTAGTTCTTGTACTTTCACTAAAGTAAAATTTGTAACGATTTAATCCTGTAGTTTAAAATTTATAACAATTTAGTTTGTATCATAAAAAAATTTATTAAAATTAAGTGTCAAAAATTTATCATATAACAATTTAATCTTTCTAATTTATAAACGTATTTAATTCATCTACAATTTATCAATCTACATAAATAAGAAACTTAACAAAAAAAATTCACGATGGTTACAAATTTTAAATTATAATGAATAAATTATTAGGTACTAACTTCAAAATTAATCCATTTAAAAGTAGGACTATCTTTATTGATTAAAGCATGTTATAGTTGTGCAACGTTTTACTTATGACCAAACTGATAAACTATTCAACTAATGACTATCTAATACTTATCCACTAGTTGTAACATCTAATAGATATGAGTTGAATTACAAATTTAATTTATCATTGTCTATAATAAAATTTTGAATTAAAAAATATAGATAATAACTTTATATTTTTAATTTGGTATACATGGATCTCAATTTTAAAAATGTCTAATAAGTCCTTTAATTTTAAATTTTGTATTTTATAGATCATGAAAAACTTTAAATTTTGTATTAAATAGGTCTCTAACATTTCAATTATTTTACGTCTAATATCAATATTCACAAGATTCCACCGAAAAATCAATTGTAAACAATTGTTCGGCCGGATCTCATTTTTTGACTGGATGGTCGTTTGAATTTTGGGATTCTGATACCGTACATATCAATMTTCATGAAGTTTTAACTCAAAATAAATTGGCAATAAGAGAAATAAGACACATATATTATAAACTTTTATTAGATCTCTTATCTTTTCAATGTTGATCCAATACGTCCCTAAATTTTAAAAATTTCAGTACCCGTTAAAAACACTTTTAAAATTGAAATATATAGCTATGAGGAACCGCCTTAAAAATTCAGGGACGAAAAGTCCAAAATCCTACAAGTTCCATATTCACATTAAACAATATATATAGCCAAACATATCCAAAGTTTTCTTTAACATAGCAAGGTGACAGCGGAATTAAAACTCTGTGTTGATCCATTCTGCAATATCTCAAAAAAAAAAAAAATGTCATCTGAAGTTGTCTCAGATCTCATAGCACCAAATAATGGCTCTTCCAATGATAGTGTTCTTCGTCGATCTGCAAACTTTGAACCAAGTCTTTGGGGAGATTATTTCCTTTCCTATCCTATCAACACAGTTCTGGTATGTATATATAATTATGTTTTGGAATGTTCTATTTTCCATATTTTGATTTTTATTTGATAAAGCATCTTTGTTTCATATTTCTTTTTTCGATTACACACAGAACAAAAATGTGTACTGGGTCATTATTTTTCTCTCTCTCTTCTTCTTTCCATTTTTCTTCAACTTTTTTCAATAAAAAAAAATAGAAATATGTTTTATATATATATATTTAATTTGATATGCCTTATGAAAGTAAGAAATTATAAATCATTGGGAAATTTTGAAATATGAAACATAATACAATAGAAACAAGGTGGGCTTGAATTTTTTGGTTTTGTAATTTGTATTGAACCTCTGAGCCTAATACATAAATATTATGGAAAACTAGGACGACATGGTTAGGAAACAACTTGAAGAACAGAGAGAAGAAGTGAGAAGAATGCTTGAAGCTGCTGAAAAGTGTTCAGAAAAATTAAGTTTGATTGATTCAATCCAGCGCCTTGGCTTATCTTACCACTTTGAAGGAGAAATTAATGAAATTCTAGAGCACATGCAAAATGATTCTTGCAATCTTGATGATGATGAAGATATTTACATTGTTGCTCTTAGATTTCGATTGCTTAGACAACAAGGTTACTCTGTTTCATGTGGTAAGTCGTTACTCCCCAGCCATTTTTTTTCCTCCAAGAATTACTCTTCTATAAGAAAAATGAGAGATTTGGTTTTTTGAGTAAATTTTAAATTGCAACTTTGATTTCTAAACCTCCACACTTTGTCAAATACGTTGTTTAAAGTTTAATATCTTGTTTAAAGTTTAATGATCCAAAACTTTCAACATCATGTCTAATAGGTTATTGAACTTTATAAGAATGTCTAATACGACCTTATACTTTTAATATTATGTTCAATATATCTCTAATTTAGTGACATTTTTTAAAGTTTGGAATCTATCGAGGTGCAAAATTGAAAGTTTGAGAGGCTTAATTATTAGACACTGTTCAATGACCAATTAAATACAACACTGGAACTTGTGGGAGTTTATTTATTAGATTTGAATGATTATTAAACACAAATTTGAAAGCTTAATTAATTAAGAACTTTGATACAATCTTCAAAGTTTAGGACCAAACTTATAATTGAATTGTGGGTAAATTTCTAACAGAAATATTCAACCGATTTACAAATGAAAATGGAGATTTCAAAGAATCAATGGTGAAAGATCAACGTGGTATATTAAGTTTGTATCAAGCATCTCACTTGGGAATGAATGGAGAAAATATATTGGATAAAGCATTAGCTTTCACGACTACTCATCTTCAAGCAATAGCCATGGATGCTAGCTCTCCTTTTGCAGAAGAAGCTAAATATTCTTTGAAGTGGCCAATCTATAAAGCTGTGCCAAGGTTCACCGCTAGGAACCATATCTCTCTCTATGACAAGGATCCATTAAAGAATAATGTTTTGCTCTCTTTTGCAAAGTTGGACTTCAATGCTCTGCAAAAACTTTACAAGAAAGAGCTAGCTGAGGTTTCAAGGTGAAGTTTTTTCATTAATGTTATTCCTACATCTTAGAGTTTTTTTTTCTTTGTGAAAAATTTTTGTTATAAATAAGTTTATCAACTGAATCCTAAATTTGAATAATTAATGCAAATATGTTCTTTTACTTTGAATTCTAATTATCTTATAGATTTGTGGCGAGGTGTTAAGAATCCCACATGGTAAAGAAAATGATCTTATTTACAAAGATTTATAATAGACATAATTGGTTTTTAGCTGGAACCCATAAATATTTATATGGCACCAGAGTCTAACAAGCTCAAATGAGAGCCCTTTCCAAAAAAATGGGTTCCAGTTAAGATTGGTGAATCCAAAATAAGAACCATCTTAAGGGGGCATGCATGTTAAATATCCATGTTTGCATCTAATAGATAGGAGACCTAACAAAAGTTTGTAATACAAGTGGGTTACTCTTCTCCTGATATCACATTTAATAGATAAGGGACCTGATAATGCTTTGTAATACAAGTGGGCTACTTCTCTCAATGGTATGAGAGTCCAACAAGTTCAAACGAGCCACCATCTTAGGGGCAAGTTAAGGATCCTACAAGGATTTATAATTAGGGCAAGTAGGTTACTCTCCTAATTGATTTTGAGATGAAACCATAAATATTGATACTAGGTATGGTTGTGTTCTTTTTTTTAGTTCAATGAGATTTTTTCTATGTGTTGATATTTATGTCCTAATTACGAGGGGCGTTCATCGGTCGGTCGGTTTGGTTTTTAGAACCAAATCGATGCTGACCGATGCATGGTCGGTTTCCATATGGAAACCGACCGACCGTTGTAGCTGCTTTTCCACCGATTGACTGAACTATCAGTTTGGTTGGTCGGTTGTCGACAAACCGATTGTTGTGACAGCTAGGACGATTGGCGAAGGCGACAGATGTGTGTGCCACTCTCGTCGTCGAGAAGCACGAAGAACATTGTAACATCGATGAGAAAAATGAAAAAAGAAAAGGTAAAAAAAAGAAATCCGAAATGATAACAGACGTAGAAGAAAGGAAGAAGATATACAGAAGAAGAAGTGAAGAAGAAACAATGGAGGGGGAAGATTTTGAGAAAGTGGAAAATGATAGAGAAGAGAGAGAAACAATTAATAAATGAAAAGTAATGAGTGATTTTGGGGGGTGGGAAAGAATGGGAGGAAAGAGACATAATTAAAAAAATATAAAAAAAGTTGGGTGGTTTCCAGAAAACCCTGCCCCTAGTTTTTCTCCATCTATCTTGAAAATTGCACTTTTCCATATAAATGAAAATATCAGTCGAATCGATCGATTTTTCTTTATTTGGAAGCAGTGACCGACCGACTGGTCATCGACCGAACTGTAGTTGAAACTGACAGAACTGACTTGGTTCGGTCGGTGGGGCGGTTTCTCGAGATATGATGCACACCCCTACTAATTACCATGGTGTGCTTATTTTATTTAAAGTTGGATTTTCCACATTTTAGTGGTCATTTCTAGAAGTTTTTAAGGATGGCACACATTAATCTAGTTCATAATTTATATATTTAGTATTGGAATGGATGAAACTAAACTTTATATAGTACTCATCTAATTAGGTAATTTATAAACAATTAACGAGATGATTCTTTTAATTTTTTAAGTTTTAATTATGAGTGTAAATATATATAGGTGGTTGAAGGATCAGAAGTTGATGGAAAATTTGTCTTTCGCACGAAATAGAGTTGTGGAGTGCTATTTTTGGGCATTGGGAGTATTCTATGAACCAAAATACTCTTATGCTAGAAGTATATTGGTCAAAAATATTATTTTCATATCATTTCTTGATGATATGTACGATGTATATGCTACACTTGATGAACTTCAACTATTCACCGATGCCATTGAAAGGTTTGACTCTTCGACTTTTTCATTAACTTACTGTTTTGAACTACAGCTTGCCTTGTTTTATATTGTTTGAAAATATAGCAAGTAATCAAATTGACCTTAAAATATTGATTTTGGCTTAATTAATGATTGTGAAAATTATTAACTTTTTTAGTCTAGTCCGTGGCGAAGTCAACAATATCATTGGATAACGTTAAAGAATACATTACTAAAATATGTATATATATATATATCGCATTTAGTATAGTGATTTAATCTCATACTTAGAACGTCATAGGTTGAGTTTAAATTATTATAATGATGTCAATCTTTGAAACAAACACATATTGAGTGTTTAAAAAATATGAAAAGAACACAATTTTAGTGGTTAAAGCTTTTTTAAGCGCCAATAACTTGAACTCAATTTTAGGTGGGACATTAATGCCATTGACAAGCTTCCACATTACATGAAATTTCTTTATCAAGCCATTCTTGATGCTTATAGAGATGTGGAACAAGATATTGACGAGGACAACAATATTTTGTCATTTGGATTGGATTGCGCAAAAGCAGCAGTGAGTTAACTGTTTTTGTATGTGTGTGTATATATATTATGCAATTTTGTTCCTACTTAAGCTCGTACTTAGTGGCCGACTTTGGTAGCTCGACAGAAAAGTACATCAACATTTCCTATAGTTCTCCATATGTGAAGAAAGACTTCCCTTTCTAATTTGTTTTATGAGTTTTTGGACACAGATGAAAAGACAATGCAGAGTTTATTTAGCGGAAGCTAAGTGGTTTTATGAAGGCTATGTGCCAACCATGGAAGAATATATGGAAATTGCCACTATATCAGCTTCCTACCATCTTTTTGCAGCTTCTTCATTCCTTGGCATGGGAGATGTTGTTTCCAAAGAGGTTCTTGAATGGGCGAAGAGTGACCCTATTATGCTTAGTGCATCAGGAGACATTGGTAGGCTCATGAATGACATAGTTTCCCACGAGGTACACAAGCAAGATAAAATTACATTGAAACTAGGTTCAAATGATAGGAACGAAATATGTAACTTAACCAGAATGCTATCTTTATTTATAAGCATTTTTCCAAAAATAAATTTCAAGTTTGAGTTATTTTCATGTTTTAGTTTGAACAAGAGCGAGGCGACGTTGCATCTGCTGTTGAATGCTACATGAAGCAATATGGAGTATCGGAAGAAGAGGCCGTAGTTGAACTAGAAAAGCAAGTCATAAAAGCATGGAAAGATGTAACAGAAGATTACATGAAATCTAACAAGTTTCCAAATGCAATCCTTTCGTGTGTGATTAATGTTAATCGACTCTCAGATTTCTTTTACAAAGAGGAAGATGGCTACACATTCCCTAATGGAGAAATCAAACGTTTTATCACCTCAATGCTTAAGGATCCTGTGCCTTTTTAATTCATCTACATGTTGAATTTCAGATTTTATTAATGTGCTTTGTAGTAGATAATACATACATATATATATATATATATATATATATATATATATATATCATAACTAGTTAAATTATGTTTAAGTGGGTGCTTTGTAGTTGATGGTTTGAATTAGTTTTGTTATATATATTTTAGTACAAAATAATGTTTAATAATAAATTACATTGGTATTTAATTAGTTTTTATAGTTAAATTTGTCTACATGCAAGTGTACACATGAAGTTGTAATATAATGATGTGTTGAGAATAATATGGAGCCAATAAGTCAAAGTTAAAAAGGGAAATGAGTTATTCAGCCTAGAGAGGTAAAAAGCCCGAAAACCTATTTCCTTCTTCATTAAGTTTCTTCCACAGTTGATTGTCTTAAAATATACGGAAAATAATTTTCTTTTACTTTTAATACAGAGTGAGTTTGTGTGAGCTTTCCTTCGAGAGAGGTTTTTCTTTCGTGAGATTTATAGAAAGCTTTTGAGGGAGTTTCTTGAGAACCTTTTGTCCAATCTCAATTCAATAGTTTCAAGAAGTTTGTAGAGTGATTCGCGAGCATTTTTTCTTGAGAGAAATTATTATAGAGTGTTTGTAAACTCTTGAAGATTCTCTTCGTACTTATAAAACCTGCAACAGTACCAGATAACGTGACGTAGCTCACATTGAGTGAACCAATATAAATTCGATGTCAATTTCTCTTCCCTGCCTTTTTATTATTCTTGTTGCTTGAGCTTTAGGTTGGTTTATCTACTTTTGAGCATAGTTCCGAGTTAATTTAATTCTATTATAATTGGAACCATAGCATGATTTGGGATTAGTTAACATGTATTGTTCGGAACTATGATTATAATAATATTGTTAACATTTTTATCCCTAAAAAGTGGAAAATTAGAGCAAGTTTGAGGAACGATGAAGGGGAGGACAAATTGGTCACTTTTAATGGATTAGATTTTCGTTTTAGAAAATTAAGGTGTTAGATTATTTGCACTCAAAAGAGTTGGAATTGCTATTAGAAGGGGAAACCACATTATACGGGAGAAAAAGAATGGAATAAGTTCGACAAGAAAGTGTTGGATACAATTTGCCTTAATTAATTAAAATGTTTAAAGCAACGTGGGAAAGGAGACAACCAAGGGCTTATGTATGTCGTGGCCAACATGTATGAAAAATCTTCGGTAAATAATAAGGTGTATCTTGCAACTAAAATTTTTTATATTCAAAAATGGCTGAAGGTACATCTATTACTACCATTTAAATGAATTTGACGCATTGATTAACAAACTAATAGTTGTTAAGTTAGAATTAAGTGATGAAGCTTATATTATTTTGTTATTAAGATCTTTACCTGATAGTTGGGAACCCATTAGAGCTGCTATTTCAAATTTTTGCAGGAAAGAAAAATTAAAATTTGAAGATGTTAGAGATGAAGCTCTAGCAGAAGAAATTTGCACGAAAGACTCGTGTGTCGCTTTTACTTCTTGTGAAGCACTGAATGTGGACAGAGGAAGATAGAATAACAAAGGTTATGGAAATCGAGGCAAGTCCAAGAACAATAGAAGGAAGTCCAAAAATAGCAGGTTCGAGTGTTGGAATTGTGATAAGATTGGACATTTGAAGAGGAATTGCAAGGCCCCAAAGAAAACAGTGCAAATGTTGCTGAACAGATACGTGATGCTCTAGTTTTAGTAGTTGAGAGCGATACTGACACATGGGTGATGGATTTGTGTGCGTCTTTTCGTAATACAGGACAATGTGACATTTTTGAAAATTATATTGCACGAAATCATGTGGAAATGTTTATCTTGCTGATGAAGAACCTTTGGACATCATTGGTATCATGATGTAAATTTAAAAATGGCGAATGGTTAGTTTGGAAAATTCGTAAGGTACATCATGTTCAGAATATGATGAAAAACTTGATTTTTGTGGGGGTAGTTGGATAAATCGAAGGATGTGAAATATCATTTGGTCAAAGAAACTAAAAAGTTACAAAAGGTGTCATAGTAATTGCTCAAGGAAGCAAGTCAATCATTTTTTATGTTAACATCAACGACGAAGACGTGGCGGTGGTTGTAGATCATTCGAGCCAAACACAATTATGGCAAAATAGGTTAGGACATACGAGTGAAAAAGGTATGAAAATTCTTTACTATGTAGGAAAGTTAAGGGGACTTAAGGTAGTTGATCACAAGTTTTGTGAAGATTATGTATTTGGGAAGTAGAAGTGTATTAGTTTCTCAAAGATAGAAGCAGCACCAAGGCCTACGAAGTTGGAGCTAGTTCAAACTGATGTAGGGGCCTTCTGAAGTTTATTTTATAGGAGGTTATAGATACTATGTGACTGTCATAGATGACTCAAGCAGGAAAGTATAGACTAATTTTCTCAAACATAAGTCTAACATATTTTATGTTTTTCAAGACTTGGAAGGCTATGGTTGAGAACGATACAAGTTTGAAAACTAAAAGATTGAGGTTAGACAATGGTGGTGAGTATGTTGATGGAGAATTTAAAAAATATTGTACAAATAGTGGAATTGTTACAGTAAAGACTATTCCAAAGACACCATAGCAGAACGGTGTGATCGAAAGAATGAACAAGACGCATAATGAGTATGCCAAGAGCATGAGATTACATATGGGATTACCTAATATGTTATGGGTAGAGATAATCAACACTGCGGCCTATCTGATCAATAGGAGCTCGACCATAATACTAGACTTCAAATTGTTTGAAGAAGTCTTGAGCGGTAAACATGTAAATCTTTTTCATTTAAATGTTTTTGGCTATGTATATCGTACCTTCACATTGATGATGCAAACATGAGTAAATCGGATACTAAATCCAAGAAGTGTTATTTTCTTGGTTATGATGGAGCTTAGATTCGCTACATGTTTTAGGATGACCAAAACAGGAAAATTAGTATAAAGAAGAACGTTATCTTCAATGAAGATGTTATGTACAAAGACGTAGCAAATAATGAATCAGGAAAGTCAGAGTCAAATGGAAGTATAGAGAGAAGACTCGGTACGTTAGTACAACTAATCTTGAGGTACTGTTGCGCCTCTGCTTAATAGCTAGAGGGTAAGTGCAAGTGCACACTGTCATAAGTAATAATCTGGAAATATTCCAAGTTCGTCTCCACAGGGACTAGTTTTTCTTTTGAAACTGAATTTGAAAACTGTTAGAATGAGCAATCAGGTTTGTGAGAAAAATTGGTGAGATTGGTTGAAAACGAAAAACACATGGAAATTATAGAATTTAAAAGGCCAACCTCCTACTTCTGTTTAGTTTTAAAATGATGAACTACACCTACCAAATGTGCCCATAATTACGCTCAATTTATGCAAACTGGTTCAACTCCTATTCCATACCACTTTTGGTTTGTTTAGAAGTTTAGGCTAGTGTTTACATATGTCTATGTAACTCTAGAATCCTAAATAATTTAAATGCCAACTTACGTTTAACGGGTAAGAGAGTCTATGTCTAAGATCTTATTTTAGTTCTTATTTCTAAGTAACTTCCCGTTTTATCTTGATGAACTCCGTTGATTCTAACCTTTTCAGAATTAAACTCAATTGTTGTGATTTAAACAAGTGGCCAGCAAGTAAAATCAACTAGATTAATTAACTCAATCAAGATAAGCAATTTGAGCGTAAACGCCGTGCTATTTGATAGATGTAATTAAAATGATGGGAACTAAATCATTCGTAGGAGGGTTGAAAAATTAATTTAGCTACTCATAGAATTAAAATAAATGCAATAGCAAAAGAAGATAACAAAAGAATTCATTTTCATTGAATCGGGAAAGAAGAACATAAATTAGAATAACTAGAGTTGCAATAAAATAAGCAAGGAAAAATTGTAAAAACAATAAAGGAAGAACAAAACTTAAAAGCTAAAGTTGACAAGAATTTAGAAAGGGAAAGCAAAAGCATGGAAATAAGGTGTGTAGAAGTGATGCTTAGAGGCTCCTTTTATAGGCCATGGAAGTAACAAGAATTTGAGAAATTCAAGGGAAGTTGGCAACCACTTGTTGTAGAGATATTAGGAGTAAAACCAAATCTTGGACCAATTACTTGGTCAAAAGTGGTTATTCCCGTTTTGACAATCTAGGCATCGAATGTGGCTGAAGCATTGTGAAGCTGGAACTTTCAAAGTAACTTGGGTGGCTCATTCCTCTAGTAAGCTAGAAATTCTGGCCTTGCAATGTGTCTGACGCATTGTGATCATAAATCTTCATTTTTTCTTACAAAATAAGCATATTTACACAAATTAGTCTTCATTTACGTATAACTGAATTCCAAAGTCCCAATCACAAATTATGCACATTTTTCCTAAATTATATGCATGAACATACATTTTCATCCCAAATATAAGTTACTTAAGCATGCAAACCTACCCTTTTTTAGCTTTTAATCAAGGCTTATCAGGTACCAGTTGTGAAATTTGAGGAGCAGGTTGTGGAACCTGATGGACCAGTCGTGAAAACTGAAGAAGTTCAGAGAACGCCACCTACAGTGGTTAGAAGATCTAGCAGAACTATCAGACCACTATAGTGGTATTCCTTTACTTTGACTTATATATTATTAACTGATAGAGGTGAACCTGAATGTTATGAAGAAGGCGGCTCACCTGGAAGATTTTGTCAAATGGGAGTTAGCCATGAAGGATGAAATGAATTCTCTTATGAAAAGTCATGCATGGCAACTAACTGAGTTACCAAGAGATAAGAAAGCTTTACAGAATAAATGAGTGTATAGAATCAAACAGAAGACCGATGACAGCAAAAGATATAAAGCAAGGCTCCGGATCAAAGGTTTTCAACAAAAGGAAGGTATTGATTATAATGAAATTTTTTCTCCAGTAGTGAAACTAACTACCATTATAACCATATTTCAATAGTGGCAAAAGAAGATTTGTTTTTGGAAAAAATTGATGTAAACTGTCTTTCTTCATGGTTATTAAGGAAGAAATTTACATGGAGCAGCCAGGGATTTACAATACATGGGCACAAGAGAATGATTTGCAAACTTGAGAGAATCATGTATGGTCTCAAACAAGCTCTCAGACAAGAAGTATGGTAGTTTTATGTGCAATAATGGATTTTAAAGGTGTCAGGCAGATCATTGTTGCTACATAAGAACTCTTCTATTGTTTTATTGCTACATATAGATGATATTTTAATAGTGATGAATGTGAATCCCAGAGCGGAAGCGGATCATCGTTCATGAATTTTTTAGAAACAAAATCAAACATCCAATAATGAAAATACAGGGGAAATAACTTTTCTTTTACCTTTGAAGAACAATTCTTCTGTTGGCTTTTTGGCCGTTAATCTTGGTTAATTAATTTAATTAATTAGTGTTTTGATCATAACAAACACACTTAGTATTAATTGTTTTTGGTGTGTAAGAATTATTGTTATAAAACATAAATTTATTATGAGCTTCAATAATATTATATGATTTACTGATAATATATATTTTGTTTATAGATAATTTTAGTGTTTTAAAGTGTACACAGCATAGAGCTCGATACGATGATTCCAACGAATCTTGAATTACCAAAATCGGAGAAGAAATTATGATCGAAAGAAGTTGGAAGAAAGATTACCCGAGACGTAGCAGCTGAATCAACTAAGTGGTGCAACAAAATGTTGACATGTGGCATGGTGTTAAAAAAATTAAAAAAAAAACAAAAAAAACAAAATTACGTAACTTAAAAGAAAGAAAAAAAAGTAAAAATATATATATATATGTCACATCACATTAAATGCATATTTGTTTTTTTAAAAAAAAATTTATATATATATATATATATATAGCTGTTTGACACATCCATATATAATATTTTTTTATTATTATTATTTTATTGAATTAAATCTCAACATTTCATCTTTAATCATTTGAAATCTAATGGTCCAAATTGATTTTAGTTTCAAATTAATTACAATTTTTTCCCCTATTTAATCAACTCTTCTTCTCTCAAAATTTGAACAACTTTCCTCTCCAATTTTCTCTCCAATCTCTTCACGTTCATTTGAAATCTAATGGTTCAAATTGATTTTGGTTTCAAATTAATTACAATTTTTCCCCTATTTAATCAACTCTTCTTCTCTCAAAATTTGAACAACTTTCCTCTCCAATTTTCTCTCCAATCTCTTCACGTTCATCTCTCCAAAATTTCAAATGTTGTTCTAATTTCTTGTGAGAGAAAATTTTTATTTGAGAGATATTAGTGCTTCCAATTTTATTTCTCTTAGCCATTTAAGGGCTTTTATTTGTAAGAATTTTTCTTACAAAATTGTGAGCAAAAATTTATATATCTACTATTTGAGAGAATTTGTAAGTTTGTTCTCAAACTTCCATATTCTTTGTAAGGGTTGCTCTTGAGCCCGAAAAGGAGCATTTGTAATGATTTGATCCTAAACCGAGAAAGGATCGGGTTTCTTCTTGCTCCAAAAAAAAACACTTTTTACCGATTTGACTCCTACCGTGGAAAGAGTCAAAGTTTCTTAATCGAATACCCAAGAGGCGCTTGGGGAGTGGAGTAGGTCGGTTGTTGCCGAACCACTATAAAATTTCTGGTGTCATTTTCTCTAACTCTACTCTATTTAATTTTTGCAATTAATTTTCTTTATTAGAAATTGCATGAAATTAATTGTTCGAATTTGTTATTTATGTTTATGGTCAAATATTTATATTTGAATTATTTGGTTGGTGAAATTAATTAAGGTGTTTGTATTTCGAATGTGTTATTTAATTTTATGTTAAAATCATTTGTTCATAAAAAGTTTACATAATTGTTTAAATTGGACCCACCGTAGTAAAAAGTTCAAAAAGTTTCATTTAATCCTATTCACCCCCCTCTAGGGTTGTCATACCGATCCAACAATTGGTATCAGAGCGAGGTTTCGCTCTTCTACATAATTTTTTTCAAACTTTATCTGTATATTAGTATCTTGTTAATTTTTGAAAAATTATTTGAGAAGCTTAATTGCTAGAGCTATAGATTTTCTTCAAAGTCAATGTATTGATAAACCTCCTTTCTTTGATGGTAGAAAGTATGATGTTTTGAAACATATAATGAAAATTTTTTTTTTATCTATTGATTTTGATATTTTGTATGTTTGTGAAAATGATGTATCTAAAATAAAAGTAAGTAATGAAATGCTTTCTTTTAATTCTCAAGCTATAAATATCATATGTTGTGCTTTAGATAAAAATATATGTGATAAAATTTCACATTTTACATATGCATATGATATTTGGAATTTTCTTGATAATATGTATAGTATTGAAAATTTCCTTGTACTACTAATGATTTATTTGATTTGAAGGAAAATTATAATTCTAAAAATCAAGAAAAAATCCATGAAGTGGAAAAAGAAAAATATGATCGATCCTCCTTGTGTTTGATGGCTCATTCGGACAATGGGAGCGATCTTGAAAGTGATGAAAATGAGGTAATTCATAAACCCTCTTCATATGATGAATTGTTTGATGCTTTTGAAAATATGCAACATGATTTAGAAAAAGTTAGCTCTAAATATGTGAAGCTATCAAAGAAGTATAAGTCATTGTCCATAGAAAATATATCTTTGATAGATGAAAATGCTTGTTTGAGAAATAGAGCTAATGATGTGTTGTTGCATAAGAATGTGGATAATTCTTGTGATGAAAGGCATGCATTGATTGATAGAATTAAATTTCTTGAAAAAAAAAATGAGATCTCAAATCTTTGTCATGTGAATTAAAATTTGAATTAAATGATTTGAGAAATAAGAATGAGAAAATTGAAACTTTTTCTTTGGAATTAAAGGATAAAATTGCTAGTTTGAGAAGTGAAATTGTTATTTTGGAAACTCGCAATACATGTTTAGAAAAAGAAAAATTTTCTTTTATTGATAAAATTAAATTTATTGAATGTGATAATTGCGAGAAAAATGATCTTTTGCATGTGTTTAAAGAAAAAGAATTGCTTGCTAATAAGAAGCTTGAAATTGCAAAAGATTCTATTAAGAAGTTGACAATAGGTACTCAAAGATTAGATAAAATAATTGAAGTAGGCAAACATTTTGGTGATAAAAGAGGTTTAGGCTATATAGATGAATGTTCTACTCTTTCAAGTTCTAAAACTATCTTTGTTAAAGCATCTCCTATTGTGCCTAAGCTTAATATGTCTAAGGTTGTGTCTATGAATGCTAAATCTAGTTTTGTACCTATATGTCATCATTGTGGTGTTGAAGGTCATGTTAGACCTAAGTGCTTTAAATTGAAATATGCTCAAAATATTTCTTCAAGATGAAATTTTTCTCAAAAAACAAAGTTCCATAATGCTTCGAGAGAAAATTTCCAAAAGAAAAGTAGAGTGCATAAATTTGTTGAAAGAAATAAATCATTGCATAATATTGTTTGTTCATTATGTGGCAAGTATGAACATAAAACTTATTCTTGTTACTTATCTAAATCTAAAGCTTCAAACGTAAATGCAAGTTCTAAATTTATGCCTAAGCACGGAAAGACAAATATGCATGTAGAATCAAAATTTGTACCTAGACACGCTTATGTTAGAACTAATTATATACATAGTACTAAACTTGTGTCTAAGCATGTTCATGGAAAATCATATTATATGAATAATGACAAATGTGTGCCTACATGTCATTTTTGTGGAGTTAAAGGTCATACTAGACCTAGTTACTTTAAATTAAATAATGCTCCAAGAAATAATTTCTCCATGAAAAGTAGAGTACAAAATCAACATGTTAAGAAATCAAATGTTGTGTCATGTGGTAAAGTTGATTGTAACTTCGATATTTGTTTGCCAAAAATGAATACTAAAAATATTGGAACTAATTTGAAATGGGTTCCAAAATCCTTGCTCACTAACAATGAAGCACTCAAGAAATTGGTACCAAAATCTTTTGGTTGAACTTTGTTTTTGTAGGTGTAATTTCAAGAAGTAAATGGTTGCTTTGGACTTCAAATTGAAATTCATTTTTAAAGGAGCAACATTATGGCTTGCTTGAAATACAACCAAGGAAAATGACGTATTCGGTATCTTTATCCTTGTTGTTATTGAGATTATTATACTTTTCATATACTTTATGGAAATCTCTTTGATGAGTTAGAGAACTATGAATTGATTTATTGAACTTTATTGTTGATTGGATTAAATGTCTTTGAGTATATTGGAATTTTTTTTTTTGCATTAATCTTTATTGCTTGGTTATTTATGGATTAGTGGATTAATTCTCTTGAAAAAAATTGTGGTAAATTATTTTGAGACTTATCCATAATCCTTGTTGCTAATTATTTGAAATATTGGATTGTTATATGTCATTGAGAACTTATTGAATATCCATTTTGCACGATATTGAAGATATTGAGTTTTGTTTGCGAAATATTGTTCTTAATAGTTGAAACATATTGTTTAATTCTCTTGAAAAAGAAATGTGCTTTGTTTTGCTTCTTTGATAAATTTAAAGTCTTGAATTTTTGATCAAATAGATGCATGTTATTTTGATAATTATGGTCATTGATAGTTTGATATATTTTATTTGAACAAGTTTGTTTTGTTGAGTTTTATCTCTTTTAACATGAGAATCTTTTTTGGATGAGATTGACAAAATTTTGATTGAATGCTTTTTGGCCATAATTTATGTGATCTATATGAAAATTAATTTCAAAATTTCGCTCATTGTTGAAAATTATTTGTTTTGATATTTCATTTGAAAAGAAATGTTAAATTATTTTTCATAAGGGGAGTATCTATGAAAGTGATTCATATTTAAAAATTTAATTAGCTTAATGCTCAAAAGAGTTTAATTGATTTTTGTAATTTTTTTTTGTCTATATTTGATTGATATTTTTTGTGGTGACATAAGTCAAAATAGACCTACGTGACATCAATGTTTGTTTGATTAATATTTTTATGATGTCATTTGCTTATATTTAATATGTGATTCTTTTTTGGAGGCATAAATGGTGATATTGTTATTTTGACAAATTGATATC
Organism: Momordica charantia; assembly: GCF_001995035.1. Next base: position 282,033 of record NW_019104513.1, read on the forward strand.
AATTTTAGTTTTTCTTTATCAATTGGTATTTATTCTCTAACATTTAATATTTTGGTATCATGATGGTGTTTTATATATTGCATGGATTTGATAAGTTCATTCCTTGACATTAATTTGCTTAGACTATCATTTGATTTGAAAATTTGTTTTTGTTCATAACCATGAGAATTAAAATTACTCTCTTGAAATTTTTCTTGTCTTATGCCATATTTTCTTTAATGAAAATTTTGTGTAATATTTTGATAATTTGTTGGAGAAAGATTAATCTACCATGATTTTTTATATATATCTATCTTGTGCAAATTGTTGAGATAATTTTTGTTTGTATCTCTTTATCTCCTTGATATTTATCGATATGTCTTTTTAGGAGGAGAATCCATATCTTTAGGGGGAGTTATAATACTTGTGAATTTGGTGAAATTTTTTCCATATATTGCTTTTTATTGTTTATGTGTTTTTTTAAAGAGTATAGTGATTTTGACATTGAGTATGCTCGAAGAATTTGTTCAAATTGTTTAAAGTCAATTGATCAAAAATTGCAAAAACTCTCATAATTAAGCACCTCTACTAAGCTTGACAAAGATGAAATGCTAAATGTGTTGACGTTAAAGCTTATTGAGGTATGTTGAAACTTTACCCCTCTTATGCATAATGTTTATCTATTTAGGGGAAGCAATTCTCTTCGAAGTAAAATTTATTTTAGAATTGCTTATAATTGATGCCTCTTGATTTTCTTGTTAATAAAAGATATATATATGTCACATCACATTAAATGCATATTTGTTTTTTTTAAAAAAATTTATATATATTATATTATATTATATATATATAGTCGTTTGACATATCCATATATAATATTTTATTCAATTAAATCTCAACCTTTCATCTTTAATTATTTGAAATCTAATGGTCCAAATTGATTTTGGTTTCAAATCAATTTCAATCCTTTTTCCCCTTATTTAATCAACTCTTCTTCTCTCAAAATTTGAACAACTTTCTTCTCCAATTTTCTCTCCAATCTCTTCACGTTCATCTCTCCAAAATTTCAAATGTTATTCTAATTTCTTGTGAGAGAAAATTTTATTTGAGAGATATTAGTGCTTCCAATTTTATTTCTCTTAGCCATTTGAGGGCTTTTATTTGTAAGAATTTTTGTTACAAATTTGTGAGCAAAAATTTATATATCTACTATTTGAGAGAGTTTGTAAGTTTTTTCTCAAATTTCCATATTCTTTGTAAAGGTTGCTCTTGAGCCCGAAAAAGAGCATTTGTAACGGTTTGATCCTAAACCGTGGAAAGGATCTGATTTCTTTTTGCTCCAAAAAAAAATACTTTATATCGATTTGACTCCTACCGTGGAAAGAGTCAAAGTTTCTTAATCGAATACCCAAAAGACGCTTGGGGAGTGGAGTAGGCCGGTTGTTGCCGAACCACTATAAAATTTCTGGTGTCATTTTCTCTAGTCCTACTCTATTTAATTTTTGCAATTAATTTTCTTTATTAGAAATTGCATGAAATTAATTGTTCGAATTTGTTATTTATGTTTATGGTCAAATATTTATATTTGAATTATTTGGTTGGTGAAATTAATTAGGGTGTTTGTATTTCTAATTTGTTATTTAATTTTGTGTTAAAATCATTTGTTCATAAAAAGTTTACATAATTGTTTAAATTGGGCCCACCGTAGTAAAAAATTCAAAAAGTTTCATTTATCCCTATTCACCCCTTCTTTAGGGTTGTCATATCGACCCAACATCTTCAATGGACTAAACCAACGAACACCACCAATAGACCTTATGTACTATCCTCTGGGTACCGAGAACTCGCTTGTAGGAGTGTTCGATATAGATCTATCGGGAATGGAGAAGGGAGAGCTTGAGAGAAAAATGTTTGAGAGTTTTTTTGTTCTTTATTTTTGCATAACATTTCTACAAAAAACTAAAACAAAAACTTGTGACGTGGAGAGTTACCCCACGTCACTTAACTCCCCACTCCTCTGTATTTTTACAGGGAGTTATTAATTATAATTATATTAATATTATTAATAAATAATAATAATTATTTCAATAATTAATATATTTGTAATATATATATATATATATATATTTAATTAATTAATCATATTAATTAATAAATAATTATTAATTATTAATCAAATTAACAATTAACAAATAATATATATATATATATATATATATATATATATATACATATATAAAAATCAAATAAAATAATTAACACTTAAATTATTTATTAGAAAAATAGAATCATATTCAATGACATTTCTCTCATCTAACATATAGTTGTAATGTACATCTTATGCACATTATTTTTAATCCATAGTTTTAATATGAATCTTATTCATATTAATTTTATTTGAATCTTATTCAAATAATTTCTCTCATAATATATAGTTTTAATTTAGAATTAACTATATATTATAATGTACAAATATACATATATTCCCTTGAGAAATTTGAACTGTTCAAATTCTTCCAAATACTTGGCCCTCGTTTTACCCATTATGAGCTAGCAAGGGGACCTAATGGACCTACAGATCAGAAGCTCCAACGATACGGATTAATTGGTCAAACTCATTGACTGAGTTAATCAACATTCATTAACTACAGGTCACTCCACTAAAGACCCGCAGCTGCACTCTTCTCACTGTAGAATATTTTCGTGTCCACGGATATACAACCATTAATGGCAAGTCAATCCTTCACGAGTGCTCGTAACTCAAGTTGGATCAAATTACCGTTTACCCCTGAGTTACATCTTGCTCCTTAAATACCACTGCTCCTCTAATGAACAACCTGATTATGGTCTGACCAATAACCGGAAGTCTCTCTCGGGCCAATAAGAGGGTGGGGCCCCTTGTTCAAGTCCTGGAGTCAGCATTTAAGAGAACACTCATCTACTTCCCTAAGGTCGGGGAGGAGTGAATTCCATCTTGTGAAGTTATGTTCCCAACTCCCCACTCGGTCTCGTCCCGAAAATGGTAAGAATGTTGAGTCGGCGACTCGAGCCATTCTCACCCATACAGATCAAAGGACGAGCCCCCACAGGCAGGAGTCTATAACTCACTCAGGATTGAGAATGAGTTGTCTGGTCATCCGAAGAAATAGTAATCTGATAGTTAACGGTGTTATATCTAAAGATTGGCTATTTCGCGGTCTAGTCTTATGCAAACTCATTGTATAGGATACCCCTACTTGCATGTCTCCACACCAAGGACCTGGATCAAGTCGTCTGTAACATTTACAAAGTGGGTTCGTATTCATAGTGTTGCCAGGATAAGGTACCCAACCTTATCCAAATACTATAGACCCTTTAGGTTATTCCTAAAACATTATCCACTTGTATATCAGAGGTATATCAAATATATACCTAGTATATAAGGGGTATATCAAATATATACCCAGTGTATCAAATATACTCCCAATAGATATATTGTCCCGGTTACATGATAATAACCTTGGATGTTTAGTTTATTGGATTTTGAACAATGCAATGCTATGAATTCAACAACAAATTGATTGAATAAAACTTTATTGAATATACATTTGTTTTTACATAAATACAAACTACGAGTTTAGGGCAACACACCCAACAAATAGCTGGACCAAACAAACATGAAGTTCCAAATATAAAGGCTAAATTATCTGAAGACTTTGACATGAAAGATTTAGGAGCTGCCAAACAAATCATAGCTAGGGATGAGGATCGAGAGGAAAGATGATAGGTTGACATCATTAAAAAAAAAGTACATAAAAAGGGTATTAAAGAGTTTTACATGGGAGATGCAAAACCTGTGAGCACTCCTTTAGCTTGTCATTTTAAATTATATAAAGAGCACCTACGACTACTTAGGAAGGAAGAGATTATATGGCTAGAGTATCATATATTCAACTATAGGTAGTCTGATGCATGTCATTGTTTGTACAGGACTAGACATTGTATATGCAGTGGGAGTTGTTAGCACGTACATGAATAATCTAGGGAAGCAGCACTAGGAGGTTGTGAAGTGGATCCTCACATACTTGAGAGGAACAACTGATTATGCTCTACGTTTTAATAGGTCAAATTTTAAATTGCAGGATTACGTAGATGCAAATATGGTAGATCTTATAGATGGCAGAAAAGTACTACTGGATATTTATTACCTACCACAATTAATTGGGTCTCTATATTACATAAGATAGTAGCACTTTCTATTATAAAAGTTAAATATGTTAGCAATTACTGAGGCAAATAAAGAGATAATATGACTTCAATCTTATTTAGAAGAACTTGGCTTGAGATTGAGAAGAGGGACTTTGGCTTGACATTGAGAAGAGGGACTTGGCATTGTGACAGTAAGAGCGTCATTCATGTAGCAAAGAATATTGTATTTCATTGCATAACAAAACATAAACATGTGAGGTACCATTTTATCATATAAGTTTTTGGAGGATGGAGTGATGTGCTTGGAAAGATTCCAAGAAGACAAAATCCGGCCAACATGTTTACCAAGACCGTCCCTATTGATAAACTGAAATTATATGCAACTTCAGTTGCATTTCTCCACAAATAGAAAGGAGTCACTACTATTGCAGAGGAGACGTGTTGTTTATTTTGTATCTAACTGGGAGCTAGATTGTTCAGAATAATATGGAGCCAAAAGTCAAAGTTAAAAAGAAATGAGTTATTGAGCTTAGAAGTTCAACGACCTATTTACTTCTTCATTAAGTTTCTTCCGCTGCCCATTGTCTTAAAAATACATAGAGAATAATTTTCTTCTTGTATTTTTTTTTTTTAATACATAGTGAGTTTGTTTGAGTTGTTCTTTGAGATGGGTTTTTCTTTGGTGAGATTTACATAAAGCTTTTGAGAGAGTTTTTTAGAAACTTTTTTGCAATCTCCATTGAAGAGTTTCAGGAAGCTTGTATAGTGATTCGTGAGTATTTTTCATTGAGAGAAAAGTGAGAGAAATTATTGTAAAACATTTGTAAATTCTCGAAGATTCTCCTGTTACTTAGTGGAACCTACAACGGTAGAAGAAAACTGGACTTAGCCCACATTAGGTGAACCGTTATAAATTCGGTGCCAATTCCCTTCCTTGCCTTTTTATTGTTATTGTCACTCGATGATAGTATACCATGTGAGTTACATTTCATAAGATTTATATTTGAAATTATATGTTAGTTTTCGTTTTCGTTTCTTTATGATAAATTTATGTTCATGAGATAAATTTTGCAGGAATGAAGTATCCAGTTTTCATGTTTAAGAAAATTTGATGACATTTCATGCGCAAGCGAAAATACCGAGGTTTTGTTTTTTTGTTTATTTTTTACTTTGACTGCTTTTTAAAACCTTAAACTAAACAACCCATAAAAATCTATAAATAAAAAATTGGTCCTATAATACTTTTACTTTTTATTTTTTTATATCCCAAGCATTTGTTACCATGACTATTTTTAAAACCTTAAACTAAACAACCCTCAAAAGTATATAAATTAAAAATTGGTCCTATAATATTTTGACTCTTTAAAAATTGTCTTAATTTTTCTGGTAATATCTATAAATAGAAACTGGTTCTATAATAATTTGACTTTATTTTTTATTTTTTAATATCCCAATCGTTTGTTATCCTGACTACCTTTTAAAACCTTAAACTAAACAATCCACAAAAGTCTATAAAATAAAAAGTTGGTCCTAAAATATTTTGACTATAAAAATTGTGGTAATTTTTCTGCTATTAACTAAAACAACATCATTTTAAAGAAATCATATGCGCTTGGAAGGCATTGATGTAAATTCCATCTTAATAATCTCATTAGTTAAAATTTAAAACCCTTAGTTTTTTTTCTCGGTTTTTTAGTATCACAAATTAGGGTATGAGAGTTTGAACCTCCGACCTTAAGAAATGAAGTAGATATGAATTAGTAATGAGTTATGCTTATGTTGGTCATTAGTTAAACAATGCAGAAGAAATTATGTCGATCTTTTTTTTTTTTTTTGAGAAAATCATCTTCTACAATTTATTTTTATTAATTTAGATTTATTTCTAATTTGAACATACCTCACTTATTTAAAACATTGTATATTATTCCTCGAAATTAAACGTGGGAATCTTTATCCTACCATTGTTTGAACTAAAAAATGACCATTTATTTATAACGAAGCTTATGATAGATCAAAAGCTTTTCTTCTTCCTTCTTTGAACTAGAGATGAGATACAATACAGAAACGGTCAGCAAATTTAAAAGTATTGATTTTTAGAAAATTGAATGAGGTTGTCTTCTTTTAAGTTGAGAATAGCTTAGATATTTATTGAAGCATGGAAGAAAGTGAGGCCCATTTTTCCAACGTGGACCCAGTTTAAACCGGCGCGACATATCCCTGTTTAGACTCCGCAGTGGGGAAACTTTGTATAGTGCATGGATAAAATGTTATATTATTTTTATCAAGTGGTTTAAAAAAATTTTCCTTTAAATGAGTATTTACAGCTGCCCAATATTTCAGAAGATCTCATTCGCGCAAGGTGATTTAGAAAGATTCTTTTTCATCGATGGTGATCGGTCATGGTATCCATAGCAATATTTCTTTTTTAGCTAAATCTGAATTTCGCTTTGCTTTTCTCGATCATCGAGCCTGATCGACTCAACTATTTTCTCCACCTCGTGATCTCTAACTTTGTTTCATTCTTCTTCTCTTGAGTCGCTTTAATGAAGACACTCTATTGACTGGACCATTCCCCTTTCCGAGTTTGGACTTTTCGTGTCGGTTACATGTGAATAAGGATTTAATTTAACTAGCTTATATAATCACTAACTCTTCATTTCTTCGAAAAGCAATAGGCTAAATAGGGAAATAATTAACTCTTTTCAAGAGTTATCATATTGAAGGCAAAGATGTCGATTTCCTCGACGATGACTAATTGGGTAACAACATAACTCACAAGGGTCAAGCACGCCTTAGGTATACCACAATGGAAAAAGGCCATGGATATTTAGTTATCTACTCTCTTACGAAGAGAAAAAAAAAAAGCATTTTGGGCCTCCCTCTCTTTCTTTACATGTTGTTAGTAGTAAATTGGTATTCTACATAAAACATAATCCGAATAGAGTTATATAAGGCTCTGGTCTTACGCAAACAGTTTCACCAAAGCCTGGGGATTAATTTCTTCATGACATTTATCCTCATTGTAAAGGCGTCCACAATACGTGTAGTTCTCACAATGGTCGTCTCGTTTGACTTGGTAATTTAATAATTAGACTTTATTAATGCTTTATTAAAAGGCAAATTGGAGGAATATGTTTATATGCCACAACCACCTAGTTTCAAAGATTTTAAATTCTCCTATTATCTCTGCAAGTTAGACAAAGGCATTTATTGCTTACGATGGGCACCTCTAGCTTGGAATAACATATTAAAATCAATATTGTTCTCTTGGAGTTTTATGAACTCTAAGTTTGATACCTCATTCATTATTTATCCCAAGGGGTGGCTATTGTATTACACCTTATTCATGTGGATGATGTAATTGTCATTGGGAATGATGTTGCCTGATTGAAAAGTTTATTTAAGAGTTGGACACCAAATTTCCCCTTAAAAAACTTGACAATTTGAGTTATTTCTTGGAGGTTCAAATACTATGGTTACCCTCTTGTCATGATCTGAATGAATCCAAATAAATTGATGATCTCCTTCACAAACTATAGTTCGAGGGTCTTAAACCAATACCTTCCCCGTTAGTTGTGGGGAAGCAATTGTCTTTGTCTGAGGGACAACCACTATCTATTCCTGCCATATATCGCAAGCACCATTAGAGCCCTGCAATACCCCACCACCATCCAAACCAACATTATCTCATATATCATAAATCACTCAATTAAGTTACTTTCTTAAACAAGCAACTATGCCCACTAGCAAGCTGAGTCCTTCGTTATCTAAGTGACACAAAATTCATGGGCCTTCTAATTCAGTCATTACATCAATTATCTATCTCTGCCTTTTGTGATGCTAATTGGGTATCCAACATTGATGATCGATTGTGCATTTATTTGAAACGCTCTTACCTTATGGTTTTCTAAAAAGCAAACAGTTTGGCTCGATCAAGCAGGACGTTTGGATATCGAGTATTAACTCATGCCTCTGTTGAAATAATTGTTTGGCTTATGCAATTACTTGGAGAAATTGGCCTGCGGCCATCACCGTCTGTTATAGTTTTATGGTGTAATAATATAAGTGATGGCACCCTAGCCACAAATCCATTATTCCATGCTTGGACCAAACATATTGAGATCGATATACACTTTGTTCAGGATAAAGTTCTTCTTGGCGCTCTCTTGAGGTGCATTACGTTCCTTTTATAAACCAAATTAGAGACTGCCTCACCCAAGTTTCTTTCTCTATGAAACAAACTTGGGGTTTTTAGCTCCCCACTCATTTTAGAAAGAATGTTAAACATGAAATTCAATTATCCATACTTGGTAAAAGTCCTTTCACCGTAGATGAGATCTTTGGTAATTCTCTTCGTTGGGTTTGTAAGGAGAATACAAACAAAGTCTCACATTTACTAGGGAAAGGAGTAATCCATGGTATATAAAAGATGACAATTATCTCCATTGGTATGAGGCATTTTGGGTGGAACCAAAACCAAAGTCTTGAGGGTTATGCCTAAAGCGGGCAATATCATACTATTGTGGAGATACTCGGGATACTTGTGGTATTGTTGTCCTAAAAAAGTTGTATCAGGACTATGGTCTAAGCCTAATTGTGTCTGTGAAACCTTGAGTGTCAAAAAAAGAAGTGGTGAGTATCAAAAGATGTAGTCATGGTGTAATATGTGGGTGTGTATATCCGGGTATGCTTGGAGCCTTGGATAAGAGCAAACTATAGTGGTACTTTGTTCGAGGGGAAGATTGTTGGGTTTGTAAGAGGAATACAAAAAAAGTCCCACATTGTCTAGGGAAAGCAGTGATCCATGATATATAAGAGAGGACAATTATCGCCATTGGTATGAGGCATTTTCAGACTTCCCTAAGAAATTGTCATAAAAAGGCATTGTAAATAGGAGTGTACATTGGTCGGTCGGGTCCGTTTTCAGGTTCAAACCGACGTCAACCGACATGCAAAAATATAAGAAAAGAGAGATGCAAGAGAAAGCCTTTTCTCAATGTTTATACGCCCCGCAAGTCGATGGACGAGGCATCACGGAAATTGAGCTTGAATGCCAACCGATTGGGACTAGTAGACACAGATCTTCTTTTGAAGTACTAAGTCACGAACAAAATATATGTCAATTTCCACATGTTTAGTCTTTGTATGGAGTATCAGATTGACACTTAAGTGGACAGCACTTAAGTTGTCACACCAAATAATAGAAGGCTGTGGGAGGTGAATATGTAGGGGTGCACATCGGTCGGTTGGGTCGGTTTTAAGGCGAAAATCTCCACCGACTGACTATAGATTGGTTTCCAAAAACGGAAGCCGACCGACTTACTTCCCTCTTTCCTCGCCGACCGACGGTATAGTGGTTTCGGTCGGTTAACTATTTTTTTTTTTTTTACTTCTTATGGAGCAGAGTTCGCAAATCAAATGAAAAGGAAGAATGGAAAAAATATATATATCTTTCAAAAGAGTGTTCGAAATGGAAGAAGGGATAAAAAAATCTTAGATCTAAAAGAAAATAAAATATTTCATACCTAAAATCTTAGATCTGAGAGATAAACGTACATGCACGAGGAAATCGAAGATTGAAAGAATAGAGACGAAGCGTCATAGTTGCGGCAGGCGGCACGACGGAGGAGTGGAAGAGTGTGAGGAGCGCCGAGTAGCGCGACGGAGGTAAGGGAGAGTATGAGGGGCAGCGACAGCGAGAGTGGGCTGGTGGTGGTGTGGGCTGAGAGAGAGAGTTGAGGGAGAGAGTGACGAGGGAGATGAAAAATGGGAGGGGAGGCGGCGTGTGTAGGGTTAAAACCTAACCCTAATTATATTTTTTTTAGCTGATATTTCGATCTCGTCGGTCGATTTTAAGGACTTCATTAATGCTTTATTAAAAGGCAAATTGGAGGAATATGTTTATATGCCACAACCACTTAGTTTCAAAGATTTTAAATTCTCCTATTATGTCTGCAAGTTAACAAAGGTATCAATGCCTTAGGATGGACACCTCTAGCTTGGAATAACATATTAAAATCAACATTGTTCTCTTGGAGTTTTATCAACTATAAGTTTGATACCTCATTCATTATTTATCATCAAGGTGTGTCTGTTGTATTACACCTTATTATTGAAAGGTTTATTTATGAGTTGGATACCATATTTACCCTTAAAAACCTTGACAATTTGAGTTATTTCTTGGAGGTTCAAATACTATGGTTACCTTCTTGTCTTGATCTGAATGAATCCAAATAAATTGACGATCTCCTTCACAAACTATGAATGAATCCAAATAAATTGATGATCTCCTTCACAAACTATAGCTCGAGGGTCTTAAAACAACACCTTCCCCGTTAGTTGTGGGGAAGCAATTGTCTTTGTCTGAGGACAACCACTATCTATTCTTACCATATATCGCAGCACCATTAGAGCGTTGCAATACCTCACCACCATCCGACCCAACATTATCTCTTATATCATAAACCACTTAATTAAGTTACTTTCTTATACAAACAACTATGTCCACTAGCAAGCTAAGTCCTTCATTATCTAAGTGGCACAAAATCCATGGGCCTTCTATTTCAGTCATTAAATCAATTATTTATCTCTACATTGTGTGATGCTGATTGGGTAACCAACACTCATGATCGTAAGTTAGTTGCTGCCTATTGCATATTTCTTGGAAACGCTCTTATCTCATGGTTTTCTAGGTTTGGCTCGATCAAACAGTATGTTTGGATATCGAATATTAGCTCATGCCTCTGTTGAAATTGTTTGGCTTATGCAATTACCTGGAGAAATTGGCCTACGACCATCACCATCTATTGTAGTTTTATGGTGTGATAATATAAGTGATGGTACCCTAGCCACAAATCCATTATTCCATGCTTGGACCAAACATATTGAGATCGATATACACTTTGTTCAGGATAAAGTTTTTTGTGGCGTCCTCTTGAGGTGCACTCGTTCCTTTTATAGACCAAATCAAAGACTGTCTCACCAAGTTTCATTCTCTATGAAGCAAACTTGGGTTTTTAGCTCCCCACTCGTTTTAGAAAGAATGTTAAAAATGAAATTCAATTATCCATACTTGGTAAAAGTCCTTTCAACGTAGATGAGGTCTTTGGTATTTCTCTTTGTTAGATTTGTAGGGAGAATACAGACAAAGTCCCACATTGGCTAGGGAAAGAAGTGATCCATGGTATATAAGAGAGGACAATTATCTCCATTGGTATGTGGCATTTTTGGTGGAACCAAAAGCAAAGCCGTGAGGGTTATTTCTAAAGCGGGTAATATCATACTATTGTGGAGATACTCGGGGTACTTGGGGTACCGTTGTCCTGAACAAGTGGTGCTACTGCATCATGCTTCTCATCACTAAGTCTGTTAGGGCGTTTTCGATCTGGATGAATTTTGGGATTCCATGGTGAGGGCATTTTTGAAGAAGCGGTTTGAAACGCTCCCACGATTCGCTCACTGACTCCCCAGCAAATTGCTAAAAGTTGTTGATGTCACCTCGGTATTTAGCATTTTTGTTGGGTGGGAAGTACTTCATTAAAAAAATTTCAACCAAGTCATCCCCCCAACTTGTAATTGATTCTGAAGGCAGTGACTCCAACAAAGTTCTGGTTTCATCTTTGAGTGAATAGGGGAAACACTTAAGCCGCAACACTTCTTTGCTGCATCCTTCATCTTTAAACGAATTGCATACCTCCATAAAAAAAACTTCATATCCGAATGTGAGTCCTCTGTAGGATGTCCGTGAAATTGGCCCACTGTCTGGAGCATCTGAAACATCACTGGCTTAAGTTCAAACTTTAGGACTGTAATTTCAGGCTCCGTGATTACTGGGTTGAAGTTATAAAATGCTGGGAAATTTTGTTCCTTGGGCTACTTATTTGAGTACCTTGAATTGCAGAATCACCCCTGTGAGGCGATTTTGTAATTAAAGGCCTTAGTCTTCAATAAGTGACAGCAACAACTTTTCTTCTCAATTGAAAAGGGAGAAAAACAAAATCATCAGCCGTGAACTAAAAAATCGAAAGAAAAAAAAAGATTCATCATAATCAAACTTTAGTCGCTATGTATTAAACTCTGATACCATATCAAATATAAGAAAAAAGAGATGCAGGAGAAACCATTTTAATTCTATTCATGCGTTTGTGAATTACAGTCAAACCATATATATATATATAGGCAGATCTTAACGTAATAACAAAATCAGGATCTATTGCTAAATCAATGGGTAATAATAACAAATATAACAACTAATTTTAACAAAATATCACACGTGACTAACTTCCAATGTTTACATGTCATTAGCTCTTTAATGAGCTGTCTTTCACACAACACACGATCAATTTCCAAAAATAGAAACTGACATCTTTTTCAGTAGTATATTCATTGACCGAGAAGGTGGCCAGTGTTGCAATCTGAGAGAGGCGAGAGAGACAGAAACAAGGTTAAGCAACAGATGCACTACAACATGTCATGGATTAGGCGTTAGTGGTACAAAATTGAATAAATCTTTAATTTTCCTTTTTCTTCTTTTCTTTTTTTTCCTAATATATTTATATCTATACTATATTATTAAAATTAAAAAGAAACGGTGTTGAAAAAACATTTTTAGACGTTTTTATCCCTCCCCTAATTTATGGATTTACAAATTATGTCATTACTAATTTATTATAAATATTAAATTAATTATTAATTATCAATAATAATAAATGTATATCATACAAACAAGGTTAGAACGTAAAAGGTTAGAATACAAAAGATTTTCTATGCCATAAAATTAAATTTTTTTCTTTAATTACAATTCATATTATAATTTCAAAAGTTTTGTAATGTTTTATCTACTACAAGTATAGAAATATACTTTCATTAACTAATTTTTCAGAAAACTAAGTTCTCTCAAAACATTGCTCTCAAATATTATTCAATCTCAAAAACATCTCAAAATCATGTTGGTGGCATATTTATCAAGTTGCACAGAATATATGTGTCAGATCATCCAAGCTTTGCGATGTTTTTATGACGTTAAATAATAGTTATTGTCAAGCATAATCATATTTTAGATTAGTGTATAACCGAAGTTTGATTTTTTTTTGTTACTATTGTTTTTATTGTTCTCTTATAATTAGTATTTCAGGCATTTAGAATGTTGTTTAGAAAATAATGATATTAATCCATTACACGTTCATGTTGAAAAAAAATTCGTGTAAGGACATAAAAATTATTTTAATTAATTGTAAATAGTAAAATAATAAATCAATTTTCAACAACAATTTGTATGAAATCTAAAAAGTCGGAATACATTTTGTGTCTTCATTTTCCAATAATATAATTTAAAGATTTTTTAATAATTTTAATTACAATATGAAGTTAAATAAGTATAAACTAAAACGTTTAATATATACCAAAATGTTAGCTTGAAAACTTTTAAGAATTTTTTATAAACAAACAAAATATTTTTAAAAAATAATAGGCCCAAATTAGATAAAATAACATTTTCAAAATAAAAATTAAAGTACTTATATATTTTTTAATCAATATATTAAAAATATGAAATGTAACCTAAAATCCATAAAAAAATGGTACGAAATAATGCAATTTAAATATACTCATAAAGAGTATTAAAGGACTAAATTGGTAAAATACATATATCTTGATGAAGTTTGCATATATACATCTTAATTTTATTTTTTGGTTGTTATTATTATTATTTTATTGTTTTTTCATTTATTTATGTTATTATAAAATTAATTAAGTTTAATTGAAAATACTCCGTGCATTTGCACGTGGTATCAAACTAGTAATATATAGATCGGTTGTTGGGTTGATTTCTTACTAGTTGTGGAACCGATCGGCGACTAACATGCCTTAAAAATGACCGATAGTCTCACTACAAAAAATCGGGCTTTTAAAGACGAATTTTTAGAGACGTTGTAAAAATCGTGTCGCTAAAAGCGTTTTCAGCGATACAGCCGAACTAGATGTTGCTTATATATATTATCAGCAACACGTTACTAAAGCATGTCGCTGATAATATATATCAGCGACAATACTAGTTCACCGCATCGTTGATATTTAATATCAGTGACGTTGTTTGCGTCGCTGATATTTTGATGTATGTTTTTTCTATTCTTTTTGGATGTAATGACTAGATACACATATTTACAATTTAATCAATTGACTTTTATTTATTATTCAAAGTTGGATTTATCTTATGTTCCATATTTGCAATTCAATCTTAAAAGTTACTTTTGCAATTCAAATGATTTAAGATGTTTTTATGAATAAATGTATTATGGAATTTTTAGATGCAAATTATTTCAGAGATGTAAAAGGGAAGTTAATTGACGACTAATTAAGATTATCGTTTCAAACTATTAGTAAGAGATGATTTCAAACCGTTTTCAACGACAAGATAGACCAAAAAAAAATGAATTAACATTATTAGCGACAAGACATTATTGTCGCTACTAAACTATTGTGCGACAATGGCCTTGTCGCTAATAATATTATCAGCAATAAAGAAGACTTGTCGCTAATAAAGTTATTAGCGATGCCAAAGTGAGCATAGCTCAGTGGTAATTGACAGATCGTTGTTGTCGCTGATAGTTTTATCGACATAGACTGATTTTTAGCGACAGATTTCCTACGTCCCAAAAAACCTATTTTCTTGTAGTGTCTTCCGTTTGATTGGTTTCAATTTTTAATAAACTTAATTAAAAAAGTAAGCAATATTGTCTCTTTATGCAGTAATCAGCATAACATTTGTACGGTGCTTTTTTAAAGTATCAAATATCTTTTCCCTACCTAATATAGTTATCCTACCATTTTTACCTAATAAAATTCTTTTAGAAAAATGAGTCAAAACACTATTCAAAACTGCTTATATCTTTAAACCATAGAAGAACTATTGAGATTCTAATAGATACGTACGATATCTATTATTCTATATATAATCGATCGTTATTCTTTAGCACTCCACGACATTGATTTTCGTTATTATTTTAAAGTCCCGTGTCGATTGTCACTTTGAGTTTTGAGCATAGATAGAAATTGAAACCTAATATTATTTAGAATTATTAATATCTTTATAGTTGATCAATATCCTTTTGCCGACAATGGTGTGCAAAAGGATAATCTTGCAAAAATATCTTCACTAATTACCCATCCAAGGGAGTACTTAGTGGAGGCAGGTGAAAAGACCAAAGTTCAAATCTCTTAAAAAATTACGAACTTGACCAAAATTTCCATCCTCTAATTTAAAATCTCTCGTCTTCCCTTTTAGGCTCAATTATTACAAGAAGGAAAAACAATCTCTGTAGGAAATTGTGCAACGTTTTACTTATGGCCAAATTGATCACCTAGTCAACGAATGACTCTATAATAGCCAGCCACTAGTTTTAACATCTAATAAATATAAGTTAAATTTTTAATAATACATCTGAATTTTAAAAGTTTTTAATAACTCCTTTAATTTTTAATTTTAATATGATATTCATTTCAATTTTTGGACTAAAACTGAGGAGACACAAAATTGAAAGTTTCAATAATTATTAAAAACTTTTGAAGCACTTTAAGAGTGCAAGACTGAAATTCTAAAATCCTATAAATTCCATTCCCATGAACATCTATATATCAGCCAAACATATCAAAGGTTTTTCTTTAACATAATAAGATCATAGTGGGAGTAAAACTCTGTGTTGATCCATTCTTCAATATCTCCAGAAAAAGAATGTCATTTCAAGTTGTCTCAGATCTCATTGCACCAAGTAATGCCTCTTCCATTGATGGTGTTCTTCGTCCAAACTTTCAACCAAGTGTTTGGGGAGATTATTTCCTTTCCTGTAATGGTATATAATTATGTTTTGAAATGTTTTCTTTCTCATATTTTGATTTTTGTTGTATCTATGATAAAACWTTTTTGTTTCATATTTTCTTTTTCATTTACAGAACAAAAATGTGTCCTGGGTAATCCTTTTTCCTTTTTAACTTCAATAAAACATATAGAAATATGTTTTTATGATATAAATACATATATATTTTGTGAAACATGAAACATAATAAAAGAAACAAAGGTGAACTTGAAAATTTTGCTTTTGTATTTATATACAACTTCTAAGCCTAATACATATATGATATGTCTTTTTGTTGTGGGACACAAAATATTACCCATGGAAAAAATTAGGATGACTTGGTCAGGAAAAAACTTCAAAAACTGAAAGAAGAAGTGAGAAGCATGCTTGCAGCTGCTAAAAAGTCTTGAGAACATTAAGTTTGATTGATTCAATCCCTCACCTGAGTTTGTCTTACCACTTTGAAGAAGAAATTAATGAAATTCTAGAGCATGTGCAAAATCCTCGCAGTCTTGGTGATGAAGATATTTACATTAATTGTTGCTCTTAGATTTCGATGGCTTAGACAACAAGGTTACTCTATCTGATGTGGTAAGTCGTTCCTCGAGCGTTTTGTTTCTAAGAATTACTATGCTATAACAAAATTGATAAATTTTATTTAATTAGTAAATTTTAATTACAAGTTCGATTTCTGAGCTTTCAAAATTGTATCCGATAGACCCTTGAAGTTTAAAGATGTCTAATAAGACTCTAGACATTTAAAATAATGTATCTAATGGGTTGTTGAACTTTACAAGAATGTCTCGTAGGACTTTACACTTCAATATCATGTTTAATGGATCTTTGATTTATGGATAGTTTTTAAAGTTTGAGGATCTATTGGACACAAAATTGAAAGTCCAAATACTTATTCGATAATATAACCTATATTAAACACAATACTTAAAGCTTATAAAATTATTTTTTAAAGTTTAATATGAAATCTTAAGAACCTATCTAGATATAGACACAATCTTTAAAGTTTAGAGACCAAATTTACAATTTAACCTTAGATAAATTTTGAAAGTTTACAAATGGAAATTATGGAAACTACATGTCTATAAATATAAATCCTATTTGTTGAGGTGTCTAAACATCTATATTCTTGGTGAATAGGACTATATCTAATAAAAGGATAGGTTCTTTTAGTGAACTTATAATCTTTGTCGTAGTTTCTCAAATAAGGAAAACACTTGCACCCAAATACCTTTAAAGCATTAGAGTCCGGATCTTTTCCAAAATCGTGGTTCTTTTTGGCTCATYGATTTTGATCAGATCCCATTTTTGGACTGGATGCTCGTTTGAGAGTTTGGTCTCTGATACCATATCAATATTCATGGGTTTTATCTCAAAACCAATTGGCAATGAGAGGAGTAGCTCGTGTCTATTATAAACCATTATAAGGTCCATTCCCTTTTCAACGTGGGATCCTTAACATATTGCACTTTGTTTGTCCTTGATTACAAAACTTCCCGCATGAAAACATATAGTACAATCATTCTCAGATGTTAACTTACTAATATGAAGAAGATTTTTCGTAATTAAGGCACAACTAGAACATTACTTAGATTTAAGTCGTTAGTTCTATATTTTGAAGTGCATTTACTAGTGTGACTAATGACAAGCCCATTCCCATCTCCTATGTATAATTTATCATTGCCACAATATGACTTGACATTGTAAAGTTTACCTTAACAGAACACATGTGCTGAAGTGCCAGAGTCAGCAAACAAAGTTGTGTTCATGGTATTTTTCTCATTGAGGGAGAGAGCTGCAAGTGCTTGAGGTACTTCTCTAGCTTGGTATGAATGGTCAAATATGTTCCAAAATTTGAGAGTTGTGTTTATTTTCCACATATTTGGCATTGAATCGTTGATAACTCCTTGCTGGTTAAAGCAGATTGCTGGTGTGGAGCTTGCAAACTGCTTATGTATCATTTGTTGCATCTTGTTTGTGGATAATGTTTGTGAGTAAGTTTGAGCTCTTCCTTGATTTCAACTTCTTCCTCTTGTATTATAGTTGCAATTGTTCCACGTCTTTGACTAAGAAAGGCTTGATTATGGTTAATTTGATGAGACTTTTCTTCCTGACTTTCTACTATCATGATTCTTTAATGATTGGATGAATTGATTGTAGGGTAGCGCGTAGGGTGTTGGGATTGTGAAGCCAAAACAGGAAATCCATGTCCTATGAAGAAAATATTTTTCAACACTATTACCAATTTTTACCTGGGGTAGGATATTGTTGTCTTATAAAGATTACAATATTGTTTTCCTATAAGAATTAGGATATTTGACCTCTTATAAATAGGGCCCTTATGTTAAGGTTTTTTATTTATACGGAATCCAAATAAAAGAGACTTGAGTGGTTGTGGGTAGTGTTGAAAAGGATTTTGTATCCCATGGGTTTAGTGCGTACGTGTTTTTTATTCCTGGTACCTAAGTATAGTGTGTTATAATACTTAGAAGCTAGAGGGCTTTTGTTGGGATCTCTAGGGGATATTTTTGGAGAGAGTTTTGTATCCCAATCCTTAAACAATTATTAGTGAATTACCCACATTTGAGTGGAAGACTGGACGTAGCCCCCCTTAGTGGTGAACCAGTATAATTTGTTGTGTCGTTATTCTTGTGCTTTTACAGTTTTGTTCCTATTTGCATATTTTTTGTTGTGTTTGGATATTTCTGTGGAAGGAAAAATTAGGGTCTTCAATTTCCCAACATGGGGTGCCTTTGAGAGCATTGTCACTTGAAAGTCATTGTATTTGCTCCCTAATCCTCTTGCTAGTACTTTCATCTAGAGATTTTCCCATTGGCGATAATCTGTCACACATAGATTTTAATTTGTCTAGATAATCCTCCAGAGTAAGATTACCTTTTTTAGGCTAACCTTGCATTTATTGAGATTAACTTTTGTAGGTAGGGTAGGGTGTCTTTGAGAGCATTGCTACTTGAAAATCCTTGTATTTGCTCTCTAATCCTCTTACTAGATGGAAAGACTTTTAGTAGTTTCATCTAGAGGTTTTCCCATTGACGCTATCCTGTCACAAATAGATTTTAATTTGTTTAGATAATCCTCGAGAGTAAGATTACCTTTCTTTAGGCTAACCAGACATTTATTTGAGATGAACTTCATTCTCCTTGGTCATGCTGAGAAGTTGCTCTTCTAGCGAGATCCACACTTGATGTGCCATGTCAACATTTTTTACCATACGTAGGATTTCTTCGGTATAATGGTTCCTAGGAGCCATGAAACTAGGAGTACTCTATCATTCTACCTCCAAGTAGTGTATTTAGGATATTGAGTTGTGGTTCTCCTTTACTACCATCGATATTTTCTTCTAATGGCTTATCATCAGTGAGGTGACCTTCAATTCTAATGGTTCTAATGAGGGGCAAAACCTGAGATTTCCAAAGAAGATAATTGTTGGGGTTTAACTTGATAGAAATTAAGCAAGAACATTGATGAAATAGTTGAATTGTGAGTGGATTTTCTGCTGTGGACATTGTGTGTTTATCAAAACAAGACTGGTTTTTACTTCTTTCATGTAAGCAGAGCTATGATACCATTACAGAATTGAAATCAGAATTGTGTGAAAATTCACTCTCTTTGCTTGAATTCCAAAAGTTACAAAGACTTGCTATATATATTACTTACAGGAAGACAGCATAAAAAATAAAGCAATAATTAGCTAACGGCTAGTGAAAGATTAGCTATAATTTTGGTTTGCTATAGAAAGTAAGCATTCTTCTCATATTCTCATTACCAGCTACCATAAGTAAGGCAAGTATTCAAGGGCAATATTCTGCTGGTTAGGGAAGGTGTTTAATGCTGCAGCTCACTACCTTGCTTTCCCTTATTTATGCGTCAGTTTCATAAGACAGTAGTTCAGGAAAGATTGGTGACTGATTTGCAATCTTCTTTGGAATTAATTCACTTTGATAGCAAAATAGTCGGGAGTTAAATAACGATTATCGTAGCTGTCATATTGTCATGACATAGGGCTAATTTAACACCTTGAAAATTTTAATGGAAGTTTGTTCATTTGATGTGAAAAAAGATATATTTTGACTTTGGAAAGAGATAATGAAAAACTTCTTGATTCTGGAGTACCGTATCTTAATGCAATTGGTGTATTTATGTATGTTGCTAATAATACAAAACTATATATAGTATTTTCAGTAAATTTATTAACCAGATATAGTTCTTTTCCAGAAAAAAGACATTAGATTGAAGTTAAAGCATATATACTTTTTGTTTGACTTTGCAAGTGTACAAATCATCACAAGCAATATAGAAGTGAATAAAATATCGTCTCCACAGGGAATGAAGGATTATTAATTACCGATTCTTTACTTTAATTTTATCTGAATGGTGAAATTTGAATGGTGGTGAAGTAAAGAAATACAATTCTAAAAACTAGTTCAATAAAAAAAGAATATAACTCAACTATCAAGAAACAATAGTAAATTCAAGCGTATTAAACTCTAGAGCATGACTTCATCGATATTGCCCTTTAACTCTTTCTACAACTTTAATTGAAAATTTTCTAAACAAAGGTTTACAAAACCATATATAGTATTTTCAGTAAATTTAATAGCTAGATACAGTTCTTCTACAACAAAAAGATATCATATACTTGTTGTTTAACTTTGCAAGTGTACAAATCATCACAAGTAATATAGAAGTGAATAAAGTATCGTCTCCATATGGAATGAATGATTACTAATTATCGATTATTTACTTCAATTTTATCTGAATGCTGAAAGTTTAATGGTGGTAAAGTAAAGAAATAAAATTCTAAAAACTAGTTCAATAAAAGAAGAAAATAACACAACTATCAAGAAACATGAGTAAATTCAAGTATATTAAACTCTAGAGCATGACTTCACCGATATCGCCCTTCAACTCTTCCTACAACTTTAATCGAAACTTTTCTAAACAAAGGTTGTTACCAAAATTCTACCCTATTGACTCGATACTCTTTCTCAAGCAATAACCATTTTCTTTGAAAATCAAAGTATCTATATCTCTATGACTACTCTGACTACGCCCGGCCCCCTTTTCAGTAGATGAGATTAGGATGAAAGGGCTTGCTTTCATTAACATTTAGTGAAGGTGCATAGCTTCTTTGAATGTCCCGCTGATTGACTACTACATCTAGGGACGGGACTGATCCCGAAAGAGAGGTCTTTCTTTCTAGTTATGAAATCACTTAGGTTGAAAAGCAAGTCGATGATGCCATAAGTCAAACGGGCGGGTGAGGCGAGAGTCCTTCACTGCACTCACAGGAGAGAAGGGATCATCTCCAATCTAATTGGTTGGTCTTGTCCCCTTATTAGTAGYCGAAGTGTAGGCCGGGTAATCTTAGATCAAACTTTAACCATGTGCATCGGAATACTCGAACATGTTTAAAAAGCGTTAGTCGACCCCTTAAAAGATAGGGGACACAACTCAAATAATTAAGCACGTAGAACCCAAACTATGCCAAAAATTTACAATAATATCTCTATCTCTTGCTTTAATTACGGAAAACTATTTAAATCTAGTAAAAAATCTTGTTAGCCTTGATTTATGACAAGAAATCAATGTAAAAAATAACCAATCTAAACAATGCATTAAGAATAGAAAAAGTTCTCACAACCAACAAGTTTAGAAGATAAATCAAATAAAGAACATGGAAGAGTAAAGTTTGATAAAGACTACATCAATGCCTTATAAAAGTGTATTTAGCTAATGCTTGAATCCAAAAGGATAATCTTAATCAACAACATTGAAGGAAGTTCAAGCACAAGAGAGAAAAAAGAAGAGAGAGAAAACAAATCTGACGATCTCTCGAGTGCCCGTTCTTCGTGTTCTTTACGCTTCTCTCAAAATCCCTAACTTTTCGCTCTAAAAAAAATCACTTTTCATCTAAAATCTCTCTATTTTCTCCTGTTTTGCGGCTATGGCTAAAATGGGATTTTTAACCACATTATGTCAATAGTGTTTAGGGACCCAATTTAGGCACTTAGGTGCCCAAATGCGTGCATGTAAAATCACCGCTTCAACTTTGTAGCGCTTAGGCGTCCAGTTTCGTGCCTAGGCACCGACCATTCTACCTTTCTGCCCATTTTTCAACACCTAAGCGCCCGAAGTACATGATTTTTGGCTCAGTTTGCTTCTTTATTTGCTCTTTTTCTTCTCTTCTTCGACTCAAGTCGTACAAAAGAAAGAAATACTAAAAACAATTGTACTACCCAAAGAAAATGTCTATTAAAATTATCAAATAACTAAAAAACACCCAAAATTACTAATCCCAAAATTGACTCATCAAAACTCTATTCTTCTAACTAACAAATCAAATTTTGATCTAGTTGGTTATGCAGATATATGCTGGATATTTATCTGATCCACAAAGGTACATCTCAAACAAGTTATCTATGCACGAATTGCTATATCATGACAGTTAGTGAAACAGACCATAACAACCATATCTTCAAATAATGTTGAAATTATTGTAATTCATGGCGCTAGTCGAGAATGTGTATGGCTAAGATCAATAACGCAGCACATTCGTAGAACATCAGTTGTTCTAGTAAAATTCTTCTAACAATATTGTTATACGAAGACAACACAACATTTATAGCCCAAATCAAAGGATGATATATTAAAAGGGATTGAACAAAGCATATTTCCTCAAAACTTTTCTGCACTCATAATCTTGAAGAAAATGGCTACACCACTGTCTAACAAATTTGTTCGAGTAATAACATGGCAGACTTATTTACAAATGCATTACCTAACGCAACCTTTAAAGAATTGGTCAGCGACTCGAGATCTCAAGTAATGTTTCTGTTTGGGGAAGAGAATATCCTGGACACGTGGAGGACCCCTATTGGTGCTCCAAGATGACTCATGAGTCATGCTCAGCTCGGACCGCCGAGATCACCACCACTAGCGTTGACAGATGCTAAGTATGAGGGCCGAGGTGAACCTGGCCGAGGTCCGACCTACCAGGAAGCTCGGTGGGGGCCGATGTGAGCTACTGTCAGCGGCGTGATTATCGGGTATAACCGTCGGTCCCGAGATTACCGGGTGTAACCGACGGTCCCGAGATTAC
>NW_019104513.1:309654-339196 GCF_001995035.1 Momordica charantia
CAGATTTCATAGCCGAGCTCACACCACCTTCCGAGCTGAGCGAGTCCGACCTACCGTGGACAATCTATGTCGACGGATCCTCCAATGAGAAGTGGTGCGGGGCCGGGGTCCTTTTGCTCGGACCAGGAGGCGAGCGATTTGAGTATGCCTTGCAGTTCAGCTTCCGGCCTTCTAACAACGAGGCTGAGTATGAAGCATTTATTGCCGGCTTGCGAATCGCTAGAGCTTTGGGGGCCTCTTGTGTTAAGGTCTTCAGCGACTCCCAGCTGGTTGTGAGCCAGATCAAGGAAGAGTACCAAGTTAGCATCGGCGTGATTATCGGGTATAACCGTCGGTCCCGAGATTACTGGGTGTAACCGTCGCGAGATTAGCGGGACTACCACCCATAAGTAGAGGACTTCACTCCACGATCAGGGACGATGATTTCTGACCTCGAACTAAACTGGGAGTCCGACCTATACTGACTTATCGTCGGAGTGCTCACCTTTTTGTGCAGGTCCGCCCAAGTATTCAGATCGGTCCGGAGGGCGAGTTCGAGCTGCAATCTGAAATACACTATTGTGCATATCCTTGCATAAACAGTTTCTATGAAAGAGAGCAAAATACATTGTATTCTTCTGGGTCTATTAAATTACATGAAATATTTATTTTTTTTTCTCTTTCATTAGGATTCTTTTACTTTTCGTAATAAGATTTTAATGAGGCATATAATTAATGGGAGAGTATTATAAAATATATTTGTTTAATTGCAATCCAATTTCCCAAGGCCATCTTGTTGTCTGAGTCACGAAGGAGTACACCCTTCTTCACCAATCTTATGACACCTATACAAAGCCCATATAGTCTTGTCTGGGTCTCCAAGTCCACGAACACTAATTTACAAGCATAAAGTGTATGGAGGGAAGAAGGGAAAATAATTGAACTCTCACAAATCCTCTTTCATTTATTTTTCTTTTGATATTTTCTCTTTGTCTAAATAGTGCATTGACTTCGTTGCTCAATTTCACTACAACAAATTTTCGCAGTGCACAAAATCGTCACGATACTAAATATTTCGTCAGCAAAACGTATTATCGATATTTTTTTTTGTCATGACCATCATAGGCAAATCTCTGTCGTGCTAGGTTTTTGACAACCAATTTTAGATTTCGTCGCAAAAATATTCAATTTTGTAAGAAAAATAATATGAATTTAAGCTTGCACATGCATCCTATTTTTTCTAGTTACACTCCTTGTTACCTAAATATTTCTTCAAATTTAAATCAAACTTCATAAACACGCATTCACAATTATCATATAAACTTAGATTTATATTAATGAAAAAAATGATTTTACGATTTGTCTCAGAAAGTTCAATACAACATAATGTAAATTTTGACTATAACGTAAATCTAAACCTAATCTAGAAAGACCTATCTTATTTTGACTTCATGCAACCTTTTCTAATTTCCAAAGCTTCCAAAAGAAAATCTCAAATTAGACGAAACTTTTAACAACAAAGTTTTTTATTTCGTCCCCAAAAATATGCTATTGCAAAGAAAATAAATTTGTGGCAAAAAAAAAAACCATTTAGTGTTTCCCATTGTGTTTGATCTTGTGTTACTTTATTCTCTTGTTTTCATTGTTTAAACTCTAATTAAAATTAAGCATATCGTATTTGCGATACTTGAGTGAATTTAAAATACATAACACAACTACTTACAACATTTAGCACTCTCAAATACASTTGGAGTAAAAAGTGCATGCAAAGAGCTTTTGTAATAAAAAAAGATGAGCAATTATTGTAGATGGACTAAAGAGGCACCGGATCCTTAAGGATTGAGGTAATAAAACGTCTTGTTTCTCCATCAGGGAATGTGTAACCATCTCCCTCTTTATAAAAGAGATCTGAGAGTCGAGCAACATTAGTCACGCATGCAACGATTGCATTTGGAAACCTGGTAGATTTCATGTAGTCTTCTGTTATATCTTTCCATGCTTTTATGACTTGCTTTTCTAGTTCACCTACCGCCTCTTCTTCTGATACTTCATATTGCTTCATGTAGCATTCAACCGCAGAAGCAACATGACCTCTCTCTTGTTCAAACTAAAAAAAATGTAAAAATAACAAAACATTAGAATGTAATTTTGAAAAGAAAAAATACTTTCAAATAAAGATAAGGTTTTTTCTTTCATAACCGGGAATGGATGTAGTGTGCTTCCCCATAGAATCCCTATGACTTGGGGCAATAGCTATGAATACCGTCTAAAAGTATAATCAATGGCATGGGGCTCGACCTGGCAGTCGGGTGTCGCCACCCAGACCGCATCCCTTAGAACTYGAATCTAGGAATTGGATATCAACRCCCAACCTCGAATCCCACTCCACCACAATCACAAGTACGTCAAATAAAGATAACATTTTGGGTTAAATTACAAATTTGGTCRTTAATTTTTTTTTCTTTTGTACCTTATGGGAAGCTATGTCATTCACGAGCCTACCAATGACTCCTGTTGCATTAAGAAGCATAGGATCGCTCATAACCCATTGAAAAGCCTCTTTGGAAGCAACATCTCCCATGCCAAGGAAGGAAACCGAAGCAAAAAGATAGTAGGCAGCTGATACAATAGCAACTTCCATATATTCTTCCATGCTTGGCACATGTCCTTTGTGGAACCACTTCGCTTCCACTAAATAAGCTCTACATTGCCTTTTCATCTGTSCCCAAAACTCAGAAAACAAATTAGCCGAGGGAAGTCTTTCTTTTCAAAGAAAATAGAAAAAAACGAGAGGCCCCATTYGGTGATATTTCCATTTTTTATTTCTTGTTTCTTATTGTTTGTAATGGTTCATGTTTCTCATTTCTCATTTATATAAAATATTTTTAAAATAATTTATAAATTTTGGAAATGACAAAATCAAGTTTCTTGTTTTTTTTTTCTTCTTTTGTTTCCGATTTTTGTTTCCAAAATATAGATTGAAGTATTATTTTACAATTTTTTACTTATAAAATGTAATATAAATATCAAATATTAAATATAAGATAAAAAGTTTGAATGTTTAACTTAAAAAATAATTCTGTATAAAATTACTTTTTTAATTTAAAATTTTATAGAACTGTACCTAAGAAATGGTCATAAAAATTTTTATGTTTGTCTTTCAATTAAAAAAGAAAGAACAAGAAACAGTGGGTAGTTAGTTTTTTAAGTACAATAAGTGGAGGTGGGAGAAAGAAACAATGAACAGTTACCAAACACAACCTGGAACAAGAAAGAAAAGTCCAAATAGAATATAAATTTTACCAAACAAAGTCCAAATTTAAAAAACAGATAACTCAACTGATTCTTTTGCACAATCAAGTCCAAATAGAATATTGTTGTCCTTGCCAATATCTTGTTCAACCTCTCGATATACTTGAAGTATAGCTTCATRAATAACTTTCATGTAATTTGGAAGCTTATCAATGCCATTAATATCCCACCTAAAATTAAGTAAAAAATATTTTTTAGAGTAATACTTGCCCACTCATCCGTGTCACTAGAAACTTTTATAGATTTGTGATGTGAGTATTTTTTTTGTTTATTTTCATTTTATTTAATAGATAAGTAGAGTCTACTGAGAATTTTTAACCAATGTACACTTTATCATAAAGTCAGTAAGAACTTCCTAATAAGAACTCTCTAATCGGTGCGAAAATTATCTTTTTCTTTTCATTTTTTATTACTCATTATGTGTTTGTTAAGTATGAACTTTACAATATTATGCTCGAAAGTATATTAGATTAAAGTCACTACTAAACTGGATGAGATTAAAGTATATTTAATTATTTCATGTATTCTCTAACATTCTCCTATCATATGGTAGATTTGACTTGGTCATTTGTTTGATATGGAACAACACAAAAATATGGACTATAGACTTTAAAGTTTATAACTTTCACAATCATTACTTAATCATCTCTAAAAGGTGAATTTTGTTATTTGATATGTTTTCAAACACTAGCTATGCAAGGAGAAGACAAGCTTTAGTTCAAAACAAATATATTAATCAAAGGGTCGTAGAGTCAAACCTTTCAATTGCATCGGTGAATAGTTGAAGTTCATCCAGTGTAGCATATGCATCATRCATATCATCAAGAAGGGATATGAAAGCAATAACTTTGACCAATATTCTTCTAGCATTAGAGTATTTTGGTTCATAGTATATTCCCAATGTCCAAAAATAGCACTCCACAACTCTATCTCGTGCAAAAGAAAATTGTTCCATCAACTTCAGATCCTTCCACCACCTGTATGTATAATATTTAAAACCATAATTAGAACTTCAAAAAACAAAAACAAATATGACCCTTGTTAATTGTTTATTTAGATGAGTAAAAGTTAAGTTTAACTTTCATCCTTTGAACTCCTAGAACAAGATCAATGTATTTACTTTTTTTTAGTACAAAATGTGGGGTGAGGATTCGAACTCACAATCTTTTAGTMGTAAATATGTATTTTAACCAGTTTATTTATGTTTAGGTTTACAATACCTGTACTCTTCAAGTAATAAAGTTATAAAAACTTTTCTAATTTGCCACAAAAATGCTGAAATCCAATTTTAAATAAAACAACCACACCATGGTGATTAGTACTAATCTATTTCCATATAGAAAGAAAATGTCACTCAACTAGAAAGAACAATTGGACCTAGCCAACCACAGATCTTTAAGATAATCATAATTCAAAATAATAAAACATATTTGTGTTACTTATTCAAATTTAGGATTGACTTGATAAAATTATTTAGAACAATTTGTCCATAAAGGGAAAAAAAACTATAAGATGTATAGGAATAATATTAATGAAAAAGCTTCACCTTGAAAATTCAACCAACTCTTTCTGGTAAAGTTTCTGCAGAGCATTGAAGTCCAACTTTGAAAAAGTGAGCAGCACGTTACTCTTCAATGGATCATTGTCATAGAGAGAGATATAGTGCCGAGTCATGAACCTTGGCAAAGCTTTATAGATTGGCCATTTCAAAGCATATTTAGCTTCTTCTGCAAAAGGAGAGCTAGAATCCATGGCCATTGCTTGAAGGTGAGTAGTTGTGAAAGCTAATGCTTTATCCAATATATCTTCTCCATTAATTCTCAAATGGGACGCCTCGTACAAACTTAATATACCACATTCATCTTTCACCATCGATTCTTTGAAATCTCCATTTCCATTTATAAACCGGTTAAATATCTCTGTTCAAATTTACCCRAAGTTAAATTATAAGTTYCGTCCCTAAACTTTGAAGATTGTATCTATATTATGTCTACAATAAGTTCCTAATTAAGCTTTCAAAGTTGTATTTAATAGATCATTAAAATTTAAAAAATAGGAAAATAAAGAAGGGTTGTGTTTACTGGGTCGTTGAACTTTAAAAAGTATTTAACAAGTYTCTAGACTTTCAATTTTGTGTCCAATATATCCCTGAATTTTATAAATTGTCCATAAATCAAATATCTACAAAAATAATATTGAAAATATGATGTCTTATTAGACATTCTTATAGAGTACTTCCATGACCCGTTAGACATAATATTAGAAGTTTAGARTTTTTAAACGCTTTTAAATCTCAAGAACTTATTAGACACAACTCTAAATTAAAATAGAGCAATTCTAAGAAGAAAATTGTAAGGGAAACGACTTACCGCATGAAACAGAGTAACCTCGTTGTCTAAGCAATCGAAACCTAAGAGCAACGATGTCAACATCCTCATCATCATCATTAAGACTGCGASGATTTTGCATCTGCTCTAGAATTTCATTAATTTCTTCTTCAAAGTGGTGAGACAAACCTAGGCGTTGAATTGAATCAATCAAACTTAATTTTTTTGAACACTTTTCAGCAGCTGCAAGCATGCTTCTCACTTCTTCTTTCAGTTTTTGAAGTTTTTTTCCGACCATGTCGTCCTAATTTTTTCCACAATACATTGTGTCCCACAACAAAACGACATATCATATGTGGTATTAGGCTCAGAAGTTGTATATGAATACAAAAGCAAAATTTTCAAGTTGATTGCAAAATATATATAAGTATTTATTATAAAAACATATTTCTATTTGTTTAATTGAAGTTTATAAGGCTGTGTTGATATGGAAAAGAAAACCTTTCAAAACATAATTGTGTATATATATATATATATATACATACCATATCTGTGTTGATATGAGAGAAAAGGAAATAATCTCCCCAAACACTTGGTTGAAAGTTTGCAGATCGACGAAGAACACCATCATTGGAAGGGTCATTATCTGGTGCTGTGAGATTTGAGACAACTTCAAATGACATTCTTTTTTTTGTGGAGATATTGAAGAATGGATCAACACAGAGTTTTACTTCCACTGTGACCTTATTATGTTAAAAGAAAACTTTGGATATGTTTGGCTGATATATAGAGTTTAATGGCAATGGAATTTATAAGGATCGTGTGAGCTTTTGGGCTCTAATACCATATCAATATTCATGGGGTTCCATCTYAAAATCAATTAAAAATGAAAGGAGTAGTCCATGTCTATTATAAACCATCGTTGGGTCCCTTCTCTTTTTAATGTGTGATCATTGACGGTATCTAATAATAGATATTTGAATTTTAAAAGTATTTAATGAGTGTTGAAATTTTCAATTTTGAATCTAATGAATTCYAGACTTATTTGGTATTTTTTAAATTTACGGACTTATTAGATGTTAAAAATCTCACATGGAAAAGATAAGAGACTTRGCAATAATTTATAAYATATATGAGCTAMTTTTTTCGTTTCYCATTAATTTTGAGATGAAACCTATAAAAGACCTAACAAGGTTTATGATATACCATTGATATTACTTGGAACGTCAAGACTATTGATATTAGACACTTAAATACAAGACTAAATTTACTATCTACCTCTTAAAATTAAAAAAAATTATTAAAAAAAGTGATAAATTAAATTTGTAATTTAACTGGAATGTATTGTATTAATATTTATCGTTCCATATCAAAATTAATTGACCCTCAAGATCGTGGTTCTTTTGGCTCATCGATTTTGGTCGGATCTCATTTTTGAACCGGTTGCTCGTTTGAGTATTTTGAACTTTGATGCTATATTAATATTCATAGAACTTCATCTCAAAACTAATTGATAATGAGACGAATAGTCTATGTCTATTATAAATTATTGTAAGATTTTGTTTGTCGATGYGAGGWCATATTGGATATTACAAGTAGTGGCCAGCTATTAGATAGTCATCCGTTCACAAGTAAAACGTGCACAATATACGACAGAGATTGTTTGTCCTCTTGTAATAATTGGGCCTAAAAAGGAAGAAGAGAGAGGCAGAGGATGGAAATATGGGTCAAGCTTGTAACTTTTTAAGAGATTTGAACTTTGGTTTCTTCACCTGCCTCCAATGAATGCTCCCTTGAATGGGCAATTAGTGCAACATTATCCTTTCTGCACAACACTGTCGGCAAAAGGATATTGGTCATCTATAGCATTGTTTAATCGATAAAAATATAAAGATATTGATAATTCTAGTAGGTTTGAACTTCTATACATGCTCAAATGCTTCAGATATGGGGGCTTTGAAATATAACGAAAATCAATGTCGTGGAGTGTTTAACATGATGATCGATTATACATAGAATAATACATATCTTACGCATCTGTTAGAATCTCAATAGTTCTCTTATTGTTTAAAGATTAGAGGAATTTAAGTGACGGGCTCTGATCATATATTTAGTTATTGAATAATGTTTTGACCAACTTTTCTAAAAAAAAATTATTAGGTAGAAATGGTATGATAACTAKATTAGGTAGGGAAAAGGCATTTAGTACTTCATTGTAGAAATGGTAGGCTAACTATCATATAAAGAGACAATATTGGTACCTTTTTAATTATGGTGCATTGGGCTTATAAGGAATGCAAACAAAGTCATAGATTTGTTTGGGAAACGAGGGATCCATGGTATATAAGGGAGGACAATTATCTCCATTGGTACGAGGTCTTTTGAGTGGAGTCAAAAACAAAGTCGTGAGGGTTATGCCCAAAACGGACAATATCATACTATTTGGAGATACTCGGGATACTTGGGTATCATTGTCCTTAACAAATGGTATCAGAGCCATGAAAACCTAGCTATGTGGGAGGAATCCTCGGGAGTCGAACAATAGTGATTGGTGAGCATAATAGTCATTACGGAACTTATGAATGAGTCTCTAGATCGGACAAAAAATGCTCGTAGTAGGAAGCAATAACATGGTCTGTACTCGAGTGATGAGCAAGGCATGTGCCTTATCCAAAGAGGACAATTATCTCYATCGGTAGACCTATTTTGGATGGAACTAAAAACAAAGCCGTGAAAGTTATGTCCAAAAAAGTCGTGAGGATTATGTCCAAAACGGGTAATATTATACCATTATAGAGATATTCGAGATATTTGAGATAGCGTGTACACCAATTTACAAAAAATTAAAACTTACCTAACCAGAAGCGGTCAATCGATTTTAAATGTATGACAGTCGGTGGTCAGTTTTACAACTTAAAGAAATTATAAGAAACCGATCGGTTAATGGATTTATAAATTATACATTTAAGAAAAAGAAAAATTAATGGTTTATTCAGTTTTTGTACAGCTGGCGCCTAATCCATGACATGTAGCAGTGCAGCTATGCGTCGTCTCGGAAAATAAATGCATTAAATGGGTTGGTTGGTTTTCACAAGATTTAAAATTAATAATTTTTATTACTTTATTAAATTAAAAAAAAAAATCTATTTTAGTTCTTCATCTTCTTTTTTACTCACTTCCTCTTTTTTTCTTTCTTCCTCCCACCGCCCCCAACTTTTCTGTTCTCTCATTGATGCTCTCGTCTTTCAGTCTCCATCCCAATCGCCCCTATTAGATTCTGTCTCTCTCGCCCTTCTCAGATTCCGATACCAGTCACCTTATCTTTCGTTATTTTGTGCTGGTTTAAATTCAAACCGACCAATCCAACCGATAAATTGATCAGTTGGTAAAAATACTACTAAAAAAGATGTCGGTAGGTATCGATTTGAGCCTGAAAACCGATCCGACGATCCATGTATATCTCTATTTTGACAATTTTCTAGGGAAGTCGGAAAATGCAACTGTCTTTTCTATTTTATTAAAGGAGTAATTAATGCTCACTATATATGTTACACCAATTAAGATTTCAAGGAATAAAATAATATTAAACAAATTTAATGAATTTGTATTAGATGGYACATGGTGTCACAAAACTACTCGAGCGTTTATGCCTCAGGCTCTAATGGAAAAAGACTCCAGAATTACCAAGGACCTCATCTACGGTGAAATGACTTTTACCAATGATGGATAATTTAATTACATATTTTACATATATATATATATGATATTTTAAATTTTCTTGATAGTATCTACCTAGCGTTAAAAATATTCCTTGTACTCTTAATAATTTATTTGATGTGAAGGAGAATTATAATTTTCAAAATAAAAAAAAAAATCTCATGGAGTTGAAAAAGAAAAATTGAAAGTGATGAGATGAGATGAGGTAAACCATAAACCCCTTCATATGATGAATTTTTTTATGCTTTTGAAAATATGCAACATAATTTAGAAAAAGTTAGCTATAAATATGTTGAACTACGAAATAAGTATAATGCATCATCCATAGAGAACAAATCTTTGATAGATGAGAATGCTTGCTTGAAAAATAGACGAGTTACTAATGATGTCTTGTATATTGATAATTCTTGTGATGAAAAACATTCTTTGAATGATAGGATTAAATTTCTTGAAAAAAAAAATGGGGATCTCAAATCTTTATATCATGTGAATAAAATTTTGAATTGAATGACTTGAGAAACAAGAACGAGAAATTTGAATATTTTTCACTGGAATTAAAAGATAAAATTGCTAGTTTGAAAAGTGAAATTGTTGTTTTGGAAACTAGTAATATTTCTTTAGAAAAAGAGAAAAATGATTTTATTGATAAATGACCTGTTGTATGTGTTTAAAGAAAAAGAATTACTTGCTAGTAAAGGACTTGAAATTTCAAAAGAATATAATCTATTAAGAAATTGACTAGCAATTTCAAAAGAATCTATTAAGAAATTGACTATGGGTGCACAAAATTAGACAAGATTATAGGCATGGGTAAATTACATTTTAATGATAAAAGGGACTAGGCCATGTGGATAACAATTCTACTCTTCTACCCATAAGACTACTTTTGTTAAACTTACCCCTTCTATGCCTAAAAAAGTTTTACCCAATGTACCTAATCTTGTTAAATCTAAATTTGTGTCAAATCATGAAAAGGCCAAAAATATCAYTGGAAATTAAAAAAATTATGCCTAGAAATTTTCATGTTAGATCAAAATTGGTTCGTAGTGTGAAATTTATGAATGATCATGGAAATTAAAGAAATATGCCTGTCAAATTGAACTTTGTGCCTAAACATACTAATTATTTGCATAGTGCTAAATTTATGGAAAATCAAATTGTATGCATAATACCAAATTTGTACCTACTTGTCATTTTTGTGGAGTTAGAGATCATATTAGACGTAATTTCTTTAAATTGAAAAATGCTCTCAGGAAGAATTTCATTAAGAAAAATATTGTGCAAAATAATTTTGTTAAAAGAAATTCTTGTCTAATATTGAGTCATGTGGCAAAATTTATCATAAATTTGATATTTGTTATTTGCCAAAACTGAACCAAGAAATGGGTACCAAAATTTTTTGGTTGAGTTTTCTTTTTTTTAATGTAATTTCAAGAATTTTGTGAAAAATCACCAATAATTTCTTGAAATTACATCTAAAAAAAAGTTCAACCAAAAGATTTTGGTATCCCTTTCTTGGTTTCATTTTTGTGAAAAATACACTAATAACCATTGTTTCTTTATCAAACAATATTAATCAACATCCAAATAAATTCACCAAGCAATATTAAAACTAAATTAAGTAATACCAAAATTTATAGTGGTTGGACCAATGTGGCCTACATCCACATCCACTCTGCAAGGTGAGATCAAAACTTCTATTAGCTTCAATATCCAAAAACAATACAAACGGAAGATGAGAGAATAACAAACTCAAGCTCTCAAGCAGAAAAATACCCACAAAAGAATATTAGAGAGCAAATATACAAGAAGAAAAAACCGTCTTGCTTTACACGGAAGACAAAACTGAAGCCCTCTAAAATCACGATTTATGTTTCTGTTAAAGAGAGAAGGAGAAGCTGCGGTATTTCAAAAGTATGTTGGAAAAAAATTCTGCCAAAGACCCCTTAATTTCACGCAGAAACGAGGGGTTAGGTGGAGAAAAAAGATATGGGTTTCACACAACAATAAAGAGAGAATATCTTGGGAGAACTATTTTTAATTCTTAATTTCATAAATGTCTTTAATTTTCTAAATTTACATTTTTTCAGGTAGGATTTTATGCTAATACCATTCCTACCCTTATTTTTTGCTTTTTATTTTATTATAATTTTAAAATTTAAAAGATTCGAATCCTTAATTTGTTATTATATTCATTTAAYTATTGTGGGCCCCGTTCAATTTTTCAACCTAAATTCCTCAAATCTCTCTTTCAAAAAAGATTTTATCCTTTCACCAATTAAGAACTTCCAAATTTGTGAAACCGTGTTTTGAATTAATCAGATCGTTTGCTGCCGTCTGCTTCCGTCTCCAACCTTCTTTTTTTTCCCCGCCGTCTTCCTTTCTTTCGTGCAGACCTTCATCAACGAGGATAGGAGACGTGCAGACCGTCTGTGTACTTCTTCAGGGTTTCCATCAACGAGCGATTTTTTCCTTCTTCTTTCCGTCAAGATCTTCTTTCCGTCGCCGAATAGACTTTCCTTCGACCTCGTTGCACGTTTCCGACATCGTGCAGCGTGCTTCCGTCAACGAGGTATTTATTTCTTCAATTTCCGTCGCCGAATAAACTTTCCGTTGACGTCTTTGCACGTTTCCGACGTCGTTCAGCGCGTTCCTCGTCTCCTGTCCCCTTCTGTTTTTACCATTGGTAATTATTATTCTTCCGTTAAGATTGGTATATATGAGGATATATTTTATGTATGTGTACAGAAAATTGAAGTTCTAAACGTCTCACAGTCTTAGTATTCCTGATTATATTCGTATATATTGGTATATATTGTATATCTGAATATATCTTATATGTGTATACATATATCTTATAGTTCTGTAGAAAGGGTCTTCCATACCATTTGTAATTATTAGTCTTCCGTTAAGATTGATATATATGGGGATATATTTTGTGTATGTGTATAGAAAATTAAAGTTCTAAATGTCTCATATTCTTAGTATTCCTGATTATATTTGTATATATAGGTATATATTATATATGTTTATATATCTTATATATATATATATATATATCTTATAGTTGTATATAAGATATAAACGCATATATCCTATAGTAATATAGAAAGGGTTCTCCAAAATTGAAGTTTTAAACGTCTCATGGTCTGGACGGGATTTGGGGATATTTTGGGAGGTTATGATTTCAATTTTGGGGAATTTAGGGTTTTTGTTTTTAATGTTTTGGTGTTTTAATTTGTTTTGGAAAGTATCATTAACCTAAAATTATGGGATCTAAATTATAACCTTCCAATTAATCAATTTTGTATATTAAAATGAATTTAAAATTAATTTATAAATACAAGAGGCTATTTAAGTAATTTATATGATGTGTACCCTCTTAAATAGGGTTGATACATGACAAATGTGTAAATTCTATACATTCCATCCTTTTATGTAATTAGAATCTTTAAATAGTCCATCAATGTACTAATCCCAACAATAAACCTAGCCACAACCACATATGGGCTTTACAAATAATAAGCCCACTCAAGCTTAAATGTAACACTTTGATAAAAAATAGCTAAAGCTTTTTTAATTTACTTCAACCAAATTGCTTCCTTTAACTTACTTAGATAAAGTAATATGCTCTGACTCGGTGGTAGATAAAGCCACTACTGATTGAAGTGAAGATCTCCAATTAATTGTATTGCCAAATACCGTAAACACAAAACCAGCTGTAGATCTTCTTTTACATAAGTCGGATGCAAAATCAGCATCAACAAAACCTTCTAAACACTAAACATTAGAATCACCAGCTGTGTAAATTAAACCATAATCCTTGGTACCTTTTACCTATCTAATAACCCATTTTACAGCTTTGTAATGTGGTTTACCTGGACAACTCATAAAACGGCCAACAACACACATTGCATAGGCTAAATCTGGATGAGTACATGTCATTCCATACATTAAACAACCTATTGCATTAAAGTAAGGTACCTTGACCTTACCTATAAGTTCCGTGTCTGTTTTTTGGAGACTAAAGTTTTGACAATTTTAAATGAGAGGTTAAAGGGATAGTCATTGATTTTGAAACATTAAGTTAAAACTCACTGATTTTGCAACATAAAGTTGAAACCTTTTAACTACACTATCTAGGTAACCCTGTTGTGTAATTACGAGTTTGCTAGAAGTTCTTTCTCTGCAAATTTCCATGCCTAGAATCTTACAGGACCTAAATCCTTCATATCAAATTCTCTGCATAATTCAGCCTTTAACTCAACGATTTTAGAATATACATGAGAATATTAGCATATCATCCACATACAATAATAAAAACACAGACACATTCTTGGACACATGTCTAACATAAACACAGCTGTCATAATCCTTCATATCAAAATTCTTTGCATAATTCAGCCTTTAACTCAACGATTTCAGAATATACATGAGAATATATTAGCATATCATCCACATACAATAATAAAAACACAGACACATTCTTGGACACATGTTTAATATAAACACAGCTGTCATAATCACTTCTACAAAACCCACATTTAACTATAAAATGTGTCAAACCTCTTATGTCATTGCCTTAGAGATTGCTTAAGCTCATAAAGAGACTTTTTCAATCTACAAACCAAACGTTTTTTTCCATTATCAACGGAATGAAGGGGTTGAGGCATATAAATTTCTTCCTTAACTCTCCATGCAAAAATGT
Organism: Momordica charantia; assembly: GCF_001995035.1. Next base: position 323,698 of record NW_019104513.1, read on the forward strand.
CGTTGTCACATCCATTTGCTCCAATTCAAAATTAAAATGACCAACTAAAGATAACAAAATACGAATTGAGGAATGTTTTACAACAGGAGAGTAAACCTTATTATATTCAATTCCATATTATTGAGTAAACCCCTTGTAACTAACCCAGGTTTGTATCTAGGTTTGTTTTCACCACTAATACTAGGTTTTACTTTAAACAACCATTTGCAATCAACAAGCTTGTGATCTGGTGATTTTTTTGCAAGCACCCAAGTCTCATTTTTAATCAATGAGGTCACTTCTTCATGCATAGCAATTAACCACTTATCAGTTTCTTTAGACTGCATTGCTTCATTAAAGTTAGAAGCTGCATGATGTAATAAAATTACATCACAGTTTAAGGCATAAGCTGTATCATTTTCCTATTCTACTGCATAACTTGCTTCATCATATCTTGCTAGTGATCTAGCAACCCTTCTCTATCTATCTCTAGCCAACTGGTAGTCTGACACTCGAGATTCTAACTAGATAGTTCCAGCATTAACAATTTCAGGGTGTTCCTTAGGTAACTCACCAGTCAATTGGTCATCAACCCTAGTAGCTTCAATACTAGAAATAGATTGCTCACCTGATGGTACAACAATATGTGAGTTTTCTAATTCAATCTCAAAGAAGTTTGAAGACACACTATCTAGTGATTTCTAGTAACTCACGCTACCCGACAACTTCCAAGGCATGTCAAATTCATCAAATTTCACATCTCTACTGATAATACATCGCCCCTGACTGAGTTCAACAAGCCATAGCTTATAACCCTTCACGTCATATGGCTAACCAAGGAAGATACAATTCTTTGCGCATGACTCTAGCTTGTCTTGTTTAACATGTGCACATGCAGGAAATCTGAATGCCCTCAAATGACTAAGATTTGGAGGCTTACCTGACCAAAGTTCTTGAGTAGTTTTCATATTCAAGGCAACTAAAGGACTCCTATTTATGAGATACGCTGCTGTCGAAATTGCTTCACTCGAAAATATTTTGGGAAGCTTTGCATTTGCAAGCATACAACTCACCCTCTCAAGCAAAGTTAGATTGAATCGTTATGCAAGACTATTCTGTTGTGGTGTGTAAGGAACTATGTGATGTCACTTAATTCCAACTTCTTTACACAAAGTTACAAATCTGTCATTTAACATACTCCAGACCATTATCTATTCTCAAAACCTTAATTCTTTTTTCAGTTTGGTTTTCTACCATAATTTTCCAATGTCTAAAGGTTTCACAAACATCGCTCTTGTTCTTCAAAGTAAACACCCACAACTTCCTTGAAAAATCATCAACAATACTCATAAAGTATTTTGCCCTTTTGAGGGTTGAAACCATTGCTGGTCCCCACATGTCTAAATGGACATAGTCTAAAATCCCATTGGTTAACTCTTTGCTCATAGAAAATTTTACCTTAGTAGATTTTCTAAGAGTACAATTCTCACAAAAAGGTAATTCTGAAGGTTTGAACTTACCAAACAAATTTTGTTTTTATAATTCATTTAAACCTCTTTGAGAGGCATGAGCTAATCTATTGTGCCAAAGGACAATTACTTTATCACATTGTCCTAAAACAACATTTGCACAATGAGCTCTACAACTGAGGTTCCATTTAATACATACAAGTCATTTCTAAGAGTACCTTTCATTTTTCTAGAAGTGAACCTTTAAAGATTTTAAGTGCACATCTCTCTGACTTGTAACTAAACATCCTTTATCAAGCTATCCAAGAGAGATCAAATTTATCTTCAAGTATGGAACAAATCGAACAGCAGACATAATCTTCTTCATTCTAGCATAAAGTTTGAACTTGACTGATCTTATACCCTTTATAAGACAATGTTGATCATTGCTCATCAAAACCTTACTACCTTCAAGTTTCTCAAAATCTTGAAAGTAATGTATATGAGATGTCATATGGTAGGAACATACAATTTATAATAGCCGAACCCAATAGAAAAATCAAGAACAATCGAAAATGATAATTAATCAACCAAAAAGAAATTTCAGAACAGCGAGAAACCTTTACTACAACCCAAAAATAATTTCTATTTAACCAAACATAAATGTTAGACCAAACCGATCAATCAAACAATTTCAKAATAGCCCAGATGCTTGAACGGAAGCTTACAAAATTAAGAAAAAGAATAAACTACAACTGATGTTGTTTACCTTCAGCTCTGTTATCATTTGTAATGAAAAAAATTAGAGGAGTTTACTCCATGAGAGAGAAAAGATAAGAAAAGAAGAGTCGGAAAGGCTTTGATACCATTGAGGGTCGAGGGCAAGTGCTCTTTATAGAAGAAAACCGGTAATTGCAAATGGCTGCAATTATTGATTTCTTACTATTGTCTTGACACTTGTCTCAACATAATTTGATACAAAAGAGATAAAGACTAGCCGACAAGACAAGTCCTTGACTGGCATCTTATCTCTTTAGAATCTACTTTAAAAAAGCAAAGATAAGCGTGGCCGACAACGGGCATCTTATCTTTTAAAAAGTAAGAAAAGAAATAAAGTAAAGCAGAAAATTATTACAAACTGACAAAATAAAGACAGAAAGTGAAAGCTGATATGTCTGTATCGGACTGGATACTTGCTTCAGAAGTTTGATGAAGTCACCCGGCTTCTTCTGATTTAGCAAGGATTGTGGATTTCGTATATCATCGTATAGGCTTCTCCGGCGTCCAATTAGGACGTTCCATCCAGGGTCTTACTCACGGCCTCTCGCCTAAACTGCCCAAGGAACACCAACGATCTTCGACCAGGGTTGCCTTATGAGATATAGAATCCTCTCAACTGAGTCAATCCTATACGCTAACTGCGCTGCTTTGTGGTTGGTTACTCCACATCAGAAGCTTGCCATCTACTTAATCGGAATTCCTTCTGCAATTCCTTCACAAAAACAGACTGGGATAGTGATGATAAGATCGGAATACAATGATCTTATCCAAAAGTTAAAAAGAAAATTTAAACAAATTAATTTACATTAATATACAATAAGAAAAATAAATTAAACACTTGAAATATCTAGCTTCAGGATCAGCTGGGCTGTGAATCTAGATATGGATCATTGATGTCGTAGCCTTCGAAGGGATCGAAGTCATCATCGACATCATTATTGACAGAGGTGGAGGAGTCAACATCCGTCTGGAGGTCGTCTGGATCAGAGATCTGAACCGCGACTGTATTGAGAACTGAGTTGAAGTCAGCTTGAGATTCGGCTCCAGCTAGTGAGCTCATGACAGCGTTCTTAGCTAGAAGGAAACTCTCGTCTTCTTGCCTCGTTACGTCTTGAAGATGAACATTGGTTTTTAACTAGTTCTTCATCTTCTCGGATTCTAGGTAGGAATAATCAAATTTTTCCCACCACTTGATGCGTAAAGCTTTGCTCAACGCTTTGAAGTTGCCACTGGGTCCTAGCTGGAAATTCCAGCAAAAGATCCATGGTATTTGAAAATACAAAGCAAATCTAAACGTCTTAGAGAGGGGAGACGAGTAGATACTTTGTTGAAATAGATGGTACGATCTTTGAACTTCAACCGGAAAAATTTCTTCAGAGAGTCCAAAGTATGTCCACCAACTTTGAAACCAATTTGGGAAGTGCGATTTGTAAGCTTGCTTACAAAAAGTCACAAACCAAGAATGGTTGTAACCTTGCAACCAGAAGACAACATATCACGCTTTCATGTAGTCGCGATAGTTGTATGTCTGAGGCTGAAAGGTCCTCGTCAGTTTCTTTCCTACAAACATACCCTATTTCCAGGAGGAAGGGGTAAGGATGCGGAAGATATTGAGTTTTGAGTAAATGGTCCTGGAAGGATCATTTCTGTCTGGAATATRAGTTATTTCTACAGATTTTGAATATATCAGAATGAACTCATAAAAGGTGCGAGTTTTTTGAAGATCCTATGGCAGGAAGTTAAAGCCATGAGGAAATATTTGTTTACAGACTTCTTGGACCGAAGGTCCGTCKAATTTTGGTTCGATGGTTGAGTCCACCAGGGTAGTCTTGGTGAAGTAACCATCGATTGGGGGCCTTGGCTGAAAAACTTTTGGCCTCACGATTTGAGAGAACGAGGAAGGATTCCTTGGAACCATAAGTTTTTGAGAGGTGGCCGCCGTAGCACGGCGCCTGTTCCTCGTCGTATTGCCGAAAGGGCGTAACAACGTATTTGAGGGAATGAGAAGGCTAGAAGGGCCTGATTGAATAGACAAGGGCGTCTGGATACAGTTTCGAACTGGATATCCATGACGTAGTTTTCTGCACTCATCRGAGATGGTACATATGATTGAGAAATGAGCCTTTTGCCCTTTGATGTAGCAGTTCTAGAGGAAGATGCTACGGTTTGTGGAGAAATGGTGGTTTCATTTCTCAGCGACGGGGGTCGCTGATTGTTTTGCTGCCGAGGCCGCTGGGTGTTTGGCCGTCTTCGGTAGGGAGGAGGTTCCATCAACAGGAGGAGAGGTCAGAGCTGATTTCGGGGTTTTAAAGAGATGTTCTCTTGAGAGGTAATCAGCAAGGGAATTATCGCTTCTTTTTATAGGCACAATTTGGAAATCAAAACATAACAGTATGGCCTGTCACCTTGCAAAGATTTGCTTTGAGACCAGATTTTTTACATCTTTTTCAAAGATGTATTTACTAGCTTTTGAATCTGTCCGTATGGTGAAATCTTTGTTGATAAGATCTCCATGGAACTTTTGAATGCAAAGTACTATTGCCAATATTTCTTTCTTCACCGTGGAATAGTTTTTTTGGGCGCTATTCCAGATGCCTGAAAGATAACGGATTATCGTGATTTTTCCGTTAACTTCCTGTTTGAGAACACTGCCGTAACCAATTTCTGACGCGTCGGTGTCTACTATCAATCGAGACTGTTCATCCACTAGAGATAAGCATGGGATGCTTTTCGCCAGTGATTTGATGGATTGGACTGCGCGTGTATGATCTACAGTCCAAGGCTTTGGATTCTTCTTCAATCTGTCATATAGTGGCCGACAGATTGTACGGAGATCTTTAATAAAGTCTCCAATGTAATTTACACAACCCAGAAAACGTTGTAGTTGTGTCTTGTCATGTATGATATCTGGAAATTTATCCACRAATTCCAGAGACCGTTGGATTGGCTTGATAATTCCTTGATTAATATCATAACTGAGGAATCTAACCTTTGTTTGGAACAACTTGATCTTCGGCTGGGAAACCACAAGACCATTTGTTCTGATAATATTGAGAAATAACTGAAGATGCTTGAAATGCTGATCTACACTATTCGAGAACACCAGAATATCATCAATGTAGACTATTGTGAATTCTTGGTATTTGCTGAAGATGTCGTTCATAATCTTCTGAAATTCAGAAGGAGCATTCTTCAATCCGAATGGCATGACGTTCCATTGATACTGTCCGAATGGAACATTAAAGGCCGTCTTGTAACGGTCGCTTGGATGAATATGAATTTACCAAAATCCAGATTTTAAGTCGAATTTTGAAAATACTTTTGCTGAAGTGATTCTTTTCAGCAAATCCTGTCGATTTGGTATAGGATACCTAATCCACTTGAGTACTTTGTTGAGAAGCTTGTAATTTATCACGAGCCTGGGAATTCCTTGTTCTTTCTCGGCTTGATTGTTCACGTAGAAAGTCGAACAAGACCAAAGGCTTTTGGAAGGACTGATTAGTCCCTTTTTGAGAAGATCTGTTATCTCGTTAGTACATGTCTTGACCAGATCTTTGCTCATTTGAATAGGTCGACCTTTGGTAGGGATTTCGGCCTCTTTGAATCCGTCAACATATGGCAGATTAACCATATGCTTTTTCCTATCCCAGAAGGCATTTGGGATGTTTGAACAAACTTCCTTTTCAAGCTTTTCTTGGAAGTTTCGAATTCTCTGCTGGACAGATGGCATGTCTATTTGAATTGCCACCTTGCAAGTCTTTATATCATCTTGAAGGAATTTGATCTGTTTTTCCTTCTTTGCGATGCTGTTGATATAAAGACTGATATCTTCTTCAATTGATGAAATGTATCTTGGAATTATCGGCTGACTGAATTCGAAGATAATCTCTTTGTTGAACTTCTTAGACACTATTCTTTATCAGTGACTGAAAAAAGATATAATTGAGTTAAGAAGGGAGTACCTAGTATGACTCCTTCATTAAGGTTTTTGACCAGGATGAAGGTGTTGATAAGGCACACACGTTTGGAGCCTTCATCGGGTAATTGCTCAATTAGATCAAAGAGAGCCTCTTGATCTTTACTGATGACATTGATATGGCCGTGACATTTTCCAGCGCAATGGCCAGTGCAGGGAATAATTTCATCTTCTTCAGAGGAATCACTTTGAGAGAAAAAGGTCTCTTCGTCATAATCTTCTTCATTTATGAGGTTGATCTCATCATTATCAGTTGAAGACTCGGAACTTGAAGAGTATTCTTCTTCGCTTTTGATGTCATAGTGAAGAGATTGCCGTGTTTCTTCATCTATGGTCAGAGAATTGATTTTGTCCTTCAAAGGGCATTTGCTGGAGTAATGTCTTTTGCGGTTGCACTTGTAACAAGTAACAGAGTATTTATGAGAATGATTCTTTGAATAATCCTTCTTTCCTTTGTTCCTGTTGTAATACTTCCTCTTATGCCGTGGTAATTCAGAATCTTTTGATTTACTCTTGTTAAAGAGTCGCTTGTTGGAAGATTTCTTTTTCTTCTTCCTTTCTTCTTTAGGTYCATAGTCAAGACCGTATTGTTTGCAGAAAGTCCCCAATTCCTTTCAATAGTCGGGATCTTTGATAACTTTGGCTGTATGCTTATTCTCTAGGCAGAGATTGACGCATATTCCTTGAATCGTGGCAGTAATATCTCCAATGGTTAACTCTGACCAATTGATTTGATTGGTTGTAGAGTTTGTTGTTGCCGTTTGGTAGAACTTTTGAGCAATATAATGCGGAAGACCTTCAACAAACTTTTGCTTCCAGATATCTGCTCCGCACGTTGTAATAGTATAAAGACGTGTTATGAAGGTGTCTTTATACCATTTGTAGTTGCTCATCCTACGACATCGAAGTCCTAAAAGAGCTTCGGCATTGAGGTCTGAATAGACTTTAGTACTACCAATAAAATTCTTGGTCATTGCATAAATTAATTGATTTACCATGTCTGGCTCATCAATCTGCATTGCATTTGAACCTTCCTGTTTGACAACTGTTTTAGTCGCCGTCAGGATTCTTGTTTTATCTTCATCTGTCAGCTGGTTATGCCACCAGCTCCTTAGATTTCTAGAGAAACCGAAGATTAAGATATGGGCGGTCTGTAAAACCGACTTTTTGGTGCTGAATGCTGTAGCTGCCATCATCATTTCTTGAAAAGCATTCATCATTTGAGCTTCAGAATATCCGTCGATATTCCAAGTAACTATTGACGATCCGTCATAAGCACGTTGATCATGGCGGAGATCGTCCCATCCTAGGTCAGGAGGGGATGGTTGAGGATAATGGCTCTTCATTTCCGTGTGCTTGGTGACTGGAAAGATTGTTGAAGATGAGGCTTGAGTTGTAGTTGGTAAGACAACAACTACGTTTATGCTTCTAACCACATCATTCTTTTGGGAAGAATCTCCTTTATCGATGGACAAAGAAGAAAGTCTTCTGTTGATCTCAAGTAATAGATCTGAGGAGTCTTCTTTGAGAGGTCTAATCTTAAAACTGTTTGGTTGAAAGATTGGTTGACAAGGGTCTACTGGTGGGATCCCTGGGATCTTGGAGACGGTAGGAAGAACCGAATTCTCAATTCTTTCTACAGCTTTAGATACTTCGGAAAGAATCTTGTTTGAGTAATTAAGTTAATACTGGATGTTCTTAATTTCTCGAACAYCAACTTTCTGGACATTGTCTTCGTCTATTGTCTTATAGGGCGAAGACACCATCTTTATGGCTGGTATCACTGGGTGAGAAAAAGTAGCTTCTTCTTCTGGAGGGAATGTGGAAGCTATTTCTTTGCCTCTCGCCGTGACCCAAACAGTGCCATTTTTAATGACCGCTACCTGTCCTTGGGCTCGGAGCTGTTTGACTAGAGCTTCGTTTCTAGCTAGCTCTCGTTCTTGTATTTTAAAAGTGAAATCGCCAATGCTCATGACAGGTTTCCTTGTTTCTTTAGGAGCAGCAATCCACATATCGATGTATTTGCTGTATAGTTCTTCATAACGTTTCTCGGGTTTTGAGATAACGTTTATTTGGTTGAAAGCCGGTTCAGTTCTCCTTTCCATATCGGACTGGGTAGGAGAAAGTGATCCTTCTTCGTAATGAACGTCAGGGATAGGATGAGTGAAGTCTACCAACGCTCGCATTGATTCAGACCTTTTAAAAGATCTATTTGTAGTGTTTACCGACCTTGTATCTGAAGATGTACTCGGGCGGCTACTCATAACTTCTCTAATTCTGGGGTATCTTGCCTCAGAATTAAATTTTATTTTGACATTTCCATCTTGAAATTCGGTAATTGATGTCTCCGTACTAACTCTTCTAACGGGAGCTGATACTCCTTGGAGTCTCCATATAGTGTTTCTGGAGATATCGTCCCATCGAAGYGTCTTCGGAATGGTCATCGAAGATTTTTCGATATTAACTTCCATTAGCATGGTGTAGCCTTTTGGAGAAACACCAAGAGCTTTTGGAGAAAGGTTGGTATGCATCAATTTGTAATAGATGCCATAAGAAACGGCAAATGGGAGAGATCCGTCCTTTAGCTCTTATCCTTTAGAATGAACATCTAGACATAGCACGTCCATAATATTCTTATCTTGAAGAGAGACGGTAAGACCTGGTTTGCAGTTGAAGTATACTGGTCCTTGTACCAGATTTTATTCGACAATCCCTAGCAAAGAGGGAGTAAAGTTGAGATGCATCTTATCTCGTAGGGCGAGATAAACTGGGACATCTAAGCCTTCTCTGAAGAGTGGTTTCAAGGCAACTTGGACACATCCAATATGGAGGTATTTGAACTTGTTTCTGACCTTGAAGAGGGTTTCTTCAGGGAGAAGGGTGATTTCGGTGAATTCATCCTTCATAGCAACGTTTTCCTCGGTGATGATGATAACATCTTGCTGGGAAAAATTGAAGGTATTTATCTTGTATACCTGGTTTGGATCTATCTTGGGAATAGACCAATTTTTGAGATGGTCTTCAACCTTTGCCAGATGGGCTTCGGCTGAATTATGCTCGGCTAAGATTTTTGAAAAATCATGTTCTGATTTTCGTTTGCTAGAGGAAGAGGAAGCTGTATCAACGATCGGTTGTGAGTGGGGGGAGATTTTCGAGGGGAGTTTGGAAAGCATAAGAAAGGGAAAGGGAGAGTCTGAAGATATTTAGGAGATGGAAATAAAATCTTACTAAGCTCATATTCTCTTATGTTGATAATAATCTATCTCTTAATTAAATCGAATTCTTCGATCAATCGATCTATATTCAATCATCTTCATATCTCCTAACTAGAAATTCTCAATCATGAAGGTTAACCACGCCTTTATCATGATTTCTGAGAATAGATAGCTAGAATATATCAAAAGATCGAACAAGAGAGATACCCGAATCAGATTTATTTATGAAGTCATTTGCCTCTATTTAATTTATAATACTTTTTAAGTGGCATAAATGATAATAATGTTGTTTTCACTACAACAAAATTGGCATGTAATGTCAATTCTCAACGGACATCATACATATTAGATGTCGGTTCTAGGTGTCATCGTACCGTACAATGTCATTCACAAAACAATGTCGGTTATGAAGTGACATCAAATTAAACRACACTGTAAGTGTTTGAATGATGTCATTGTAGCCTATGATGTCAGATGGTCTACAATGTCAATTTCAAAAAGACATTGATTGTCCATATAATGTCAGTTCATAATTGACATTATTGGTCCTTTGAAACGGACCTTTTGTTTGTTCTTCATCAATTGATGCTTATTTTATAATATTTGATATTTTTTTTATGTTGATGATATTTTGGCATATTGATGGTGTCTTAATTGTTGACTTTTTTTAAATAATTAATTGTTGATGTTTATTTCATTTGGTTTTGATAAGTTTATTCCTTGGATACTACTTTGATTAATTTATCCTTTTATGTATGTGATTTATAATCTTTTTTTTTTAATTGAGTATGTTCGGAGAACTTGCTTCAAAACGTTCAAATTGAATAAAGCTGAAATTGCAAAAACTCTCATGAACACCTCCGTTAAGTTTGACAATGATGAAAGTGGTAAATGTGTTGATGTTAAAGCTTATTGAGATATGCTTGGAACTTTATCCACATACGCAATTGTGTATCTATTTAGGAAAGTAAAATTTATTTTAGAATTTATGAGTTGATGTCTATTGATTTTCTTGTTTAATTTTTTTAGCAGGCATCTTGATAGGGAGAGTTTTATAAAAAGCATGCGCTAAATGTCTTTTTCTCCTTTATTCTGTGAATTGTTAAACTGCTTTAAAAAGGGTTTCATGTGAATATTTATTTTTATTTTTTATTTCTTTTTGATTGATTCTAAAGGGAGGTTATAAGAAAAATTAATGAATTTGTGAGACATTAATTTTTTAATGAATTTCAAGTATAAACTTTATGTTGATATGTTAGATTTTATGTTATTATAACATAATGTCTAGGCATTTTTCGTTAATAGGTTGTCCTCCTAAAAAAGGAGAGATTGTTGACTTTTTTTACCCGAATTAATTAATTTTAACTAATATTTTGATGATAACAAACTTAATATTGTTATTTAATAATATTGATATTTGTTGATCATTTAAAAATGGAAGGGGCAGAGGACTTGTTAACAAAAGAAAAGGTATTGATTACAATGCCACTTGACCGTTTGGTTTAATATTAAAATAATAAAAATGGATATATCATTTCTAGCCATTGGAGAGAAAGAAGAGAATTATATTTATATTTATATTATTATTATAATATTTATTTTTAATTAAATATGAACCTTTAATTTATATTTCTCATGAATCCAACGGTCCAAATTGATTAGGATTCCAAATCAAGTTTAAACAATTTTCTTTCTCTATTTAAACACTTCTTCAAAAGTACACAACAATTTTCTCCTATTTTCTCTCCAATTCCTTCCTAGTTAATCTCTCTTCGAAGGTTCAATTTTTTGTTTAATTTATTGAGGGAGATTTTTTTGAGAGATATTGTGCTTCAATTTTATTTTTCCTARCCATTTGATGACTTTATTTTGTAAGATTTTTTCTTACAAATTTGTGAGCGAAAATTTGTAAATTCACTATTTTTAAAGAGTTTGGAAGTTCCTTCATCAAATTCCAAATCATTTGTAAGGTTGTGCTTGAGGCCATAAAAAGAGCGTTAAATGTATTTATTGTTTAATTGTGTTAAAATTATTTATTTGTAAAAAGTTTACTTATTTGTTTAAATTGGATCCACTGGGTTAAAAAGTTTATAAATTTTCATTAAACTCTATTCACCTCTTTAGGGTTGCCATAGCTCATGGCGCCTATCTTAAGCCATATATGGCTTTGTCTAACTTGCAGACATAAACGAGAGAATTTAAAAGCTTTGAAACCAGGTGGTCGTTGCATATAAACATCTTCGTCCAATTTGTCATTCAATATGACATTATGGAAGTCTAATTGCCAAACTACCCAGCCAAACGAGACAACCATTGTGAGAACTACACGTATTGTGGACATTTTTACAACAAAGCTAAATGTCTCGAAGAAATTAATCCCACGGCTTTGGTGAAACCGTTTGGGTAAGACCAGAGACTTATAATCCTATATTCTATTTGGATCACGTTTTATGCAGAACACCAATTTAATACTAACAACATGCAAACAAAGAGAGAGAGGCACCAAATACCATGTTTTGCTTAGCAAGAGAGTAGAGAACTCAATATCCATGACTTGTTTTCCACTTTGGCATATCTAAGGCGTGCTTGATCTGCGTGGGTTCCATTGTTACCCAATCAGTTGTTGTCTAGGAAATCGACGCCTTTGCCTTCAATACGATAACTTTTCAAAATAGTTAATTATTTCCCTATTTAACCTATTGTTTTTTTTGGAAGAAATAAAGAGTTATGATTAAATAAGCTAGATAAATTAAATCCTTATTCATAGATAAACGACGCAAAAAATCCAAACCCGGAAAGGAGAAGGGCCGGTGGTGGGCATTTGGAAAAGTCAGACCAATCGAGTGTCCTCATTAAAGCGACTCAAGAGAAGAAGAATGAAACGAAGTTAGAAGTCCGGAGGCAGAGAAAATAGTCGAGTCTATTAGGTTCAACGATCGAGGAAAGCAAAACAGAATTAGGATTTGGTTGAAAAGGAAGTAATGTTATGGATACCATTATTGATCACCATAGATGAAGAAGAATCTTTCAAAATCACTTCGCGCTAGTGCGGCCTTCATGCATTTCGAAATATGCGGGAGTTGTAACTACTTATTTCACCCTCATCATTGGGCCGACCCGACCAAGCCCGATCAGAAGAAGCAAAGGCCCGAGCTCGACCCAGGCCTAAGCCCTACGAGCCTCAAGCATTGTTTTGATCGGGCTTGGACCAGTTCAACCACTAAAATCTAGGCTCATGGCCCAATCATAGATCTAAATCAATGGGTCAAAGTTGGATAGGGTTTGGATTGGCCCTTGGATCGGACTCGAATTAGCCCATATAATAAATTATTTGTATTTATTCAAACCATGTTATTGAGTTTTAGAATTTGTGTTTTTTATTTTATGCTTTTGTACTCTTTTTTTTACTTTTGAAAAAATTATCAATAAATTTTGTTATGTCATATTTTTAAAATTTAATTTATTTTGATTTTTAAATAAATAAATTGTATTAGTATATTAATATAAAAAAAATTAGGGTAATTGTAGTGGGTAGCAAAAATAATTGATGTCTTTCAAAAAATATCATCATCTTTTCAAATTTTCAAAGATAGCAAAATATTTGAATTTTTATTTTTGGAATTTATTCCGATTTTACCCTTATGATATCTGAATACATCCAATGTATATTTGTATCTGATATATCCAATGTATATCTGTATCTGATATACATTCTATCTATATCTGATATACATTCGATATACCTCTGATATACTTCAGATATATATCTGATGTACTACTGATATACATTATCTGATGTACCTATGATATACATTGTATGTATTATATCTGTAATACGTACCTCAAATTTATGATATACTAAATATATTTGCAATTGATATACTAAATATAAGATATATTAGTTGTTTAAATTCTAGTTTATCATTGGAATTGGAATTTGTTGGTTGATATACTAATATCACCAATAATATTAATTACTATATCACTACTATTTATTCTATAATAATATTAATTAGATACTAAATATAAGGGATATAAACGGTTTAATTTTATAAAGTATATCAGATTTTTAACTTTTTTTTTTGACGTGCATGATCCACATAAACCTTTTATACAATAACTTTATATTTCGATTTCATTTTTGCACCATTGTTTTCATATGAAAAAATAGTGGATATAATAGTATTATATCAACACACTTGTATTATAGTTATATTAGTGGATATCATGGTTATATCAGAGGTAGATCAATGGTAAATTAGAAACATATTTATCATATATCAAATATATAGTAGTGTTATATTAGTGGTAAATCATATAATCATAAGTTATATTAGTAGATATCACAGTTCTATCAGTAGTATATCATTTGTATATGAATGGTAAATTAGAGACATATCAAGTATATCACAGATATATAAATGTTGTATCGTCGTGGTAAATCAATGGTTATGATACATATATCAATGGTAAACTGTGTTAGAAGTTAAGTAGATATCATAGTTATATAACAAGTAAATCAATTGTATATCATTATTATATCAATAGTATATCAGAGGTATATATCATTAGTCAGATATATTGTCAATATATTACAGATGTATATCAGATATATTATAGGGTAAAATTGTAATTTTAAAATTGGACCTCCGTTTTTTGTTGGAAAAAAAATGCTATATTTGAAAAAATTAAATGTAGTTGCTATTTTGCTTATTTGACTAAATATTTTTGCCATATTTGCAACTGCCCCAAAAAATTTATATATATATATATATACACGCACACATACATATACATATATACATATACATTTATACATATACATATATAGATACATATAGAGTTGTACATCGGGAGGTCGAGTCGGTTATTGGGCAAAAATCGACGCCAACCGACCGACCATATCACGTGTAACCGATTGACTAGAATGTCGGTTTGGTTGATCGGCTTTCGCCAAACCGACATTTTTTTATTTCCTTGAAGGGTGGGTGGGTGGAGATCGGAGCAGAAGGTGGAGATAGGAGTTGGGTCGTGCCGGAGATAGGGGTTGGGTCGCGCTGGAAAGTGAAGGGACTGAGGGAGAGAGTGTCGGCGATGAGGGTTAAGAACAGAAAAATGGCGTCAGGCCGTTGGCCATGGCGATGAGGATCGGGCTTTGGGCCATCCCATCTAAATACAACCCAATTTAAAAAACAAGAGAAATTGCTTTTCGTGGGTCAGATTAGAAACTATATTAAACAAAGGGATTAGTAAAATCATAGACTATTTAAAGACTATAATTACATAAAAGGATTGAATAGTATAAAATTTAAACTTTTGAAACAACCCTATTTAAGATGGTACCCATCACCCAATTTACTAATACATCCTTTTGTTGTTTTCTGTCCATTCCTTCGTCTTCGGCCGCCTCTACGTTCCTTCATCTCTGGTCGTCGAAATCATTTTGAGATAGACATGAAGACTTGAACTTGTAATATGGATGTCAATACCCAATGCTTTTGCCACTATGCCAAACATTAAGATGTGTTATTAAGGATCTTTTTAAAGTACGAAAACTTTATTTAAAAAAAAAAATATTAATGAAAATTAAAAAAAAAACTTTTTACTTTACGGATTTGAAATTCGTTTTTTTAAAAAAAGAATCTCCTATTTAAAATCAAATTTGTTTTAAAACAAATCTTATCCACTTTTTCGAAAACTTAAATAACAAATCTTTACTTACTTTTTAAAAAAATTATTTAAAACGTAAAGTAAAATCTTAAAAAAAAATCATACTGGAAAGAAGAAAACAAATCTTACTATTTTAAATAAAAATTTAAATTTTCAAAATCTTTTATTTTCTTTCCTTTAAAAAAAACTTTGTTTTTTTAATAAAAAAATTTTATTAAAAAAAAAACTCTCTTTCCAAAACAACGTTTGTTTAAAGCTAAGAGCTCCTTTTTTTCTATTTCCGAACTCACCTTATCATCTAGGCAGCTTTAAACAAAGGTTCCCAGAATGTTGCGGGTCAATGAGGTCTATATCCGAACGGGTTCGCCGAAATTAATTTGCACCACTACCGGAGTTGATCGTGGTCGAAGATCGCCGGTGTAGGTGAAGAA
>NW_019104513.1:340076-350211 GCF_001995035.1 Momordica charantia
GGACCTGACTTTAACACAAGCTTTAAGCTCGACTTCTATCAGGTTCGATTTAACCAACATAAAACTAAACAAGCTTGCTTGAGCAAGAATGAACCGTCATGAAATTCTCTACCATAGGGCTTTGAGACTTCTTCAATTAAAATGCATGAAATGATGCATGAAATGTGAGTTTGACACATGATAATAAAAGGGAAATTTTTCTTGGATGTCAAAATAGAGTGAAATCACTTGCTTTCATAAAAACTTGGGATTGTTCAGATAGCCCGATCACCGCATTTCGCTTTCCTTCAAAAATTGTTTTAACTGGATCGAGAGTACCTAGAACAAATGAGGCGACAACTTTGCCCCTGATAACTTTGTAATGTCATATTTACCCCAATGTTCCAGAGAACAAATGTCCCTATTTTAAGCCTTCCTGTGCCCTTATGTTTGATTTCGAGTAGCACATAGCCTTGGAGACGTGAATATAAAAGCTACCATCTTTCGTATATAGAAAAAGACGAATGAAGACCAGACTTTATAAATGAGATTCAAACTATGACAAGGGACACACGTCTCAAACATGTGGTTCAAATTTATAGGCTATAATAGAAAATGAATACACAAAATGCCTTTCAAGTGAAATACTGAGATCAATGTGAAATTTTTGAGATACACGAGAAATTATGCATAATACTTTCGAACATGATCTGAATTGACTGGATTTAAAAACTCGCTGCCATCCATGTTAGCCAGAACTAGTGCTCCTCCAAAGAAAGYCTTTTTCATCAAAAATAGTCCTTCATAATTCGGGGTCCATTTGTGACACAACCCGTCCCAGAACACCTACTGATTCAAGAACAGACCGCGCTGGCCATGAACCCCACTAGGTGCATAGTCTATAGCCGGAAAACTTTTAGACTTTTAAACCAACTTTTAACATCACTTGTATTCTTAAATTTCTTCTAGATACACTATTCATGATGTAACTACAAATGATATGCAATTTCTTAACGACTCTGGGTGGCAAAAGCTGGTCCATTCTCTCTTTGAAACTCAGATACAACCTGGGGGGAAAACAAAGGGTAAAGAGTGAGTTGTAAAGCTCAGTGAGTGGAAAATTAATACAAAAAAAATAATATTGTAAAACTTCTTTCATAAACAACTGAAGTTTCGAAGTTCTGCAAAACAAACCTTATAAAACCGTTTTAATAAATATTCTCATTAAATCTCATAAAACTTGAGAAACTAAAACTCATAAAGATTTTCTCATAATAAACGTGTAACAACACGCATTCTCTAAATAAATTTGTAAATCGTTCTCCTGAAACATTAAACAGAACTAGGAAAACACTTTCTAATATCATATAAAACATTTTCCTTCAACCAATAAATAGGTTCAGAAAACTCAACACCACACATGTATCCACATTCTATTCTGATCTATTAGCGTAGAGTAATCTCAATACGCATAGCAGAATAATTCTATTTCTGGTCTACTGGCATAGAGTAATCTCAATATACACAGCAGAATAATTCTCTCAACACGTGGAGTAAAATGGTCCCAAAGACCTTCTATGTCTGGGTATACTATAGAAACACATTCACATAGCATTCGGGTAATCACATGGATACAATAACATGGTGGTTTGAAAACTCCTTTCTCAATCTCATAAACTGTTCTAAAATTCTTCTTTTCTTCTTTCTAAGAACTTTCTTTCTTTCTCAAACCATTTCTGAAATATTTCTTTCTAGAGCATTTCATCAAATTCTAATATCATTTTCTGAAATCCCTTTCTAAATAACACTTCATAAACTTTAAACACTTCTTTAAACTCATAAAACATTTCTAAATTCTCATAAACATTTCTAAATTCTCGAACAAACACATTTTCTTTCATTCTTAAATCGTATATAATATATACTTTCTTGAAATTCTATCATAATACATTTCTAAAAACATTTCTAGAATAAACCACTCACAAATTTCAATAATAATATCCAAAACGTTTCATAAAGTAACCAGTCACAAATTCCATTATTAAACATCCAAAATGTTTAATAAATATAACCACTCACAAATTCTATTATTAAACATCCAAAACATTTAATAAAATATAACCACTCGCAAATCCTTTAAGGGAGTCGTACGCTGTTCCAATTTCCGCTTGACCTGAAATATCGATTTAATACCAAATTATTTCACTTAATTCCAATTTCAACATAACTTAATTCAAACTTTAATCACAATAACTTCAAAATAATCCAATTACCCAAATTCCCCCATTCTCTATTTTCATTAAAAACTCACTACTTTTTCTTCTTACAAGTGGGTCCCACCAAACCCATTAAATTTCTCTTTCTCCCCCTCAATTTCTAGCCCAATTTTCCAACATTTTCTTTTTCTTTTATTTAATTTAAAATCATTATCTCTCTCATCTACTATTCATCATCTTCTTCCTCTTCTTCTTCTTCTCTCTTCTCCAACCAAACCCACGGATTCTTCTTCTTTCTTCCTAAATTCTCAAATTTCCTTCCTTTCTTTTTATTTTCTGCAATTTCTTCTAGTCCACACATTTTCCATTAATTTGTACCCAAAGATCAAAGATTACCACTTAATTTCTCTCTATTTCTCTAACCTTCTTCTCCATCTTCAAACACTCTCATCTTTGTCCATTTTTGTTACCCATTTACAATCATTAATTTCTCAAAATAAACCTAAAGAAAACCCACAAAGCAGAATTTTATCCTCTTCAAACGATTAGGAGAGTTGCAAATACACAACTTCAAAGAGAAGAAGACCCACAAAGACGCTTCAACATCTAATTCCTTCCTTGTTTATTTCCCGAAACTTCCTTAATCACAAACTTAGAATACTTACCAAATTTGAAACCCAAGTCTTAGCTCTCAAGCACATGATTTTTCCTCCTCTCCCCAACCTTCAAAACCATGAGAAAGCAAACCATTTTTTTTCCTTCGTTTTGCTTTTCCTTCTTTCGTTCCCTTCCTTCTCTGTTTCCTTTTCTTTTTCTTTTTCGTTCTTTCTCTCTGTACTCCTTTCTTTTCTTCGTTCTTTCTTCTTTTCTTTTCTTTTCTTTTCTTTTTTTTTTAAAACACATGTCACACACATCCTAACTCACACCACACACACGTGTCACCTAAAAACCAACCCAACTTTCTTTTCTTTTTTTTTTGCCAAAAGACCAAAATACCCCTATTTTTTTTTTAAACTCCAAACGGTCCTTACACTTATACTCACTTGTTCTAAGACCAATTTGCCACAAGCATTCAAGTGAGCATCTCCAAATGGTATCCACACCAATATCCACCCTACCAAATGAGAGGAAGCCGAGAGGTTAAGTAAGGGAATGAGAGTACTTTTTTTTCTTTGTTTATACTAACCTTCACTTGTGTAGTGATGGCAACAAGAGGCAAATCTCAAGGAGAAAGAACAAGTCCACAATGCACAAATTAGAAGAACCATGTTCTCAATGTACCTCATCAAAGGAAAAAAGATCACCATACTAGTGGCTACCTTGGACACTCAACCCCTAAACTTCCGAAGTTCCATGGAAGTACAAAGCCACGAGAATATCTTCATTGGGAAGACCAAGTCGAGAGCATCTTTGCACAACACCATTGGAGTGAAAGCATCAAGGTAAATCTTATTATCACTTGTTTTAAAGATTATGCTATAACATGGTGGGATGCTTTGTTTTTTAGTAGGAAAAAGAATCGAGAAAGTCGAATCACCTCATAGAGAGAACTCAAGCCCATAATGAGGGGACAATTTATTCCTAAGTCATTAATCAAGTTGAAAAACTTGAGACAAAGGGACAAAAGTGTTGAAGCTTACTACGACGGGATGTGCTCATTACTTGAAGAGCTTAATGTATATGAACATGAGGAGACCAACATGGATCGGTTCTACGATGGACTCAATGGAGAGATTGCCAAGGTGATTGCAGAAAGAGAAGAAATTCGACCTTGTACTAGGTTGGATGAAATGTTACANAGTGAACATTTACGGGTCTACCAATAACGTCCCTTCAATGCTTGATACCTCTCATGCATTTCTGATGCTTATCAACATAATTTTTTTTTTTTGTTGATCTTATACGAATCTCAACTTTCCGTAGTTATTTTAACCTTCTTCCGAGTAACTGCACCAGCTCAGGCTTTAACAACTTTTTTTTCTACACATTCCTTACAACAAATTGATATCCAATATTTCTCTCATTATACTGACCTCTACATAATATGTTTCAATATCTTGTATACTTTTGTGCTCTTTACTAAAACTTCACCATTTAACACTATATAATCTGCTCACTGACCACTTCTACTTCTTTCTTTATCTTAATTAACATTGCATACCCAAGTTGAGCTTCTACAATTCCATTTTTGAAAACAGACCTTATATGGAACTGGGTCAATAAAACTCTATAACCAATAACTTTTACTTCTGCATTCCTATGTTTTAACTTACTCAGCAAGGATAAACTAACTGCAGTAGGTAAAATTTTTGAACAATGTACTTCCTGCTTAGATAACCAATTACAACAATTGCTTTTTCTGGACGTATATATAACCCTTATTAATTAACTTTTGTAGCTCTATTCGCAATTCTCTTACCTTCGTGGAAGCCATAACAATAAAACTGACAAGACCCATTTACCTTTCTTTCTTGAACTCTAATCTAACAAACCGAAGTTCAACATAAATGGTGCCATCTTATATTGAAATGATAACTCTTATTATATACCAACTCCCTGAGAGACAAATAAGTTTCCTGACTACCTTTGAACCGCCAAACTTAAGCTCGTAACATATTCTCAGAGTTCGGATCACTTTCTCTGACTATCCATCTGTCAGAAGATGAAATGTTGTACTAAAATGTAATTCAATACCTAATACTTTGCTGCAGATTAGGTTCGAACTTAGAAGTAAATCTGGTGTCCTTGTTTGAAACAATAGGCATTGAAGTATCATTCAACTGAATATTCCATCGACATATATCTTAGCTAACTTATCAAGAGTATATGTGATCTTTATGGGCAACATCGAGAAATCATTGTCAACATATCAACCATCACTCAGGTATCATAAAGACCACCTTGAGTACGGAAAAGTCCAAGTAGGCAATCCATAATATTATGCTCACCTTTTCATTATACAACCAATAGTGTAGCTAACAGTTTTGCAACTTTCCGACATCCTGACTTCACTTGTTGACAAATCAAATATCTAGATACAGATTCTGCTATTTCCCTCTTCATACTTGGCCACCAGTAACGTTTTTCTAATGCTCAACACATCTTTGTATATTTCTAACAAAAACTCCACCATTTTTCATTGAATAGTTCGCTCATGAGTCACCTCTTACTTCTTCTATCTTATTCATTATCATATCGTCAAACTAAATCTCTATAATTCTATCAATCAATCTAGACCAAAACCAAAATTGAGCTAATAACATATTCCTAACATCGTCCATCACTTCTTTGGCATTTACTTTTAACCCTTAAACTTGCCTAATAAGGGGAAAAAAATATTTACTTTAGGTGAAGAAACTTTTGAGCAACCTCAACTTCATGCTTAACGCAACAATTACAACATTAGCTTTCTCGGTATGATGCTCAATAGAGCAATCTTAATCCCTTAATAACTTAAACCACCTTCCCATTCGCAAGTTCCAACTCTTTCTGATCAAGATAACCTTGTGACTCTTGTGATCTATTTAAGCGTGACACTTCTCGCCAAATAAGCAGTATCACCCAACTTTCAACACTAATATTACCACAGCTAACTATAGCTCACGAGTTGGATATACATTTATGTTTCCTCAACTGCCTCGACACATGAGTTATCATTTTCCCATTCTGCATTAGAACACCCCTTAAGAACTTTATGAGAAGCATCACTGTATATATCAATTTCACTTAGGTATGGGTAGTGATATCGTATATAGGCAAAAACTAATCTATTTTTTAACTCATGAAAACTCCACTAAAACTTTGTTCCATTCATATGTAAACTTTGAATTCTTTCTTGGTTAGATTGATTAAAGGAAATGCTATCTTTGAAAAATCCCTCAATAATCGATTATAAAATTTTGCTAGACCAATAAAGCCACAAACCTTTGTATCTGTAGTAAGTTGTTTCCATCTCACTACCGCCCCGATCTCCTGTGGTTCAACTTTTATACTTTTGATAGAAGTTACATGACCCCAAAAACATCACATAATCAAGCCATAATACGCCCTTGCTAAATTTGGCATACAACTTCCTTTCGCGTAACGCCCGTAACATAAATCTAAGAGGTTTTACATACTCGCTCGCTCTGGTTGCCATACAATGCTATTATTTCATAAACAAACAATTAAGACTGATCCCAGTATGGATGAAATATTATGTTCATAAGCGATCCATAAATACCGTTGGTGTGCTCATTTGACCCATCCAACATAACCAAAAACTCATAATGCCCATGACGTGTTCTAACACAGTTTCCAACGCACATGTTTCTCTTTCCTTAAGTTGATATCACTTTTTTTTTCTTTAGAGTACTGAGGCACCCTTAAGTTGTTTCCACAAATCATCCATAAAACACAATGAATATATGTTATGTATCTTTACATTATTCAACTGTATGCAATCGATACACAGCCTCACAGTACCATCTTTCTTTTTCTCAATGACACCTGTGTGTCCCACAACGTCAACTAATTCTTGCAATTTCATCCTCAGTTCTCTTAAATCTAAGATTGACAGTAAAATTGTTCTTACTCAATTTCTATTTCACCCCATGATCTTTTAGAACATATGATCTTACTAACTTCTTCTTTTCTCCTTATGCTCTGCCTTGCGGTAGTATCTTGAGTTTCAATTTCCTTAAACATATGCATTCTGCCACCTCAATGCATGACTTTCTATAATATAATGCATATCAAACATTCTTTAAATGAACTATAATCCATGCACTTCTCATCTAATGCAGGACCTTTATTCTCTGATACCAAACTAACACAACTGGTCCCAGAACACCTACTGGTTCAAGAACAGACCGCGCCGGCCATGGACCCCACTAGGTGCAGAGTCTATAGCCGGAAAACTTTTAGACTTTTAAACCAACTTTTAACATCACTTCTATTCTTAAATTTCTTCTAGATACACTATTCATGATGTAACTACAAATGATATGCAATTTCTTAACGACTCTGGGTGGCAAAAGCTGGTCCATTCTCTCTTCGAAACTGAGATACAACCTGGGAGGAAAACAAAGGGTAAAGAGTGAGCTGAAAAGCTCATACAAAAAAAAAATAATATTGTAAAACTTCTTTCATAAACAACTGAAGTTTCGAAGTTCTGCAAAACAAACCTTATACAACCGTTCTAATAAATATTCTCATTAAATCTCATAAAACTTGAGAAACTAAAACTCATAAAGACTTTCTCATAATAAACGTGTAACAGCACACATTCTCTAAATAAATTTGTAAATCGTTCTCCTGAAACATTAAATAGAACTAGGAAAACACTTTTTAATATCATATAAAACATTTTCCTTCAACCAATAAATAGGTTCAGAAAACTTAACACCACACATGTATCCACATTCTATTCTGGTCTACTAGCATAGAGTAATCTCAATATACACAGCAGAATAATTATATTTCTGGTCTACTGGCATAGAGTAATAATGTATCCCGGTCGCTATAGAGAATGTGGTGGCCATGGGACATATAGGTTTATTAACTGTGTGGTCACAATCGATATGTACCTTTGTATTCGTTGCACGAACTTGATTTTCTAGCTCTATCAATCCGGTATATCCTCACACGCCTAATCTATTTGTATATTGCCAAACAGTAAACCAATTAGTTAAATCATACTTATTTATTTTACATATATTTAAATTGATGTACCTGGAAGGAAAAACCGGAACATGCAGGTCTGCTAGTGGATGCTCACGACCCTGTACATGAGCCTGTAATTGACCAGCTTGGTCTGGTCTCATTTTTCTGCGAACTTAAGCAATCAACGAAAAGTATTATATATTGACAAAACAAATACTCAACAGAAAGCAATTTGATGCATAATTTATCCAACATATATTTAAATCGACATACTTGGAGGAATACTTATTTGCTATAGTACTCCTCATCAACATTGTCTATACTATTATCAGTTGACGTGTCCCCATCGTCTGATTCGTCATTTATAAAATCATCCACATTGCTCGCATCTATGCTTCTATTTGGACTGTTATCGACCCTCAACGACAATAGGATCAACATCATCTAGACGCAATGAACTATCTTGAGTGGATTTATCTATTTCAATCTTAGGTCCTACTTCTAACAACGAAATTTGATCATTTTCAATGTCTTTTTGTTCTGGAATATTCCATACACGTTTATTTAAAATATGTTGCACAACTTTCCAATTATTACCAATTTTGGGGTCATCCAAATAAAACACTTGTTGAGCTTGTCCAGTGAGAATTAACGAGTCATCGGCACACCAATACTTAGACGTATTAATCGACTTAAAACCTAAGTTAACTCTAATTCTATTCTTCTTAGAGTCCGTGTCAAACCATTTGCACTTAAAAAGTATGACACGTCTCCCCTTAGCATAATCTAACTCCCAAACATCACTCAAGACGCCATAAAAATTCATGTCATCCCCTTCTCCTCCACATACCATGACCCCACTATTTTGTTGTTGTTTGACGACTATCGGATTCTATATTATGAAAGCATAGTCTGTTTACAATACAACTACTATATGAACGTGCAGTTAGTGAGGGCCCTAACACAAGTGAATAAAGATCATCATCTAATTCGCCTTGTTCCCGTAATGTCAAAACCTGTAATAGATCATAACAAAATACTTAACGATTTCGTTTTGCCTTCATTTACATTCAAACCCTAAAAATCAAGATTACCTTTTTTTTAACCAATCAGGAAATTGTGTACAGTGTCGTTCATATAGGGCAGAAACATTGTCTCTTGGAATTCGAATTGAGCTCAAATATTGACTACAATTCCAAAAAAGGAGAAAACCAACATTAGTGTTATATGTACTAAGTGTGAAAATAAAGTGAACGTAGCATAAGCCGAACTTACTCGCGATACGACTCTATCTCTGCACAGTTGTTCAGTACATACCAGGTTCTCTCAATGACAGATAATGTTTTCGAAGTTGATGCCCCTAGAGGATGTGCACTTAGCCTGAACACGTCAAAATGTCCACAATTTTTATAAATGACAATGGTATCATCGTTCCGTTCATCTCTATTGAATCTCATTTCAATTCCACTCAGATATAATGAGCAGAAAGTCAACGATTCATTCATGACGAATGAGTTGACTATCGAACCTTTAGAACGAGCTCTGTTATTCTTTTGTGCATATTGTTTTAAGGTTCGGAGACTTCACTCGATAGGGTACATCCAACTGTAACTAACTGGTTCCACAATTTTTGTTTCGTATGGTAAGTGAACTGCAAGATGTACCATAACATCAAAAAATGCTGGTGGGAATATTCTCTCCAACTTACATAGTATGATTATCATGTCAGATTGCAATCGATCAAATCACTGATGCGTACTGTCTTTGCACATATATCACGAAAGAAGTTACATAGCTCAACGATAGTCGTACCCACAAACTTTGGTACGTATGCTCGAATGACAATCAGTAAGAGTTGTTGTAGCAAAACATGACAGTCGTGAGTTTTCAACCCACATAGTCTCTCATACTCTAGCTCACACATCTCGATATATTTGACACAAATCCATCTGGAAACTTAGCTGATTCAGAATTTGCAAAACTTCACCCTCTCAGAAGTATTCAATGTATACGTAGCATGTGGTTTTACAACTTTATCCCCTCTTTTTGTAAGTGTAAATCTTTTCGAATTTTTAAATCTTCTAAATCCAAACGTGCATTGATCGTGTCTTTTATTTTTCCGTCAATATTTAATAAAGTTCCTACTAGATTGTCACATATGTTCTTCTTGATATGCATCACATCCAACTTATGTCTTAACATAAGTTTCGACCAATAGGGAAGTTCGAAGAATATACTTTTTTTCGTCCAATTTAAATCTCGCTTTCTTTTACTCTTTTGTTTGGTTGGATTCTTAC
>NW_019104513.1:372440-389336 GCF_001995035.1 Momordica charantia
TTTCGCCCAGGCCCGCCAACGAAATTAGGGTTAGCTACCTATGGAATGTTCTGGAACAACCTGGCGACTATAAGTAGCGATCCAGCCTTAGAGGTAAGGGCATCTAAAACTAGCTACATTTCACATTATCCTCCTGCTAACTTAGGCATCGGAGCCCGTGTGACTAGTGTCGCACTGGTTTAGCTCATCTGGTTTTGCAGGTACTAGTCCCGGATCAACAAGTTTGGTAGGTGCGAGGAGGAGAACCGGAGGACCGAAATCCACGCATCAACAATAATAATAAAGAATATTGAAATTAGTAAAAGGTGGATAAGAAAATTGCTAAAAATCACTATGGAAAGAAGACTTCGATACCTGAAAAATGACTTGTATGTAGGGAGGAAGGTGTTTCCATCACGAAGTCACTCGCATTTACAAATCAATGCACGTATGCAGACCAACCTTTTTAGAACATGATGGTGTTTGTTTTCTGTCCGTAGATTGAGCCCTCTGTTATTGTTTTAAAAATATATTTAGATGATGATTCAATTATAATAAAACGTTTTTTTGAATACCCTAACCACTTTCCCTGTATGCTATAGAAACATGGACTCGTTGCATCAAAATATCGATGTTTTATATTATTTAGATTTTGTAAATTTTTGTTTTCAAATACACCATAATTAGAATTATTATAGGACAAAAAGTTTGTTTTTTATGGTTGCTATGTTAAAAATAATTGGATAATTTAGGTGAGTAGCTAAAATTGGACAGCTGTTTTAAAATAATGGCCAATAGTATCACATTTGCACAAATAGCTAAACTACTTTTTAGTCGATTTAAAATTTTGATTGCTTTCCAATTTTACCTCTAAATATATTTTTGTCCCTTCTAATTTGAAACCACCTAACATACGTTAGATTTGAATCAACCTCTCATCTTCCCGTATTTAAGGGATATAATTGATTTGATTTTATATCTTCACAATTTAAATTTTAGTCTCAAAGTAATAGCTCGTTCTTCCAAGCTTTCCCCTCTACAAAAATTTGATTGACAATATTGCTCAAGGTGGATGTTGTCTCATTCTTCCAAGCTCTTCACTACAACGATGGATTAAGTCTCATCCATTCAAGCTCTCCACTCGGCAATAGTGAATTATGTACTAATCGCATTTTTATATGATGGTAGTTGAGACCAAAACAAATTACTCAGACCATGACTTTTATGGTGTTTGAGATCAATGATGTGAAAGTATAGAAATCTATTTTAGTATCAGTAGCTTTCTACACACTAGGCCTCATCATGATTGCAAAAGCTCCATGATATCTACTACCCTTGAATTGTGCATGAAATAGGGTTAATCTAATTCAATTTTTTTTTTTTTTTACTTGTCTGTCTCTCCCTTCCATTATTGTTAGAGTTTGCAACTTAGTTCCCTGAAGTTATTTTCCTTCTCTTTTCCCCTAAAGTTGTTTGTTATAGGCCATAGTTGTGATCACAAATTATTTGCAAGGACCAAGTTAGTTGTGGAAGACATTGTAGGTATTTCCTTTGTAAAAGATACCAACATTTATCTAGAAATGGAATGCGACATTAGTGCAGACCATTGTAGATATTGATATTGACCCCCAAAATGCAGACCACGGTAGATACCGACATTGACCCCAGAAATAGAAGTGCGACACCAGTGCATACTATTATAGATACTGACATTTACCCAATAAATGGAAGTGTGACTCCAGTGCAGATCACAACTCCCCAGTAGTTATATGTGTATCTACTAATATATACAGTGTGCATATATTACTAAACTAATTACCGTTTGACAAGACGACTTGACGTGACAAGCTATGTTTGATTTGATTTGATTTGATTTCAAAGTTATATGGACTCATTAAATACATTTATCCCTCCCACCTAAAAATTTTAAATTATAGATTTTAGATTTTAACTTAGAGATTTATAAATTTTAAACTTTAGTCAAATTTTGAATAACTTTTTATTTATCCACTTTTAAAATATACTTTCAGTTTTTAAATTAGATTTAGTGGTTTAAATTTGATTATTTAGAGTTGATTCCTACAATTAGGGTGGGTTGTTTTTGCAAGTTGTTGTATCAGATAAACTCCGTAAAATTAACCACATATAGTTATAGTGGTATATTTATCTAAAATAATATTTAAAATTCTAAAAAAAATCATTTAGCTATTTATATAATATTCAATATGTTTGACCATTTTTTAAAACGTAATATTTATTTTGGTAATTCCTGCAATCACCCCCCAAAATTTAGAATGGAATCCTATATTTACCTTTTGTTTCTAGATTTATTCATATTTGTTGGTTTATTAGTTAGAATACGAACAATGTGCAAATATTTTTGAGAGGTTAGGTATAGATACCAATTGATGCAAATATTTAAACTAACCTATAATATTATTTGACATTAAAGGAAATCTAARTGCAAATATGGGTGTGGTAATTAGTGTTAGGGTTGACTTTTTACTGCAGAAATGTGTGTCAGTAGCCCTGTTAGACCACGATTTTGAAACCTTTCCCATCATTATTTGCAAAAAAAATACATATTCTTAAAGTAGGACAAGCATAGAACATTGTTGGATAAATTGAAATATATGATACTTTAGGAAGAAAATTAGAAAAACATGGTTAAAGTTCGAAGAAAATAAGAGGAATTAGCCCTACATTTTGCATGCATAAAATCATCCTAGAAGAAGGAACCACCAATTCTATCGAGAGCTAAAAGAGGCTCAACCCAAAATGAAAGAGGTGGTCAAGAAGAAAATAATAAAATGGTTAGACATCGGGGTGATCTATCCCATTACAGATAGCAGCTGGGTTAGCCCGGTTCAATGCATTCCCAAGAAGAATGGTATGACGGTGATTACTAACGATGATAACGAGTTGATCCCGATGAGAACGGTGACTGGTTGGAGAGTGTGCATGAACTACCGTCGCCTAAACAAGGTAACTCGAAAAGACCATTTTCCACTTCTCTTTATTGACCAAATGCTTGATCGTCTTACAAGGAAGGAGTGCTATTGCTTTCTTAACGAGTATTCTAGTTACAACCAGATTACAATAGCTTCGGAGGACCAAGAAAAGACCACTTTCACGTGTCCCTACGGGGCATTTGCATTCCGAAGGATGTCGTTCGGTTTTGTAACTCTCCCGCCACCTTCCAAAGATGTATGACCGCTATTTTTTTGACATGGTAGAGAGCACGGTAGAGATATTTATGGATGATTTTTCTGTGTTTGGTGAGTCGTTTGAAGTTTGTTTGGAAAATTTARAGAATGTTTTAAAAAKGTGTGAAGAGACTAAACTTGTGCTTAATTGGGAGAAGTGCAATTTTATGGTACGTGAAGATATGGTCTTAGGTCACAAAATTTCAGGAAAAGGAATTGAGGTCGATGGGGCTAAGATAGACTTGATTGCCAAATTACCCCCTCATACTACTGTAAAAGGTGTTAAAAGTTTCTTAGGACACATGGGTTTCTACCACCGTTTTATAAAGATTTCGCTAAAATTTCTAAACCTTTGTGTCAGTTGTTGGAAGTGGATCGACCCTTTGTTTTTTGTGAAAATTGTTTGCAAGCATTTGAGACACTTAAAGATACACTTAGCTCAGCACCCATCATAATTGAACCAGATTGGAACTTGCCATTTGAACTAATGTGTGATGCAAGTGATTTTGTTGTGAGTTCGATATTAGGTCAGCGAAAAGGTAAAGTTCTTCATCCTATTTATTATGCGAGTAAAACTTTGAATGTGAATAGGAAGGACTGAGCTATTAAACTTAATGATGCATCGTGGGCTTATAGAACTGCTTATAAAACTCGATTATGCATGTCCCCTTCTCGCATTGTTTTTGGTAGAGCATATCATCTTTTGCTAGAATTAGAGCATAGAGCATTTTAGGCTACGCGAAAACTAAATTTTGACTACTCTGTTGCAGGTGAAGCAAAGTTGCCACAATTACATGAGTTAGATGAGTTTCGTCAGTTTTCTTATGAGAACGCTAAGATGTATAAAGAACAAACCAAAAAGTGGCACGATAAGAAAATAATTGATAAAAATTTGGAACTCGGAGACTTATTATTATTGTTCAATTCTAGATTAAGGTTGTTTCCACGTAAACATAAGTCTAGATGGTCGGGCCCCTTTGTAGTTGAACGTGTGTATCCACATGAAGCTGTGGATTTAAAGGATTCGAAAGGTAATATTTTTAAGGTAAATGGGCATCGAGTTAAAAATACTTTGATTAGTATATTGATAGAGGCAAAACCTCTGTACTACAGAAAGATCCATGAAAGAAAATAGTGAGAACAGTCCATCAGTCGGTGTTAAAGGCGTTTTTATGTAAAATATTTTGTCTTCTTTTTACGAAATTTTTACATTTTATTTAAGGCTTTTTTGTGTAGATTCCAAATCTAATTTTTGTTTTTGTATTTGAATTTTGTAGGATTAAGATCCGACCCTTGTCAAGATTGCGGCAGGCACAATTGAAGAGAAAAATAGGGATTTTCGAAATTTAATTAGGTTTTTCGTGGGCTTGATTTGGGTTATGTTTAAATGAGCTTTGGACTATTTTTAAATCATAAGAGGCCTTATAATGAAACCCTAAGGTGTTTTTAAAATGTTTTAAAACATAAAACAAAAGCCCTAAGTCCAGTACACCCCTCATATGCCCGGAAAAAAGGTATTTCTCGATTCTAATGATCCATGGGTGGTGGAAAGTTTAAAAAAGTTTGAGAGATTACCCCCTAATCTAGTAAAACATAAGTAATGCAAATTATGAAAAAATGACTTTAGAACCTCATGTTGCTAGGGTTAATGAAGGAGGCCATAGTGAAAAGAAATTAGAAAAATTTAGCAAGGTCTACCTGAGGAAAAATCAATTCGTGAGTGATAAAGGTGTTGAATTAGATGAAGAATTGCTAGGCTTAATGAGAGAGTTGATGTTGAAAATAAGAAGAAACAAATAACGGATAAAGAGAATGAGGGCATTTGTGCTAGGATAGCGGAACTAAACGAAAAATGGCAAAGTTTTATGGAAAACTCGAGGAGAATGAGTGAGGAAATTCAATTTGAATTAAACAGTATGAGTAAACACCGTATGTTGAATTCCTCTCAAGAAACCCCGTTTCCGAATCTTTAGAATTATCTATCCCTCCCCCTTTTTCCGCTACTGTTGCTATGAATGTTGAAGGTCAAGAACAGGTTAGTGGAGAGTCTGAACATGACACCGAACCCTTGAAACATTCAGATTCGGCCACGGTCGAAATACACTGTCAAATTGCGTCTGACGCAATTTTAGAGGATACTTCGTCGACCACTCTACAAGGTATTTCCTCTCCCACTTTTCCAGATCCTATCTTGACTTTAGCTTTTGATGACTTAGAACACGAACGAACAACATAAAAAATTACCGAAATCTTGGTGGCGTTGAATGAAGCAAGGGGAGAAGATCATTTGGAGGATGATGGAAACAGTGGAAAAGCATAAGAAAGATGGAATGTTAATGGAGAGGATGAGGATCTTGAAGAATTACCCCAAAAAGTGCATGAAGATGAGTATGAGGAAGACGAAGAAAATGACGATATCTCTCAATATGATGTAAGAATACGAACTCCGGTGCACGAGTCACAACAAGATGAAGAGGAATCCCCTGTACAAGAGCAAGAAGGAGCATCCTGTCCCGTGGTTGTCCCTAATGAGGCCGTAGAATCATCTTCCTCTTCTTCAAAAGGAAATATCCCTTATTTATCAAGTTTGAATGTTTCTTACCCGAACTTCGTTGCTATTACAGAGACATTAGAGGAAGAAGTGTGCTTCACCAAAGTGGTGAAGAAAACAAGAAAGAAGAAAACTTCGGCCCAAATTGCGCCTGGCGTAATTTCGAGGCCAAGAACTCGAACTGTTGTAGCACGTTTGGCTGCACAAAAATAAGCTGAGGCTGGACCATCTAAAAAAGCCAAGAACTCTAGGGAGCTAAGAGGGGCAGAAGAGTCATTTGAGGAGGTCAACGAAGACGAGCCCGCTTCCACCGATCAAACACCATCCAAGGCAAAAACGGTGAGGTTGGAGTGAAAAAGTCTGACTTCACAACACGTGAGATCTTAGTTGAGAATGGATTTGATGAAGCTCAAGAGCCCATGCAAGAATATGTCAATAGACGGCTTGTGGAGAATGGTTGGGAGACGCTGTTTGCCCCAACTACACGTGTATCCGAGGCTTTGGTGAAGAAATTTTATGTTGCCATCAACCCAAACCGAGAAGATGTAGTGAGAGTACGGGGTAAAGTGGTAAAGTTCTCACCTCCCATTATTAACACTCACTATGGTTTGTTGGATGTCTTTAATGCCACAGGTAATGAGATTTTTGTGCATCCGATAGACGAGTAAGTGGATGAGGCACGTTGACTCATTTGTAGACCACACAAGACTTGGACCATCTCAACAACGAGGAAGCTTTCCCTAAAGCCCCTTGACATCAATGAACAAGCAATGATTTGGACGTATGTGGTAAAGAATAGGTTGATCCCTACTTCTCACGATTCCTCCATTAAGCATAATAGGGCGATGATGGTGTACATCCTGATGAAGGGCATTGAGTTCAATTTTGGCGAACTCATAAGAAATGAGATTCAGAGTTCCTTGGAGAAAATGGTAGGTCCACTTGTTTTTCCTGGATTAATAATTGAGTTATGCTTGCAGGCGGGAGTGGTAACGCCCAAGAAGCCGGTCACGTCCCTAAGGAGAGTTCGGGGATATTTGATCATTCAGCAGGAAGATTTTCCTATTACCGCTGTGGATCCCGAGACCCGATGAGTGACTAGGGAACAATATGACGAGCTAAGGCACAAGTACGAGCTTCTCTTGACTACTCAACATGCCACATGTGACTTCTTCAAGACGATATACAATGATTATACACCTTCGATCCCCAATGAGCTTGCGGTTGACTTACCATCTTCTTCCCGTCTTCCTACCGATTTTACCAGCGATGAATCTTTAGATGATGATTAGGGGAGTATTTCCCTCTTTGATACTTGGATCTTGATTTTGTATGTTAGGTTTGTAGGTTGTTTTTATTCTTCTAGTTTGCATGATAGGATGTTTAGCTTAGTCTTAGTTCTAGTTAGTTGTTGGGATGTTGTGCTGTTAGGAATGATTACATAAGTTGCATTTCAGCATATGATTAAGTTCAAGCTTGCATGCTTCCTTGTTCTAGCTACTAGTTTGTCCTAAGCTTCTTCAATACATCTTTTCTAAACTCTCAGTATATTCTTCTTTTTAATGAAATGCTTTCCTTTCTTCTTTGTTTTTGGTATCATGTCGATGAGGATAGTTAAGGGCATGAATAGGTTCGATTTCCTAGTTTTATGATCGAGACATAAGTCATTTTCCACTTTTTGTTTTGGTTATAAAACTGTGTTCTGCTTCTTTTTGTTTTGACACCTAAACTTTTTCATTGCTTTGGAGGTCCTTGTCATTTTTGTGCCAAAATTTTGCATCTCTTAAAATTTTTTTCCCTGGTGAGGACACTGTTTCCCTTAAGTTTGGGGGGGACGGTGTGTCTTTTTGGTTTTAAGAAAAAAAAATGCTTTTTACGTTTCGAAAAAGAGTCATAAAGAAAATGCAAGCAATAAAAGAGTCTTATGTAGTAAAAAAAAAAAAAGAAAAATCTTAGTTAAGGGAATTTTTCAAAAAAAAAGAGTATGAAAAAAGAGTCAAAAAGAAGAAAAAAACAAGTCAAAAAAAGAGTTTTGAGAGAAAATAAGAGTGGGGAAAAGAAAAGAAAAATAAAAGTGAGAGAAAGAAAAGAGTGGTAAGAAACATGAGTGGCAAGAAAATGCACTTACTTTTTTACGAGTCCCCACTATAGACATTCATTTTCTTTAAATGGGTGGCATTAGCATCTTGGAGGTTAGTAACCTACATATTAAGGTGACTTCGTGAAAACCATTGTCGACATCATTTTATGTCGGGTTGCTATCTAAAAAGTTTCTATGAGTGGCTGTGGTTTGAAACCGATGTTAGTGTGTGGAAAACCTCATGGGCTAGTAGCCGGTCCACGTGTCTTCTTGATGTAAAACCTTTTGAATCAAAACTGAAGTGTGCACATTCCTTGGTTTTGTAAAAAAGTTGTGTTCTACAAAAGAAGAGGATTAAGAATCATTTTTATTTTCAAAACAAATGATGGTTTATGATATATTGGCTTGAGATTAAAGTTATGATGTTTAACTTGTGGAGTCCTTCCTAAGACATATTTGATTCATTTATTTAGAATCTTTGGATTGTTGCTCATTCATCTTTCTAGTATGTTGATTGTTATGGATTTGTTGTTGTTGTTTTTGCTTGAAGACAAGCAAATGGCTAAGTTTGGGGTGTGTTAGGATTTTAACTTTTTACTGCAAAAATGTGTGTCGGTAGCTCTGTTTGACCACGATTTTGAACCCTTTCCCATCATTATTTGCCAAAAAAGATTATATATTCTTAAAATAGGACATGCATAGAACATTTCTGGATAAAATTCAATATAGGGTACTTTAGGAAAAAAAAATTAGAAAAACATGGTCAAAGTTCAAAGAAAATAACAGTTTTCTGGTTTTGCAGGAAATTGCACTTGGCGCAATTTAGGAGCCTTTTTTTTTTCCAAATTTACCAAAACGTGCGTTTTGATTAATGAAGGGCAAGGAGGACATTTTCTATGTGTTTGAATCAAGCTACAACCATAAGTCCAAGTCAAAATAGGATTGTTAGGTGAATCTCAACCCATTTCTACCTAAAAAGATGAGGAGTTGAACCAACCCAATGACCTATAAAAGGGAACCTCTCCCTCAGCTTCAAATCATCTATTCCAAGCTCGTTTTCAGCTTCGTTTACTACCTACTTCGCTGTAGTTTTCATTCATGTGTTTTAGATTATGTTTTAGTTGTTATTTTCTTAGTATTTTCATACTTTTGCCTACCGTATTGCTTTTAATTCAAGTTTTACCTTTTATTCTTCATTTATTCTATTCTTTTAAAGTTCTTAAGCGAGTTTACACTCCCCTCACGCTCGAAAGAGAAGAGGGTCCAGCTAGAATCCCTTGTATGGCTTATTTATTCGTTTTAATTCAATGAAAAATACTTCCTTTAGGTTTCCGTGCATTTTCTTTCATTTAATCATATTCTAAATTAGTTATCAACCTCTTTGTGGAATGCCTTAATCAAAATGATTTGATTTTCAACACGCTCGAGATTTTGCCCAGAATTGTACCTGGCAGTTTTTTGGGTTGGTTTCTAAAAACTTCTCTTTACGTCTTCTTTTCATTTGGCCAGTGGGAACTTGATTTATACACTAAAGCCTAACTCTGAGAATGGTGAGTTAAGTAAAATAATAGGAAACCAATATGAGATGTGACTTAGACATAAACGCATAAAACATGGTGCTAGACATAGGCCCTCTAACCCATAATGCAAATGAGTTGATAAATATACTCTAGGATTGTAATCACACATAGAAATATGATTGTAGGTTACCCTAGCCTCTACAGCAACCAAAAGCGGTAGTAAAAAGAGTAGAACTCAAGTTTTCCAAGAAAAGCCAAAATTGCACCTAGCGCATTTTCCCAACATTGTGTATTTCCCATGTTTCATCAAAAATAAGGTAGGAAACAAAGAGGTTGAGTTTTATTAAATTGCTTGATAGTTAAAACCCCAAACAACAGTATTTCATCACTATTTTCTTCATAAAACACAATTGCATATTTGAACCGTTCACTTCTTAAAAACTGTTTTGAAAGCAACAAGTCCCTGAGGATTCGACCTTGAATTACTCCCAAGTATTACTTGTGACCGTGTGCGCTTGCACGAGTCTCTAATCTTTTTAAAGGTAGAGAAAGTCTCAACAATTAGGCATATATATACCTTGGTGAAAAATGTGTAAATAATCATAGGTAAATCTTGGGTCGATGTCGATATTGTTTGATTGCCTTCTCGTATTTTAGAGATATTTTAAAAATAAAAAATAGATGTGGGACCGACCACATGAATGTGTCGTTTAGAACCAAACCTGAGGAGAATATCTAATTAAGTCCAACTACTTTCTATATTTAAATAGATTAAAATCTAAATAAAATCAGTAGATATGGTCAAGGTTAGAGGAGGAACATCTCGACGATCAAGTCAAAAGAAAAAAAGTTGGTCTTATAACATCAAGACGTTCAAAGGAATCTTGCACAATCACGTTAGAAATGGGACGACAGGTTTTGATAATTTTTCAATTAGTATATACATATATATATGTATTGACCTTCTAATTTTGATAATTTTCAATTAGTATATACATATATTGATCTTCTAATTTTGATAATTGAGTTGCATTATGATACATGCATCTATTGACATTCTTATTTTATAATTCTTCAATTGATATATACATATATTGACTTTCTAATTTTGATATATACATGTATTGACTGTCGAGATCAACATAATTTTGATAATTGAGATACATTTTGGTATATATATGTATTGACCTCTTGATACAAATATTCAATCTCTTAATGTAAAACGATCAGCAGGTAGGATCAAAACGTGTCTTTATATATATGTATTGACCTTCTAATTTTAAGGGTTTATAATTGGGCTACTCATCTCATCCCCAATTGGTTTTGAGATGGAACACCATGAATATTGATATGGTATCAGAGTTCAACAAGCTCAAACGAGCATTCGATCCAAAAATGAGATCCGGTCAAGATCGATGAACCAAAAGAACAATGATCTTGAGTGGGCATGTTAAGGATCCCATATAGAAAAGATAAATAACCTAACAAGGATTGATAATATAAGTGGGCTACTCATCTCATCGCCAATTGATTTTGAAATAGAATCCCATGAATATTGATAACGGCTGCATTTTCTAACTTCCGTAAGCGATATTGTCCCTTTATGTAGTAGTTATCATGTACCATTTCTATAGTACATTTTTTAAAGTAGTACATGCCCTTTTCCTACCTAATATAGTTATCATGTACCATTTAATAACTTGGTGAGAATGCTATGTAATAATAGATCTTCGAAGCAATCTGACTTATTTTTCTCTAGGCCTTAAACGATAAAACTATTTGACATTTTAATAGAAACGTATGCTATTTATTATTCTATATATAATCAATTGTCATTTTTTATCATCCCACAACATTGACTCTCATTATATTTCAAAACTCCCACGTCGATTGTCACTTTAATTTTGAGCATGGATGAAAATTCAAACTTACTATTATTAAATTATTTTTTTTTCTTCTTATAAGAAAGATCGAACAATAGTTTATAATAATTTAAGTGGGCTACTCCTATTTTTACCAATTGATGAAACTCATGAATATTAATATAGTATTAGAGTAAAAAATACTCAAACATATATATCCGGTCCAARAATTTGATCTGGCCAAGATCGACGAGCCAAAAGAACCACGATCTTGAGGGACGTTTTAAGGATCCCATATTGAACAAATAAAAGGACATAACAAAGGTTTATAATATAAGTTTGCTACTGTTCTCTTAACCAATTTATTTTGATATGAAACTCAAAAATATTAATAAAGGATTCACGACCTTCTAATCTAACATAAATTGTTTATTATTAGAACTATAAATATCTTTATCGATTAAACCGATAGTGGATCAAGGAAATGCTGTGCAGCAAGGACAAACAATCTCTATTATTCACCTGCTCATTCAGGAGAGCATCTAGTGGAGGCAGATGAAATATTTTAAAAACCTCTATTATTCTGTTTGTTTGCCCAATTATTCTGTTTGTTTGGGCAAATGACTATTTTTTTTCTTTTTTCCAGAAAAACAAATGACTACCTAAAAGCTGCCCACTAGTTGTAATATTCAATCCTTATTTAAATTAGTAGTTCTAGTTGTATATAATAAGTTTTATATTTTAAAAGGTATTTAATAAATTTTATAGTTTATATTTAATAAGCCCAATCTTTAGTACCTGAATATAATAAGTTTTTATATGTTAAAAAAGTATTTAATAAATTTTATATTTCATATTTAATAGGTCCAAAGTTTAAAAGTGTCTAACAAATTAGAGGCGTTCAATAACGATTTTTGTTTTTAATTTTTTGTTTTTGGTAATTCTATTTTATGTTTTTATTTTTAGTTTTCTTAAATAATAATAATAATAATTATTATTATTATTATTATTATTATTATTATTATTATGTTTGATAACAATTTGTTGTCTTTTGTTTTTAAAAAATTGAAAACCAAACATGTTTGACAACCATTTTTTGTTTTTTGTTTTTTGTTTTTAAAAATTTAGAAAATTGAAAACATATATTAGAGAGAGAAAATTCTATGTAAAGTAGAGATGACAACATTGTGGGACGAGATTGAAGATGCACTGTCACATTCTCGTGCTCCTGAAAATTTTTAGTCTACCATCTCCACCCGTGCTTCGGTTCGGAAATCAAGATCTTAGTTAAACAATCCTTGTTTGGGATGCGGTTATTCACGGGAAAAATTACAAGTTCTATAATTATTTTTAACTATTTTTAGAAATTAAAAAATGAAAATAATGTAATAAATATATATTAGTTATTTTTATAATTAATATTTACTAGTATAAATAATTAAATTTAATATTTTATTCATGAGTAAATATGTTAATTATTTAAAAAATGGAATCCGGACGAAATTGGGACATGCGTTTCCTACTTTTGGAGCAAGAACTTGACCTTGCAGAAATTTTTGTCATCCCTAATTTTATAAATAAACTTTTAAAGAGAAATTTTAGTGAGATAAAGAGAAAGATTTAGAAAACAAAAATTATTGAAAGAAAAGTTAAAGACAAAGAGAAATATTTTAGAGGAAAAAAAAGTAAAGTTGGGAGGAGAAGATATGTTAAAAGAAAAAAAAAGAAATTAAATTATACTGAGAAAAAAATGTAGAGATAAAAACGAGATTCGAAATATAATTTTTAGAAAAATAAATAAATAAAAAGTGTAAGAAAAATTATAGTGAAAGAAAATTTGAAATAGTAAATAAAATATAATTTCTAGAGAGAAAATATATTAATAAGAGACATAAAAGTTATAAAAGACGAAATTTTAAAGAGAGAAAAGTTCAAGAAAATATTAAATTTTTAGAGAAATAAATGAGAATGATTGTTAACACAAACAACAAAAATAAAAATACATAAAGATTAAAATTTTGGAGAGGGAAAAATAATAATAAAATATACAAATTTTAGAGAGAGAAAAATAAATTTTTTTAGACAAAGAAATTTCGATAGAAAATGATTTTAGAGTTGAGAAAGAAATTTGTTAGAGATAAATATGTCAAACAAAAAAAATTGAGTATTAGAAGAAAAAATTAGATTTTGAAAAGCATAAATCTGTTAGAAGATTTTTCTTTCTGATTTACATAGAATTTCAAAATCGTTTTTTAAAAACAAAAAACACAAAATTGAATTGGTTATGAAACACGTTTTTCASAAACTAAAAACAGAAAATGAAATGGTTATAAAYAGACACTTAATTTCAATTTTATGGCTAATTGATCCTTAATATTATGATCTATTAGATAAAATGTTGAATGGTTGATATAATAAGATTTCGACATATAAATATTGTGCGTAATAAGTCTGTAATTTTAGAAAACGTCAAATTAATTCATAATTTATTAGGTACAAAATTGAGRAGTGCAGTACTCATTAAACACTTTTAAATTGAAACTATCTCCCGAGTACTTTGGAAAAATCTTATCAATTCCATTGCCATTTAAGCTCTACATATCCAAAGTTTTCTTTAACAAAACAAGGTCACAGTGGAATTAAAACTGTCTGTTGATCCATTATTCCTTAATATCTCAGAAAAAAGAATGTCATTTGAAGTTGTCTCAGATCTTATAGCACCAAATAATGCCTCTTCCAATGATTGTGTTCTTCGTGGATCTGCAAACTTTCAACACAGTCTTTGGGGAGATTATTGTTTTCTTTTTCCATATTTTGATTTTTGGTTGTATATCATGATAAAGCATCTTGTTTCATATTYCTTTTTTCATTTATCATTGAGAGAACAAAAATGTGTACTGGGTCATAGTTATTTTTCTTCAACTTCAATAAGAAAAATAGAAATATGTTTTATATAAATATTTATATATTTTTTTATATGCCTTGTGAAAGCCTTGAAACATGAAACATAATAAAAGAAACAAGATGAACTCGAAGAGCCCGTTTGGTAATATTCCTGCTTCTTGTTWTTTGTTTCTAATTTTCTTAAGAAATGAAACATTTTGCTACTAACTATGTTTCTTGTTTCTCTYTTTTTAGAATGTTTACAAACAACCAAAACAAGTTTTTTCCTTTTTGTTCCCATATCCAATTTGTTYCAAAATATAAATAAAATGAACGTTTTATTATACTTGAATTCATG
Organism: Momordica charantia; assembly: GCF_001995035.1. The sequence goes on from NW_019104513.1 coordinate 386,880, forward strand.
GATGTTGGGACCATGCAATTCATTTTTCTTTATTAAACGTGAAGAAACAAAAACAATAAACAAGAACGTACCAAATGGGCTYGAAATTTTTTTATTTGTAATTTATATTCAACCTCTAAGCCTACTACATTAATATTTTGGAAAACTAGGACGACATGGTGAGGAAACAACTTGAAGAACAGAAAGAAAAAGTGAGAAGAATGCTTGAAGTTGCTGAAAAGTGTTCAGAAAAATTAAGTTTGATTGATTCAATCCACTGCCTAGGTTTATCTTACCACTTTGAAGGAGAAATTAATGAAATTCTAGAGTACATGCAAAATAATCCCTGCAATCTTGATGATGAGGATCTTTACATTGTTGCTCTTAAATTTCGATTGCTTAGACAACAAGGTTACTCTAATTCATGTGGTAAGTCGTTCCTCGAGCAATTTTTTTCCCCAAGACTTACTCTTCTATATAAGAAAATTGAGAGATTTGATTTATTCAGTAACAGTAAATTATATGTTTGATTTCTACTCTCAGTATGATATCTAATAGGTTATTGAACTTTATAAGAAAGTCTAATAAGACCTTATACTTTCAATATTATATCTAATAGATCTTTAATTTATTGATACTTTTAAAGTTTGGGAACCTATTGGTTGCAAAATTGAACGACCAATATTTAAAGTCYGGAGACTTAATTATTAGATACTTTTTAAAAGTTCAATGACATGTTAAATACAATACTTGAAGTTTTAGGAGCTTATTTTTAAAACTTTAATGACCTATCAAACACAAATTTGAAAGCTTAATTAATTAGGAACCTTGATACAATCTTCAAAGTTAGGACCAAGCTTATAATTTAACCTTGGGTAAATTTCAAACAGAAATATTCAACCGRTTTACCAATGAAATTGGAGATTTCAAAGAATCAATGGTGAAAGATGAATGTGGAATATTAAGTTTGTATCAAACATCACCTGGGAATGAATGGAGAAAATACATTGGATAAAGCATTGGCTTTCACAGCTACTCACCTTCAAGCAATGGCCATRGATTCTAGCTCTCCATTTGCAGTAGAAGCCAAATATGCTTTGAAGTGGCCAATCTATAAATCTTTGCCAAGGTTCACCACTAGGCACCTCTCTRTCCATTGAAGAATAATGTTTTGCTCTGTTTTGCAAAGTTGGATTTCAATGCTCTACAAAAACTTTACCAGTGAACTGGCTGAAGTTTCAAGGTGAAGTTTTTTCATTAATGTTATTCCTAGATTTTAGAGWTTTTATTTCTTTGTGAAAATTTTTGTTATAAACAATTTTATCAAACTTAATCCTAAATTTGAATAATTAATGCAAATATGTTCTATTACTTTGAATTTAGATTATCTTACAAATTTGTGGCTAGGTGTTAAAAGATCACACTTTGAAAATAAAAGAGACCTTAATTACTAAGATTTATAATAGTTATGGACTACTTATTGTTAATTATAAATATTTATATGGTATCAGAATCTAACAAATTTAAATGAGCATCTGGTCCAAAAATAGGATCTGACTAAGATTGGTGAACCCAAAATAAGAACCATCTTAAGAGGCGTGTTAAATATCTATATTAAGAATCCCAAATTTAATATTAGATAAAATCATAAATATTTATATTAGGTATGATTATGTTCTTTTCTAGGTTGAATGAGATTCTTTGATAAACAATTAACAAGACGACTATTTGATTTTTGAAGTTCTAATTATGGGTATAAATATATATAGGTGGTTGAACGATCAGAAGTTGATGGAACATTGCACGAAATAGAGTTGTGGAGTGCTACTTTTGGACATTRGGAGTATTCTATGAACCAAAATACTCTTATGCAAGAAGTATATTGGTCAAAATTACTCTTTTCACATCCTTTCTTGATGATATGTATGATGTATATGCTAACTTCAACTATTCACCAATGCAATTGAAAGGTTTGGCTCTTCAACTTTTTGTTAATTTGTTTTATAGTGTTTGAAAATATAGCTAATAATCAAATTCACCTTAAAATATTGATTTTGGATTAGTTAATGAGTTTAAAGATTGTTAACTTTTTTTTAGTCTATATGGTCCATGGTCAACTCAACAATATCATTAGTAAAAAAAGAATCGCATTTAGTATRGTGATGTAATCTCATAACGGAACGTGATAGGTTGAGTTTAAATTATTATAATGTCATATATTTGAACCAAACACATATTGAGTATTTTAAAAATATGAAAAAAATAAAAGTTTATCCAAATTGATTAGTTCGTAATATCCTGGTGTTTTAGTGGTTAAAAGYTTCTTTGTGGGCGAGCTCCAATAACTTGAACTCGATTTTAGGTGGGACATTAATGCCATTGACAAGCTTCCAAATTACATGAAATTTCTTTATGAAGCCATACTTGAAGTTTATGGAGAGGTGGAACAAGACATTGGAAAGGGTAAGAATATTACGT
>NW_019104513.1:389416-404523 GCF_001995035.1 Momordica charantia
TTTCTTATTAATTATCCATATGAGAAGAAATACTTCCTTTTCTAAATTGTTTTATGAGTTTTTGGACACAGATGCTACTTCATTCCTTGGCATGGGAGACGATGTTGCTTCCAAAGAGGTTCTTCAATGGGCCAAGAGTGATCCTATTCTTCTTAGTGCATTAGGAGACGTTGGTAGGCTCATGAATGACATAGTTTCCCACAAGGTACACAAGCAAGATAAAAATTTGTAAAGTAATGGTTAATCTCTTTTGATTCTTTGATAACATTTTTTTTCTACGTTRTGTAATTTCAAAAAGGTTAAATTACCAAATCTAGCCCTCATACTTCTAAAATTTTCAATTTATTTTTTATAGTTTTAAAAGTTTTAATTTGGTCCCTGTGTTTGGTATCAATATTAATGGGTTAATTGGCAATGAGAAGTAGTCTATGTCTATTATAAACSTTTTTGTAAGATCTTTTATCTGTGGGATCCTTAACATGCCCCCTCAAGATGGTGCTCTTTTGGGTTCACTAATCTTGGCCGGATCCCATTTTTGGACCGGATGCTCATTTGAGATTTTGGCCTCTAATACCATATCAATATTCTTGAGTTTCTATCTAATAACCAATTGGCAATGAGAGAAGTGGCCTATGTGTATTATAAACCTTTGTAAGGTCCCTTATTTGTGAGATCCATAACATTTAGTTCTATCTCACAAACCATTCATGTAATTACCATGGGATTTTTAACATGCCCCATAAGATTGTGGCTATTTTGACTCATTGTAAGGTCCTTTAATCCTTTCAACGAGGGATCCTAAATAATAGAGAGAGAATTGAAACTAGCTGGTTTAAATCACACGGACGAAATGTGTAATTTAACAAAAATGTTATCTTTATTTATTAGTATTTGTTCAAAAATACATTTCAAATTTGAGTTATTTGTCATGCCTTATGTTAGTTAAAAATTTTCAGAGCTGTGTGACAAATGAGACAACCACAATGAGGCTCATAAATACCCTTGCCAACATGTACGAAAAATCCTCGATAAATAATTAGATGTATCTTGCAACTAAATTTTTTAATTTGAAAGTGGCTGAAGATACCTCTATTATTGCTCATTTAAATGAGTTTGATACGTTGATTAACAAACTGATAGCTGTTAAGTTAAAATTGATTGATGAAGCTTATGCTATTTTGTTATTAAGATCTTTGCTTGATGGTTGGGAACTAATGAGAGCTAGTATTTCAAATTTTTATGGGAAAGAAAAATTAAAATTTGAAGATATTGTTAGAGATGCAGATCCTATAGAAGAAATCTGCAGGAAGGACTCTGGTATCGTTTTACTTCTGGTCCAAAATTGAACGTGGACAGAGGAGGAAATGATAATAGGGGTTATGGAAATCGAGGCAAGTTTTGTTAATAATCCCACATTGAAAAGAGAGTGGACCTAACAAGGGTTTATAATAGACATGGGTTACTCCTCTCATTGCCAATTGGTTTTGAGATGAAACCCCTTGAATATTAATATGGTATCAGAGGGACCTAACACAATAGAAACAATAGTAAATTTGAGTGAAGMGGGACTGCAAGGCCCCAAAGAAACCGGTGCAAATGTTGCCAAGCAGATACATGATGCATGGTTGATGGACTTATGTGCGTCTTTCATACTACAGGACAACGTGACATTATTCAAAATTTATATTGCATGAAATCATGTCGAAAGGTCTATCTTACTCATGGAGAACCTTTGGGCATCATTGGAAGCGTGATGTATCATCACGTTCAGAATATGATGAAAACTTGATTTTTGTAAGGATGTGAAATATTATTTGGTCAAGGAAACTAGAAAGTTACAAAAGGTGTCATAGTAACTGCTTAAGGAAACAAGTCGAGAACTTTGTATGTTAACAACAATGACAAAGACATGTGGCCATTGTAGATCATTCGAGCTAGACTCAATTATGGCTCAACAAGTTGGGACATATAAGTGAAAAAATGTATGAAAATTATGTTGTGAAAAAAATGCAGCCTACACTTAAAAGGATTAGATAAAATAATCTAAAACTTCTAAGTAAGAAGAACGATAAATAGATTAGGGAAAAGAAAATTAAACGCYAGATTTATACTAGTTCACCCAATGTGGGTTACGTCCAGTTCTCTGCTACCATTGCAGGTTCTACTAAAATGTYAGGAAGAATYTCCCAAGAGTTTACAAGCCCCTTACAATGATTTCTCTCAGTTTTCCCTTACACAGAAAATGCTCACGAATCACTCTACAAGCCTTTCAAACTCTCGAACCGATACACAAGTATTTAGCTCTCAAACTCTCTCTTCTTGGAGAATTTCTCACGACTCTCTATTTGTGCATACCAATCAAATGGCCTATCTATCTCTATTTATAATAGATGGTATGACAAAAACTAAAAGGGAATGGGAAAATAAAAAAGCCCAAACTAAATAGGATAACGAAAAATTTAAATGAACATTTTCCTTATAGGAAAAAGATTTTCTCCTTGGTTTGGCTCCATAATCCCAACAATCTCCTACTTGGAGACAAAGTAAGCAATATGTCTCATCTGCAACGRTAGCGACTCCTCTCTAGTCGTGGAGAATTCCAACTGAAGTTGCACACAACTTCAGTTTATCAAYAGGAACGACCTTGGTAAACATGTCCGCTGGATTCTAACAACTCGRAATCTTTTMAAGCAACAACATTCCATCTTCCAAAGCTGATCTGATAAAATGGTATATTATCTGTATGTGTTTCGTTCTCGAATGAAACACTGGATTCTTTGCTAAATGAATAGCGCTCTGAYTGTCACAATGCAAATTCCCTTTTCCCAATCTCAAGCCAAGTTCTTCCAAGAAAGACTGAAGCCATATCATTTCTTTGCTTGCTACAGTAACTGCAATGTACTCAGATTCTGTAGCAGAAAGTGCTACTATCTTCCGCAGTTTGGAGACCCAGCTAATCGCAGTATTACCCAATGTAAAAACATACCCGGTAGTACTCTTTCTGCCATCTGTATCCCCTGTCATATCTGCATTTACATATCCCAGCAGTTTAAAATCTGATCTTTTAAAGTGCARAGCATAATCAGTCGTCTTCCTCAAGTATATGAATATCTACTTCACAACCTCYCAATGTTGCTTTCTTGGGTTACTCATATACCTGCTGACAACTCCAACTGCATGTGCAATATCGAGTCTTGTACAAACCATGTCATACATCAAGCTTCCTATAGCTGAAGCATATGGCACTCTATCCATATGATCTCTTTCCTGCTCAGTAGTTGGTGAGTGCTCTTTAGATAATTTAAAATGACTAGCTAAAGGAGTATTCACAGGTTTTGCATTTCCCATGTTAAACTTGTTCAATACTTTATTAACATACTCTTTCTAKGACAGTGTCAAAATACCATTTTTTTCTCTCTATCCTCATCCCTAGGATTTGTTTGGCAGCTYYCAAATCTTTCATGTCAAATTCTTTAGATAATTTAGCCTTTATCTTCAGAATTTCCTCTTTGTTTGGTCCTGCTATCAACATGTCATCAACATATAGCAATAAAATGATGAATGAGTTACCCTGAGTTCTTATGTAATAGCAATGATCTGCCTGACACCTCTGAAATCCACTGCTACACATAAAAACTGTCAAACTTCTTATACTGTTATGTGGGATCCTGTTTGAGACCATATAGGCTTCTCTGAAGTTTGCATACCATTTTCTCTTGCCTCTGTACTRTAAATCTCTATGGYTGCACCATGTAAATTTCTTCCTCCAAATCACCATGAAGAAAAGCTGTTTTTACATCCATTTGTTCCAGGAACAAATCTTCTTCTACCACTGTCGATAGAACAGTCCTAATGGTAGTTAGTTTAACTACCGAGGAGAAAATCTCATTAAAGTCAATACCTTCCTTTTGTTGAAAGTCTTTGACTACAAGTCTTGCTTTGTACCCTTTACTACCGTCSGGCTCCTGTTTGATTCTATATACCCATTTATTCTGCAAAGCTTTCTTACCTCTTAGTAACTCGGCAAGTTGTCATGTCTGATTGATCATTAGAGAATTCGTTTCATCTTTCATGGCTAACTCCCACTTAATAGAGTCTTTCAGCTGAATCGCCTCTTCATAACATTTAGGTTCACCTCTGTCAGTCAGTAAAATGTAATTCAATGTAGGGGAATACCTCTGTGGTGGTCTGATTATTCTGCTAGATCTTCTAACTGTTGGTGGTGGTGTTCTCTGAACCTGATTAGTTTCCACAACTGGTTCATCAGATTCCTCAACTTCTTCATCAGATCCCACAGTTGTTTCTTCAGGAGTAATTGTATTCTAATCTTCAATCTCTGTTGTTTTAGTCTCAACCTCAAGAGGACTTATATATTAAGTATTCTCTATGCTTCCATYTAACTCTGTCTTTCCTGAATCAACTTTATTTCTGTCTTTGTATAAGACTTTCTCATTGAAGATCACGTTCTTGCTTCTGATAATCTTCTTGTTTTGGCCATCCCAAAATCTGTAACCTATCTCAGCTCCACCATACCCAAWAAAGAAACATTTCTTGGATTTGGCATCCAATTTCCTCCTGTCTGTAGCATCAATGTGAAGGTAAGATACACAACCAAAAACCTTTAGATGGGAAAGGTTTATCGGTTTACTAGTCCAGACTTCTTTAGGCAATTTGAAGTCTAGTGAAGTGGTCGGGCTCCTATTGATCAGATAGGTTGCACAATTGATTGYCTCTGCCCAAAACATCTTAAGCAATTCTGCATGTATTTTCATGCTCCTAGCACGCTCATTCAGCGTCCTGTTCATTCTCTCTGTCACACCGTTCTGCTGTGGTGTCTCTGGAAGAGTCATTACCATCACAATTCCACTGCCTTCACAATATTTCYTGAATTCCCTACTAACGTACTCACCACCATTATCTTACCTCAAGCTTTTAATTTTCAGGTCTGTCTCATTCTCTACCATAGCCTTCCATGTTTTAAAAACAGAAAAAACATCAGACTTATGTTTAATAAAATAAGTCCATACCTTCCTACTTGAGTCGTCTATGAAAGTTACATAGTATCTGRAACCTCYAATAGAAGAGACTTCAGAAGGCCCCCACACATCGGTGTGAACCAACTCCAATTTTGTAGACTTTGGYGTTGAACCTGTATTTGAGAAACTGACACGACTCTGTTTCCCAAATATGCATCCTTCACATAACTTGTGTTCCACTMCCTTAATTCCTTCTAGCTTCTCTGTARAGTGAATAATTTTCATACTTTTTTCACTCATATGTCCCAGCCTACTATGCCATAATTGGGTCTGGCTCGAATGATCTACAACAGCTATCATATCTTTGTTGTTGTCGTTGACATACAAAGTTCCTAACTTTCTTCCTCGAGCGATCACCATGGAACCCTTTGTAACTTTCCAGTTTCCTTGACCGAAGGATATTTCACATCCTTCATTATCCAGTTGCCCCACGGAAATCAGGTTCTTCATCATATTCTGAACGTGACGTACCTTGCGAATCTTCCAAACTGAACCGTTCGCCATTTTTAAATTAACGTCACCAATCCCAATAATGTCCAAAGGCTCTCCATTAGCAAGATACACATTTCCATGATTTCCTGCAACATAATTCTCAAGAATGTCACGTTGTCTTGTAGTGTGAAAAGACGCACCTGAATCCACCACCCATGTGTTATGAGTGCCCTCAACTGCAAGAACTAGAGCATCATGTATTTCTTCAGCAACAACATTTGCACCAGCTTCTTTCCCCTCAGCTTTCTTTGGGGCTTTGCAGTTCCTCCTCAGATGTCCTGTTTTACCACAATTCCAACATTCTAGTCTGCTGTTTCTAGACTTGCTTCTCTTGTTTCTTCACTTTCCACGTTTTCCGTGGTCTCTGTTATTATTTTTTCCTCTGTTCACATTCAATGTTGTACCAGAAGTAGATGCAATACCAGAAATCCTTTCTGCGAATCTCCTCTCCAAGAATTTGAAATAGCTGCCTTCATARGCTCCCAACTGTCAGGTAAGGATCTCAACAACAATATAGCATTTAATTCATCCGTAAATGTTAAATCCACATCAACCAGTTTGTTAATCAACGTATCAAATTCATTTATATGGGCAGCCACAGATGTACCTTCATCCATCCTCAAATTAAAAAATTTAGTTGCGCGATACACTTTATTATTTACCGAGGGCTTCTCATATATGTTGGACAATGCATTAATCAGCCTCATTCTTGTAGTYTYCTTAGCTACGCTGCTCTGTACATTTTTTGTTAATGTTAGGCGAATCGTACCCAACACCTTCCTGTCCAACTTTTTCCATTTGGCTTCTACCATGTCATCCGACTTCTTGTCTAATGGCAATTCCAATTCCTTGGAATGTAGATAATCTACTATCTGATCCTTCCAGTACAAAAAATCAGTTCCGTAAAAAATAACCAATTGATCTTCTCCAGTCATCGTTCTTCAACCTTGGGCTCTGATACCAATTGTTGTGAAAAAAAAAATGCAGCCTACACTTAAAAGGATTACATAAAATAATCTAAAACTTCTAAGTAACAAGAACAATAAATAGATTAGGGAAAAGAAAATTAAAYGCCAGATTTATATTAGTTCACCCAATGTGGGCTACGTCCAGTTCTCTGCTACCGTTGCAGGTTCTACTAAAATGTCAGGAAGAATCTCCCAAGAGTTTACAAGCCCCTTACAATGATTTCTCTCAGTTTTCYCACAMACAGAAAACGCTCACGAATCACTTTACAAGCCTTTCAAACTCTCGAACCGATACACAAGTATTTAGCTCTCAAACTCTCTCTTCTTGGAGAATTTCTCACGACTCTCTATTTGTGCATACCAATCAAATGGCCTATCTATCTCTATTTATAATAGATGGTATGACAAAAACTAAAAGGGAATAGGAAAATAAAAAAGCCCAAACTAAATAGGATAACGAAAAATTTAAATGAACCTTTTCCTTATAGGAAAAAGATTTTCTCCTTGGTTTGGCTCCATAATCCCAACAAATTATTCACTCTCTTGGAAAGTTATAGGAACTTAAGGCATTTGACCACAAGATGTGTGAAGGTTGTGTGTTTTGGAAGCAACAGCATATCAGTTTCTCAAAGACAGAAGCAGCATCAAAGCGTACAAAGTTGAAGCTGGTTCACACTGATACGTGGGGCATTTTGAAGTTTCTTCTTATGGAAGTTCCAGATATATGTGACTTTCATAGATGACTCAAGCAAGAAGGTATGGAATTTATTTTCTCAAACATAAGTCTGATGTATTTCCTATTTTCCAAAATTGGAAGACTATGGATGAGAATGAGACAGGTTTGAAAATTAAAAGATTGAGGTTAGAAAATGATGGTGAGTATGTTGATGGGAAATTTAAGAAATATTTCTAGGCGGAATTTTAATCGCCAATTTTGGACTTTAGGCGACAAAATTCAAGWTCGTTGCTGAAAGTACCACTTTTCAACGACAAAATAAGTGTTCGTCGCCGAAAGTTGGCACCTTCTGAGACAAAAACCATTTTTGTYGCCGTAAGCTAACATCTTTGGCCACGAAACTAGAGTTCGTCGCTAAAAGTACCACCTTTTGGCGACGAATATAGTTTTCATTGCAGAAGGTGCCAACTTTTAGCGACGAACACTTATTTTGTCGCTGAAAGGTGGTACTTTCAGTGACAAACTCGAATTTCGTTGCCAAAAGTCGCCTTCAGCGATGAATTTGCATTTCGTCATCATAGATCTCGTCGTCGAAACTTGAAATTCTWGTAGTGAATACTGTGCAAACAATGGAATTATGATGGTAAAGGCTATTTCAGGACACCACAGTAGAATGGTGTGGGCGAGAGAATGAACAGGACGCTGAATGTGTTGAGTGTGTTGTCCTAAACTCGTAGTTTGTATTTATGTAAAAACAAATGCATATTCAATAAAGTTTTATTCAATCAWTTTTTTGTTGAATTCATAGCATTGCATTGTCCAAAATCTAATAAACTAAACATCCAATGTTATTATCATGTAACCAGGACAGTATATCTATTGGATATATATTTGATACACCCCTGATATACAAGTGGATAATGTTCTGTGAATAACCTAAAGGGTCTATAGTATATGGATATGGCTGGGTACCTTATCCTGGCAATACTATGGATACGGCCCACTCTATAAATGTTACAGACGACTCGATCCAGGTCATTTGTGTACAGACATGCGAGTGGGGGTATCCTATAAAATGAGTTTGTATAATACCGGACCGCGAAATATCCAATCTTTAGATGTAACACTGTTAACTAACAGATTGCTATTTCTTAGGATGACCAGGCAACTCATTCTCAATCTTGAGTGAGTTATGGACTCCTGCCCGTGAGGGCTCGTCCTTTAATATGTATGGGTGAGAGTGGCCCAAGTCGCCGACTCAATATTCCTACCATTTTGGGGACGAGACAKAGTGGGGAGCTAGGAACATAACTTCACAAGATGGAATTCACTCCTCCCCGACTTTAGGGAGTAGATGAGTGTTMTCTTCAAATGCTGACTCCTGGACTTGAACAAGGGGCCCCACCCTCTCATTGGCYCGAGAGAGACTTCTGGTTATTGGTCGGACCATAACCGGGTTGTTCATTAGAAGAGCAGTGGTATTTAAGGAGTAAGATGTAACTCAAAGGTAAAACGGTAATTTGGCCAAGCTTGAGTTACGAGCACTCGTGAAGGATTGACTTGCCATTAATGGCCGTATATCCGTCGACACAAAAATATTCTACAGTGAGAAGAGTGCAGCTGTGGGTCTTTAGTGGAATGACCCGTAGTTAACGAATGTTGATTAACTCGGTCAATGAGTTTGACCGATTAATCTCRCATCGTTGGAACTTCTGATTTGTAGGTCTATTAGGTCCCCTTGCTAGCTCATAACGGGTAAAACAAGGATCAAGTGTTTGGAAAAATTTGAAATGTTCAAATTGCTATAGGGATTATATGTATAGTGATACATTATAATATATAGTTAATTCTAATTGAGACTATATACTATGAGAGAAATTATTTGAATGAGATTCAAATAAAATTAATATGAATATGATTCATATTAAAACTATAGGTTAAAAATAATGTGCATTAGATGTACATTAMAACTATAGGTTATACGAGGGAAATGCTATAGAATATGATTCTATTTTTGTGATAAATAATTAATTGTTAATTATTTATTTGATTTATACATATACATATTCATATATGTATATATATATATTAATTATTAATATGAACACTCCTCTGCTTAATTGTAGGGGAGTGGGGGACAGTTATGACGTGGGGAGTTAACCCCACGTTATATTTTGGTTATTGCAGAACTGTTCTGCAAGATATTAAGCCCAACAAAGGAATTCTCTAAAAAAAAAATGTCAATTCTCCCTCACGTTTCAAACCGACGCTCCCACAAGTGTGTTCTCGATATCCAGAGGATAGCACGGAAGATCGGTGGTGGTGTTCGGGTGATTAAGTGAAGAACAGTTCTTCAAAGGTAAGGAAAACGTTYTTTTCCCCTGTATTTCATTCTTTAGAACTATGTGGTTTTGTTCTTCAAAATTCAAGAACTCGATCTGTTTTCCGCTRCGGGATTCACATCCCATCAGAATGAGCATGCAAGGAGCATGAGATTACATGCAAAATTGCCTAAGATGTTCTGAGCAGAGGCAATCAACACAGTGACCTATCTGATCAATAGGAGCTCTACCACATAACTAGACTTCAAATTGCCTGAAAAAGTCTGGAGCGGTAAACAGGTAAACCTTTCTCAYTTAAAGGTTTTTTACTGTGTATCTTACCTTTGCATTGATGCTACAAACATGAATAAACTAGATACTAGATWCAATAAGTGTTATTTTCTTTGTTATGACAGATTTSAGATTCGCTGCAGGTTTTGGGATGACTAAAACAGGAAAATTAGCAAAAACAAGAACATATTTTCAATGAGGATGTTATGTACATGTACAGAGCAAATAACKAATCAGGAAAGTAAGAGGCAAATGGAAGTACAGAAGAGACGACTTAATATGTTAGTCTTCCTAGAGTTGAGACCAAACAACAAGAATTGAAGATCCGAGTACAACTACTCTTGAGMAACCAATTGTGGAATATGAGGAACATGTTGTGGAACCTAATGGACAAGTTGTGGAAACTGAAGAAGTTCAGAGAACACAACCTACAGTGGTTAGAAGATCTACTGGAACTATCAGACTACTGCAGAGGTATTCCTATACTTTGACTTATATATTACTTACTAATAGAGATGAACCTAAATGTTATGAAAAAGGCTGTTCAACTGGAAGATTATGTCAAGTGGGAGTTAACCATGAAGGATGAGATGAATTCTCTTATAACGAAACAAACATGGCAACTTATTGTATTACCAAGAGGTAAGAAATCTTTTCAAAATAAATTGGTGTATAGAATCAAASATGAGCCCGATGGCAGCAAAAGATATAAAGCAAAGTTTGTTGTCAAAGGCTTTCAACAAAAGGAAGGTAATAGTTTTAATGAAATTTTTTTTCTAGTAGTTAAACTAACTACCATTAGAACTTTATTATCAATAGTTGCAGAAGAAGATTTGTTTTTGGAACAAATGAATGTAAAAACTGTCTTTCTTCATGGTGATTTAGAGGAAGAAATTTACATGGAGCAAGCACACGGATTTACAGTACATGGGCACGAGAGAGAATAGTTTGCAAACTTCAGAGAAGTCTATATGGTCTCAAACAAGCTCTCAAACAGTGGTACAAGAAGTCTGACAGTTTTATGTGCAATAATGAATTTCATAAGTTTCAGGCAGATCATTGTTGCTACATAAGAACTCAAAGTAACTCTTCTATCCTTTTAGTCTCATAATTCATTGTCTTCCTCTTCTTCTTCTTCGTTTCAAAATACTATTTTGGTCCCTATACTTTTAACTGTTGTTCATTTTAATCTATATACTTTTAAAATGTTCTTTTTAGTCCCCATACTTTTAACTGGACCATTTTGGTATTTTTGAAAAAATTTAAAACAAATGAAATTCTAAACATAATGAAAACTTTTTAATATAAAATTATTGTTAGATTTCAATAAATATATTGAATGTAATGTTGTGTTGAAATTATGATGGAAAAAATTAGATTAAAAATAAAATTAAAGGACCAACATGGTCACTTTGTAAAAGTACAGATATCAAAATAAATATTTTGAAAGTATAGGGACTAAAATGAACTAAAGTTAAAAGTTCAGGGACTAAAATGAAAATTTTGAAATATACAGGAACCAAAATGAACTAAAGATTAAAGTATAGAGACAAAAATAAACGGTATTTTAACTTAAGGTATTTATTTTAATGAGAACCAAATAATGACAATTTTTAATGTATGACATATTAACAGATTTACCTTAGGCACCTATAAATAGTGTTATGGGTAAAACCCGAGCAGGACACGCGTCTGCTCCTCTACGGGTGGGGGACCACTGACAGTCACCTTCCCAAGGCGGATATCGYTGAGTAGCACACATGTTCGCTCAACAGCGAGCGGTGGACCACATGCGTTACACCCCGTACGAGGTTGTAGCTGGGAATTGCACGCTGTCGATACGATAGGCAAATTCCATAGCCCCAGGCGACATGCCCCAAGCCGCAGGTGGCGGTGCCACTCTGCACTTGTTGGAAGCACGTTCCCTTCTGTCCGGCCATACAACGAGCGACATTCCTGCCACCTCTAACCGTCGTCCTTCCTGGTCGGCCCCCGAGGCTATAAAAGGAGGGACTTTTATCTTCACCGGGTAAGTGAAAAACCTGTTACTAACACCTCTGGTGTCTTATTCCTATTTCTATTCCAATTACTGACTTAATCGTTGGAGTGTTTTAGGAGCGACACCGCACCGACGTCGAGTTCTTTGGTTTCAGGCCCACTGGATCCCAAGCCAGACTACCTGTCTGTGTACAATGTGGCCCACTACCAAAATTAGCCGTCAACAGTTGGCGCCGTCTGTGGGAATGACATTTTCAAGCCAAAAAATGAAAACTAGTTCTTCGCATTAAGACATCATCGGGATGACCTCCGACAAGGAGTTGTCCTACGAAAACATCGTTGACAAGAAGCGTCAGCGTGACAAGATCGTTGTCGAACTTGCTCCGRCTCCCCCTACACTGAAAAAGGCAAGGGGGACTCGAGACATTGTCAACACGCTTCGCTTAGTGGGACATCTCGGCAAAAAGAAGGTGGGGAATCCCCACCGGAAGAGTTATGGATTCCGTAACAAGATGAGGGCGGCCCATGCCCAGATGACTTCCCAGGTGGGGAGGTTGATCGAGATCATCCTGGGTGACCATACCCGTGAAACCATCCCCCTTCCAAACGAAAGCGTGGTCGAACGAATTACCAAAGGAGAACCCTGGGTCCCAGCGCATGGGGGATTTAGAAACGACGACCCCCAGGTGTCTCTAGGACTTCCCAAAGGCTTTAGAGACCTCCGAGATAAGCTCAACAGAAGCCGCTCCGRGATATGGTTAATGAGTTTAATAAGTTAATCTTGTATCGTTGGAACTTCTGATCTATAGGTCCATTAGGTCCCCTTGCTAGCTCATAAATGATAGTTGAGAACATTTAGTCTTGAAAAGAATTTGAATTGTTCAAATTTGTTAAAGATAATTAAAGTTAATTGTATGAGATGCAATTAATATAGTGTATGTTGATACATTATAATATAAAGTCAATTTTAAATTGGATTCAAAATTATGAGAGATGGATATTAGAATTCGATTCTAATATGGTTGATTAATTTAAGTTTAATTTAATTAAATATCTTCCTCCCTTATAAAAAGAGGAGGCTCACCCTTTTTTCTTTTAGTTCCCCGGCGGTTGAATGAGTTTCGGAAACTCTAGCAAGAAACTGGTCTCTCAATCTCTCGATCTCCCTCTCAATCTTAAAACGGTTTCCACAAACTGAGCGGGATTCGATCCTTTTAATTCAAAGACTTGTGGAGCAAGCTGGACGTCTGTTAAACTCCCTTTAGCTTGAGGAAGAATGAGTTCAAAGTATTGATCAAGGTGATATTTTTGAAATCCAATGACCGTTGGTTATAACTAAGGCGTTACAACTATTAACTTCCGTAAGGGATATTGTCCCTTTATGTAGTAGTTATCATATACAATTAATATTCACGGGTTTCCATCTCAAAATCAATTGGCAAATGAGATGAGTAGCTCATGTCTATTATAAACTCTTGTTAGGTCCTTTATCTTTTCAATGTGGGATCCTTAACATATACCATTTCTATAGTACATTTTTAAAGTACTACATGCCCTTTTCCTACCTAATATAGTTGTCATGTACCATTTAATAACTTGGTGAGAACGCTATTTAATAATACATCTTCGAAGCAATCCGACTTATTTTTCTCTAGCCCTTAAACAATAAAACTATTGAGATTCTAATAGAAAAGTATGYTATCTATTGTTCTAGATATAATCAATTCGTCATTTTTTAGCATCGTCCCACGATATTGACTCTTGTTATATTTCTAAACACYCACGTCGATTGTCGCTTTAACTTTTGAGCATGGTGAAAATTCAAACTTACTATTATTATTATTTTTCTTCTTCTTAGTACAACATGTGAAGGTAGAAGATGTTAAGGAATATCCCACATTGAAAAGATAAGGGAGACYTAACAAGGGTTGATAATAATCTAAGTGGTCTACTCCTCTCTTTGCCAATTGAGATGRAACTCATGAATATTAATATGATATTATAGCAAAAARCGCTCAAACGGATATCCACTCCCACGACCTTGATGGACATGTTAAGGATCCCACATTGAAACAAATAAGAGTATCTAACAAGGGTTTATACTATAAGTGGGCTACTCTTCTSTTAACCAATTGATTTTGATATGAAACCTACAAATATTAATAGAAGATTCACGACCTTCTARTCACTATATGTACTTTTAACTCGTTGAATCRTACTCAAGTTGACTGTTATTAGAATTAGAATTATCTTTTTTTATTAAACAAATAGTCGATCAATATGGCGACAAATGTTGGGCAGAAATGATATATATCAGCTGTCTATTCAGGAGAGCATCTAGTGGGGGCAAGTGAGAGATTTTAGAAATCTCTCTTAGAAATGATATATATCACCTGCCCATTCAGGACAAACAATCTCTGTTGGAAATTGTGCAACGTTGTCGTTTGGGCCAAATGAAATGGTCGACAACTACCTAAAAGCTGCCCACTAGTTGTAATATTCAATACTTAATAGATATAATATGTTTTTATATTTTAAAAAGTATTTAATAAATTTTATATTTTATATTTAATAATTCCAAACTTTACTACCTGTATATAATAAGTTTTTAATAAATTTTATATTTTATAGTTTAATAATTCCAAAATTTAAACGTTGCTAACAAATCTCTTAGAGGCGCCTGTTTGAAAACAAAACCTATTTGATAACTATTTTTTGTTTTTTTTTTAAATTTATAAAATTTGAAATATATATTAGAGACAAAATTCTAAGTAGGGTAGGGATGACAATAGTGTAGGACGAGAGTGAAGATGCACCCTACTATTCTTGTGCTCGTGAAATTCTTTAGTCCACCATCTCCACCTCATTCTTCAATTTGGGAATTAAGATCTAGACTAAAGAATCTTTATTTGAGATAGTGATATTCGCTCGAAAAATTACCGGTTTTGTAATAAATTTTAATTATTTTTAGATATTAAAAAATAAAAAAGTGTAATAAATATATATAAATTATGTTTAAAATTATTATTTACTAGTATAAATAATTAGTTTTAAAAATATTTAATATTTTATTCACAATTAAGTAATTATGTTAATAAAATATATATTAATTATTTAAAAATGGAATCGGGGATGAGGGTGGGACATGCATTCCCTATTTTTGAAGCGGAGGCCTCACCCTACAGAAATTTTTGTCGTTGCTAATGTAATGATATGAAAATAAAAATTTTGAGAGATGGAAATAAGATAAATTTTAGAGAGATAAAGAAAAAGATGTAGAAAAAATATTATTGAAAGAAAAGTTAAAAGAGAAAGAAAAAGCTTT
>NW_019104513.1:404553-424056 GCF_001995035.1 Momordica charantia
AAAATAAATAAATAAAAGAGAAATAAAAGTTATAGAGAAAGAAAATTAAACCATAAAATAAGATAGGAAAAGTATATTTTGAAGAGAAATAAAAGTTAGGGAAAATATTAAATTTTTTTGAGAGAGAAATGATAATAAATAATAATAAATATACAAAATATTAAAAGTTTAGAGATAGAAAAATAAATTTTTTAGAGAGAGAAATTTAGGAATAAAAAAGAAATTAGAGTAGGAAAGAAATTTGTTAGGAATAAACATGTGAAAGAAAAAAAAATGGAGTATTCAGAAGAAAAATGAAATTTTKACATTTAAWTTTTGTATCTAACRAATCCGTGSCATTAGAAAATGTCAAATTAATCAAGAATTTATTAGGTAAAAATGGAAAGTTTCAATACTCATTAAACACTTTTAAATTGAAACCAAACTTCTAAAATTCTATAAATTCCATTGCCATTAAACTCTATATATCAGCCAAACATATCCAAAGTTTTCTTTAACATAATAAGATCATAGTGGGAGTAAAACTCTGTGTTGATCCATTCTTCAATATCTCCAAAAAAAGAATGTCATTTGAAGTTGTCTCAGATCTCATAGTACCAAATAATGGCTCTTCCAATGATAGTGTTCTTCGTCGATCTGGAAACTTTGAACAAAGTCTTTGGGGAGATTATTTCCTTTCCTCTCCTATCAACACAGTTCTGGTATGTATATATATAATTATGTTTTAAAATGTTTTCTTTTCCATATATATTTTGATTTTTGGTTTTATATCATGATAAAGCACCTTGTTTCATATATATATATATATTTTTTCATTTGTCATAGACAACAGAAATGTGTAATGCTGTGAGCCTAATACATGAATATTATGGAAAACTAGGACGACGTGGTGAGGAAACAACTTGAAGAACAGAAAGAAGGAGTGAGAAGAATGGTTGAAGCTGCTGATAAGTGTTCAGAAAAATTAAGTTTGATTGATTCAATCCAGCGCCTTGGCTTATCTTACCACTTTGAAGGAGAAATTAATGAAATTCTAGAGCACATGCAAAATGATTCTTGCAATCTTGATGATGATGAGGATATTTACATTGTTGCTCTTAGATTTCGATTGCTTAGACAACAAGGTTATTCTGTTTCATGTGGTAAGTTGTTTCTCGAGCAATTTTRTTTCCGAAGAATTACTCTTCTATTGAGAGATTTGATTTGTTTAGTAAAGATCATGAAATTATAATTAAGTTTGATTTCTAAACTTTCAGAGTTTTYGAAATACATTACWTTAAGTTTAAAGATTTTAAACTTTCAATATTATATGTTTAATAGGTTATTGAACTTTATAAGAATGTCTATAAGAATGTCTAATACGACCTTAGATTTTCAGTATTATGTTTAATAGATCCCTGATTTACTGACACTTTTTAAAGTTTGGGAATCTATTGAATGCAAAATTGAAAGTCAAGAGACTTAATTATTACACTTTTTAAAAAGTTTAATGACATATTAAATACAACATTGGAAGCTTTAGGAGTGTCTTTTTCTTCTTTTTTTTTTTTAATTTTAATGATCTATATGAAACATAAATTTGAAAGCTTAATTAATTAGGAACCTTGATACAGTCTTCAAAGTTAAGGACCAAACTTATAATTTAATGGTGGGTAAATTTCGAACAGAGATATTCAACCGGTTTACGACTGAAAATGGAGATTTCAAAGAATCCATGGTGAAAGATGAATGTGGTATATTAAGTTTGTATCAAGCATCCCACTTGGGAATGAATGGAGAAAATATATTGGATAAAGCATTGGCTTTTACAACTACTCACCTTCAAGCAATGGCCATGGATTCTAGCTCTCCTTTTGCAGAAGAAGCAAAATATGCTTTGAAGTGGCCAATCTATAAAGCTATGCCAAGGYTCACGACTAGGCACTATATCTCTCTCTATGACAGGGATCCATTAAAGAATAGTGTTTTGCTCTCTTTTGCTAAGTTGGACTTCAATGCTCTGCAAAAACTTTACCAGAAAGAACTGGCTGAGGTTTCAAGGTGAAGTTTTTTCATTAATGTTATTCCTTCATCTTAGAGTTTTTTTTTCCTTTGTGAAAAATTTTGTTATAAATAATTTTAATAACTGAATCCTAAATTTAAATAATTAATGCAAATATGTTCTATTACTTTGAATTCTGATTATCTTATASATTTATGGCTAGGTGTTAAAAGATCCCACATTGAAAAGAAAATATATTAATTACAAAGGTTTATAATACACACGAACTACTCATCTCATTGTTAATTGATTTTAAGCTAGAACCCCATAGCTTAAACAAGCATATATGGTCCAAAAATGAGATCCGGCTAATATTGGTGAATCCAAAATAAGAACCATCTTAAGGGCCGACATGTTAAAGRTCTATGTTAAGAATCCCACATTTAATAGATAGGGGATGACCTAACAAGGGTATTTAATACAAGTGGCTTCTCTAAGAATACTATATTTAATAGATAATGTGGATTGTAATATGAGTAAGCTACTTCTCTATTTGTCAATTGATTTTGAGATGAAACCGTTAATATGGATACTAGGTATATGATTGTGCTCTTTTCTAGTTGAATGAGATTCTTTCTATATGTTGATACATTAGTCCTAATTACCATGGTGTGGTTGTTTTATTTAAAGTTGGATTTTCCGCAATTTAGTGGTCATTTCGAAAAAGTCTTCGAGGATGGCATGCATTAATCTACTTCATAATTTATATATTTATAAATTCTAATGGATGAAATTAACTTTATATAGTGAAAGTTAACTTACTCATCTAATTAAATAAATTATAAACAATTAACGAGATGACTCTTTGATTTTTGAAATTCTAATTATGGGAATAAATATATATAGGTGGATGAAGGATCAGAAGTTGATGGAACATTTGTCTTTTGCACGAAATAGAGTTGTGGAKTGCTATTTTTGGGCATTAGGAGTATTCTATGAACCAAAATACTCTTATGCTAGAATTATATTGGCCAAAATTATTATTTTYATATCCTTTCTTGATGATATGTACGATGTATATGCTACACTCGCTGAACTTCAACTATTCACCGATGCCATGGACAGGTTTGACTCTTCGACGTTTTCATTGACTTATTGTTTTGAACTAAAGCTTGCCTTGTTTCATAGTGTGAGAAAATATAGCAAGTAATCAAATTGACCTTAAAATATTGATTTTGGCTTAATTAATGATTGTGAAAATTATTAACTTTTTTAGTCTATATAGTAGATGGTCAAGTCAACAATATCATTGGATAATGTTAAAGAATGCATTACTAAAAAAGAAGAAGAAATATCGCATTTAGTATAGTTATTTAATCTCATACTTAAACGTAATGAGTTGAGTTTAAATTATTATAATGATGTCATATTTGAACAAAGACATGTTGAGTTATTTAAAAAGTATGAAAAATAATACAAGTTTATCCAAACGGATTAGTTCGTAACTACCTTGTGTTTTAGTGGTTAAAAGCTTTTTGTGGGTTCTACTTATGAATTTTACTCAATTTTAGGTGGGACATTAATGTCATTCACAAACTTCCAAATTACATGAAATTTCTTTATGAAGCCATACTTGAAGTTTATGGAGAGGTGGAACAAGATATTGGCAAGGATAACAATATTTCGTCATTTGGATTGGATTGTGCTAAAGAAGCAGTGAGTTAGTTAACTGTTTTTTAAATATATATTGTTTTCTGTTATGCAATTCTACTCCGAAAACGACGTACTTGAGCTCCCGCCTAGTGGTCAACCTCGATAGATAACTAGCTCAGCAGAAAACTSCATCGACATTTCTTATTAATTCTCCATGTGAGATGAAAGACTTCATTTTCTAAATTGTTTTATGAGTTGTTGGACACAGATGAAAAGACAATGCAGAGCTTATTTTGCAGAAGCTAAGTGGTTCTATGAAGRGTATGTGCCAACCATGGAAGAATATATGGAAGTTGCCAGAATATCAGCTTCCTACCATCTTTTTGTAGCTGCTTCGTTCCTTGGCATGGGAGATGTGGTTTCAAAAGAGGCTCTTCAATGGGCAAAAAGTGATCCTATTATTCTTAGTGCATCAGGAGACATTGGTAGGCTYATGAATGACATAGTTTCCCACAAGGTACACAAAAGATAAAATTACGTTGAGATGAGATTCAAACGATAGGAATGAAATCCGTAATTTAACCAAAATGTTATCTTTATTATAAGTATTTTTTCAAAAATACATTTCAAGTTTGAGTTATTTTTATGTTTTAGTTTGAACAAGAGCRAGGCGATGTTGCATCTGCTGTTGAATGCTACATGAAGCAGTATGGAATATCSGAAGAAGAGACCATAGTTGAACTAGAAAAGCAAGTCATAAAGGCATGGAAAGATATAACAGAAGACTACATGAAATCTACCAAGTTTCCAAATGCAATCCTTTCATGTGTGATGARTGTTAGTCGACTCTCAGATTTCTTTTATAAGGAGGAAGATGGCTACACATTCTCTAATGGAGAAATMAGACGTTTTATCACCTCAATGCTTAAGGACCCAGTACCTCTTTAATTCATCCACACTTTGAATTTTAGATTTTATTGGTGTGCTTTGTAGTGGATAATATATATCTTAATTGGTTAAATTATATTTAAGTTGGTGGATTGTATCTCATTGTTTGAAGTAGTTTTGTTATTTATATTTTAGTTCAAAATAATGTTTAATAATAAATTACATTGGTGTTTAATTMGTTTTTATAGTTAAATTTGTCTACTGCAAGTGTAGATATGAAGTTATATAATGATGTGTTGAGAGTAATATCGAGCCAAAAGTAAAAAGGGAAATGAGTTATTGGGTCTATGGAGGTAAGAAGCCCAACAACCATATAGACGTAAATTTCTTCAACAACAATGCATGGTCTTAAAATATACAGAAAAGAATTTTCTTTTGCTTTTAAAACACAGTGAGTTTGTGTGAGCTTTCTTTTGAGAGATGTTTTTCTTTCGTGAGATTTATAGAGAGCTTTTGAGAGAACTTGTAGATCTTTCCAATGAAATCAAGACTATCAATATCGTCACATTGTAATATTCATYGTTAAATATTGACATGATAGTCCTTCGACTACTAATGTAGTGTTTACTGATTAGGTCTTGAATTCGATTGAATAGACATATAGAGAATCTAATTTCATTTTTAGTTACGGAAAGGAGGAGGATATTTTATATCTGGACTCATGAAAGTATCTGAGTGCTCGAAAATTTAATCAATATTATATTGAATTTATAATTCGTTTTTTTAATCTTAAAAAAAGTGATATTAAGTAAAAAAACAAAATCTTTCATTTGGATAAGCTCTACTCACGCATGTAATAATCTTCCGATTGTCACAGTAAAGATTAGGTCAAATGAGAAACGAATAGMGGGATATGTGATACATAATGATCTATCTTGATTCTCTATTTTTATATTTATACTTTTTACTTAAATATAATAAAATGTATGGTAATAAAAGAAAGACTGGGTCTTATTATTCCTACATATTACTAACACCCTGTTGATACTTCCAAGAGTTTGTCTGGCTCTTTTATTTTCTTGTGCTTAATGTTTTCATTATACTAGAAATCATATGGCAAACTTAATGAATAAGTTTTTTTAGGTTTGGGCTTTTGTGTTGTGTGGCCCAATCATTTGTCTCCACATACCAAGTGTTTTGTTTTAACTAACAAATCAAATTTTGATCTAATTAGTTATGCAGATATATACGGTATATTTACCTGATTCACATAAAGCTAAATTTCAAACAGGTTATCTATTCACATTTGGAGGAACTATATTTAGTGAATCAGACCATAACAACCATTTTTTCTAATAATGCTGAAATTGTTGCGATTCATGAGGCTAGTCGAGAATGTGTATGATTGAGATCAATGACTCAACGCATGCACGGAACATTTGGCTTGTCTTCTAGTACAATATATTCTTCGAACGATATTATACAAAGACAACACAATGTTTATAGTCCAAATCAAAGGACGATATATTAAAAATGATAGAACAAAGCATATTTCACCAAAGCTTTTCTAGAAAATGGCTACATCACTGTCCAACAAAATTGTTCGAATAATAACCTGACAGACTTAATGACAAAAGCATTACCTACCATAACCTTTGAAAAATTGGTGCAGAACATTGGAAATCTTAAGTAATGTTTCTATAGAGGTGAACAAAATATATTGTATTCTTTTGAATTTATTAAATTACATGAAATATTTATTCTTTTCTCTTCCATTAGGATTTTTTTTACCACAAGGTTTTTTCCTAGCAAGGTTCTAATGAGACATATATGATATAAATAATAAACATGGAGTATTATAAAACATATTTGTTTAAGTAGATGTCCAATTTCTAAGGCCATCTTGTTCWCTTAGTCACCGAGGAAGTACACCCTTATTCACCAAGCTTATGACACCTATACAAAGCCCATGTAGTCTTGTCTTGCTCTCGAAGTCCATGAACTCTATAAATTAGTGGCAAATATAGAAGCATAAATTGTGTGAATGGAAGAAGGATAAAAAATTGAAATTTCATCGATCCTCTTCCATCATTTTATTTTTCTTTTGATATTTTCTTCTTGGTTTGAATAGTGCATCGATTTCGTCCCTCAATTTCACTGCAAGAAATTGTCCCTCAATTTCACTGCAAGAAATTTGAGCTTTCGCGACCCAATAGCTAAATACTTCGTCAACAAAATGTATTCTTGACGTTTTTCTTTGTCACGACAATCATAGCAAATCTCTGTTACAGTAAGTCTTTGGCAACTAAATTTGAATTTCGTGGCAAAAAAACCTTTCGCGACAAATTCCAGATTCGTCGCCAAATGTTCAATTTTGTAAGCATAAATAATATGAATTTAAGGGTGCACACGCATCCTATTTTTTCTACTACCAAATCTTGTTACCTAAATATTTCTTCAAATTTTAATCAAACTTCATAAACATGCATTCACAATTATCATATAAACTTAGATTTATATTGAGAGATCGATTAGTGATTTGGTCACCCAAGCTTGTATTTTCTAAACCCTCCAACCTTGTTCGCTATAGTGAACGAGAATACGGGGGAAGCACTTCTCAATCTTATGTCTATCTATTTGTTCGATCAGTTAACAAAAATATTCAACAGGGGTCTTTGTTCACGGCTCACTCAACAGAGAGTATTGCGTATCGCCGTGACACCACACCGGGTGGAAAGGAGGAATTATTGTCAATTGATGGTAAAAAAAAGGAATTGTCTTATTTTGCGTGGCCAACAAGACCATAAGCAAGAAATGCATTGTGCACACACAGTCTTCTAATCGGCTTTTATCCTCTTTCAAGAGAAAAAAGAAGAAATGAGGGAGAAACTAGTGATGATTGCCATGAATGCAACCTTCGAGGATGTGTACAAGAAGGTCTTTATCAATTCCTATCAACATGGTGCACCTCTCAGTAGAGGGGCCCATGGAGACTTTGACTGAATGAATAGGGATCAATTTCTCGACATTTTTATTGAGGAAGAGAATCTAGGATGAACACTTTTTTCGTTCGCTATGTGTTGACTGGATGCGTACTCGCGTGATCGATGGATGGGGAATTGCGTGAATGACGAGACTGACTTAACCTAAAGTGGACGGCTCTCCCCTCTCTTGATGGCRAATCTTGATTGACTGACACTAGGAACCGATTCGGAGAAAGAAGAAGCATGGCATGAGGACGGAAAAGTTTCCGATTAAGTAAAAAATAATTTACAATCTATTTAGTACAGAAAGTCAAATATAACATAACCTAAATTTCGACTACAACCTAAATCTAAAACTAATCTAGCAAGCTCCATCTTCTTTTGGCTTCATGAAACTTTCTCTAATTTCCAAAACTTTCAAGAAAAAAATCTCAAATTAAACAAAACTATTTCAAATTAGACGAAACTTTTAGCGACGAAATTTATATTTCTATCGCGAAAAGTACCCTGTTGCAAGGAAAATAAATTCGTTGCAAAAAAAAATTTCTTTTAGTATTTCGTAAGCAATTGTGTTTGATATTTTGTTACTTTATTCTCTTGTTTTCATTGTTTAAACTCTAATCAAAATTATGAATATCATAATTATGATACTTGGATGAACTTATAATTCATCACATAACTACTTACAACATTTAACACTCACAAATAAACTTTTAATAAACAGCGCCGGCAAAAAGCTGTTGTAATAAAAAGAACGAACAATTGTAGATAGATTAAAGAGGCACACGATCCTTAAGGATTGAGGTAATAAAACGTCTTGTTTCACCATGAGGGAATGTGTAACCATCTCCCTCCTTATAAAAGAGATCCGAGAGTCGAGCAACATTCGTCACGCATGGAAGGATCGCATTTGCAAATCTGGTAGATTTCATGTAGTCTTCTGTTTTATCTTTCCATGCTTTTATGACTTGCTTTTCTAGTTCRCCTACAACCTCTTCTTCTGATACTCCATATTGCTTGAGGTAGCATTCAACCGCACAAGTAACATGACCTCTCTCTTGTTCAAACTAGAGAAARTGCAAAAAGAACAAGGTTTTACAATGTAATTTTGAAAAAAACTCTTTCAAATAGAGAGTAAGATTTTTTTTCCATAATAGAGAATAGATGTCGTGTGACTTCGCCAGAGAATCTCTATAACTTGGGGCAATAGATATGGATATCACCTAACAGTGTAATCGACAGCAAAGGACTCAATCTGGACACTGGGTGTCGCCACCCAGACTACGCCCCTTGGGATTCAAATCTAGGAATTGGATATCAACACCCATCCTCGAATTCCACCCCACCACACTCGCAAGCACACGAATAAAGATGACACTTTGGTTAAATTACAAACTTGATCATATGGTTAATTTTTTCTTTCTTGTGTACCTTGTGGGAAGCTATGTCATTGACGAGCCTACCAATGACTCCGTTTGCATTAAGAAGCATATGACTCATAACCCATTGAAAAGCCTCTTTGGAAGCAACATCTCCCATGCCAAGGATGGAAACAGAAGCAAAAAGATAGTAGGCAGCTGATACAATGGCAACTTCCATATATTCTTCCATACTTGGCACATGTCCTTCATGGAACCACTTAGCTTCCACTAAATAAGCTTTGCATTGCCTTTTCATCTCTGCTCAAAACTCAAAAAATAAATTACCAAGGGAAGTCTTTCTTTTCACCTAAAATAGAGAAAAATAAGAGACTCCGTTCGGCAATGTTCCCATTTTTTATTTCATCTTTCTTGTTTTTTTTTTTTAATGATTCCTGTTTATCATTTCTCATTTATAAGAAACGTTTTTAAATTTTTTTATAAATTTTGGAAATGACAAAATCTAGTTTCTTGATTTTTTTATTTTATTTTTTTTTCAGATTTTTCCAAAATATAGATTTAAGTATTATTTTATCATTTTCTATTTATAAAAAGTACAATAAATATCAAACATTAAATATAAAATAAAAAGTTTGAATATTTAATTTAAGAAATAATATTGTATAAAGATTTTACTTCTTTTTGTAATTTAAAAAAGGTTATAGAACTGTAAATAAGAAAGGGTCACAAAAATGTTTACATTTCTCTTTCTAATAAAAAAGAAAGAACAACCAACCATGAACAGTTACCAAATCCAACCCGAAACAAGAAAGAATAAGTAGAAATTTTACCAAATGAGCCGAAATTTATAAAAACAGGTAACTCAACTGATTCTTTTGCACAATCAAGTCCAAATARAATATTGTTGTCCTTGCCAATATCTTGTTCAACCTCTCGATGAACTTGAAGTATAGCTTCATAAATAACTTTCATGAATTTGGAAGCTTATCAATGCCATTAATATCCCACCTAAATTTTAGTTCAAGAAGTTGTTAGTTTCAGGTAAAGAAAAATATTTTTTAGAGCAATACTTGCCCGTCCATCCATCTAGATCTTGTGTTGTGAGTATTTTTATTGGTCTATTTTTACTTTATTTAATAGATAGGTAGAGTCTATTAAATTTTTTTAACTAAAGTATACCTAATCAGAAAGTGGATAACAACTCCCTAATTAGTGTGAAAAACGTTTTTTCTTTTCACTTTTTAATAGTCATTATGTGTTGGTTCAAATATGAACAACATATCATGCTCAAGTGATTAAAGTCACTACTAAACTAGATGAGATTAAAGTATATTGAGTATTTAATGTACATATACTCTAACATTCTCGGACTTTGGTCATTTTCACCATCATTACTTAATCAATAATCAATATTTAAAAGGTGAATTTGGTTATTTGCTATGTTTTCAAACACTATGCAACGACAAAACAAGCTTTAGTTCAAAACAAATATATTGATAATGAAAGAGTTGTAGAGCCAAACCTTTCAATTGCATCGGTGAATAGTTGAAGTTCATCAAGTGTAGCATATGCATCATACATATCATCAAGAAGGGATGTGAAAGCAATAACTTTGATCAATATTCCTCTAGCGTTAGAGTATTTTGGTTCATGATATATTCCCAATGCCCAAAAATAGCACTCCACGATTCTATCTCGTGCAAAAGAAAATTGTTCCATTAACTTCAAATCCTTCCACAACCTACGTGTATAATATTTAAAACCATAATTACAACTTCAAAAAACAAAAATAAATATGACTCTTGTTAATTGTTTACTTAGCTGAGTAAAAATTAATGTTAACAATAAAGTTTTAATTTCATCATTTGAACTTAGAAGATAAATTATGAACAAGATCAATATATGTACTTTTTTAGTTAGTATAACATGTGAGGGAAATTCAAACTCGTGACCTTTTAGTCGTAAATAGGTATTTTAATCAGTTAAATTATGTTTAGGTTGACAATGCAAGTTATAAAAACTTTTATAAATGATCACAAAAAATGCTCAAAATCCAACATTAAATAAAAATAACCCCACTATGATAATTAGTACTAATGTATCACTATATAGAAAGAATGTCATTCAACAGAAAGAACACAATTATACCTAGCCACAGACCTATAAGATAATCGAAATTCAAAGTAATACGTCATATTTACATTACTAATTCAAATTTAGGATTGACTTCGATAAAAATTTTTAGAACAATTTTTTCATAAAGAAAAAAGGACTCTAAGATGTATAAGAAAAACATTAATGAAAAAGCTTCACCTTGAAAATTCAGCCAATTCTTTCCGATAAAGTTTCTGCAGAGTATTGAAGTCCAACTTTGCAAAAGTGAGTAAAAAATTATTCTTCGATGGATCCTTATCATAGAGAGAGATATAGTGCCTAGTCATGAATCTTGGCAAAGCTTTATAAATTGGCCACAAGGCATATGTATAGCTTCTTCTGTAAAAGGAGAGCCGGAATCCATGGCCATTGCTTGAAGGTGAGTAGTTGTGAAAGTCAATGATTTATCCAATATATTTTCTCCATTCATTCCCAAGTGAGATGCTTGATACAAACTTAATATGCCACATTCATCTTTTGCCGTTGATTCTTTGAATTATCCATTTTCATTTGTAAACCAGTTGAATATCTCTGTTCGAAATTTACCCATGGTTAAATTATAAGCTTGGTCCTAGACTTTGAAGGTTGTATCAAGGTTTCTAATTAATTAAGCTTTTAAATTTGTGTTTAATAGATCATTAAAATTTTAAAAATAAGCCCTAAACCGTTCAGTGTTGTATTTAATAGGTCATTGAACTTTTAAAAAGTTTCTAATAGTTAAGTCTCTTAGACTTTCAATTTTACCTCCAATAGGTTCTCAAACTTTAAAAAGTGTCAATAAATATTTATTAGACACAATATTAAAAGTATAAGGTTGTATTAGATATTCGTATAAAGTTCAATAACCTACTAGACATAATATTAGGGTATTTGACAAAATCGGAAATTTTAGAAATCAAACTTAATTATAATTTAACATTTACTAAACTAATCAAATCTTTCAATCTTCTTATAGAAGAGTAACTTTTAGAAAAAAAATTGCTCGAGGGGACTTACCACATGAAACATAGTAACCTTATGTTGTCTAAGCAATCGAAATCTAATAGTAAAAATGTAAATATCCTCATCATCATCAAGATTGCAAGGATCATTTTGCATGTGCTCTAGAATTTCATTAATTTCTCCTTCAAAGTGGTAAGAGATTATAAGTACTAGTGGGTAGCCATACGTAGTCATTTTTTGACCATTGAATTTGGCCTAAAGCACAACTTTACACAATTTCCAACAGAATTGTTTGTCGTCATGTAACAATTGGGCACAAAAAGGAATAAAAGAGATTTTTAAAATCTTTCAACTGCCTCCATTAGATATGCTGCCTTGAATGGGCTTTTTAAAATATTTATCGAATTGTGACTCACGTGTATAGAAATTATAGCATGTAAATTTATTATTATAATTTCTCTAAAACATGAAGTCTAGAATGATTATAAATGAAATGATTAGGTTGGTTCTTTATCAAGATTGACACGTAAGTTTAAGAAAATTAAACTAAGTTAATTATTGTTATGGTTTCAATCCATCAAATTATCTSGATTTGGTTAATTTCTTCATTTTTCAATTTTAGCTTTCACTCATAACGTTTACAATTAAGAAAATAAAATTTGTCACATATATGAATTAATAATTTAGTATTTGCAACTTTAATTAAATTTATTTACTTATTTATTATTAAAATTATAATCAATTAATTTTTTATTCAACTAATATATTTTATTAAAAAGTTAATGCATTTTAGAAGAGAAAAGAAAAACAAAATATGCAATGTAGCAATATAATAATTCTGTAGCAACTTCGGAAGTAATGATAAAGTAGTGTAGCAAACTGGGGGTGAACCATACTGCCCATTTTGAAAATAGGGAACCAAACACTCTTACAAGAGTAATGCACTGCATGTATTGTGTGTGTGTGTATGTATGTATCTATATATATATATATTACAACAATAATGATTTCAAGGAATAAATTAACAATGTCAACATTAGTTTAGCTTAGAATTGATTGGTACCTGTCCAAGAGGATATTTATTCGACTCTCCCACCCGCACTTGTACTAAAAAAAATACACAAATATAATCACAAAACTATTGGAGCCTTCATGCCTCAGGCCCTCATGCTAACACGCATGTCTAATCCTTTAGCATTTTCACGTTCTGTTTGCAGTGTCACCAAAACCTGTGGCCAAACAAACCGAGCAGAGCATCCAATAATGCTAAAGGATTCCAAGTAAGCCTCGGCCATTATGGAAGGGCACCCAGCCCCTCCATCTGAGAATAAGCCTCGCTATTGTCGTCTGACCTGGCCAAGTTGGCCTCAACAGATTGGGCGCACTCATCAGAGGAGGCAACTTCTAACTCCCAATTAAGGTTCTATATTAGGCTATTCTTAGAAGAGCTACTACCTCTATCGCAACCCAATCTGTTGGAAGAATGCCTACTAAAGCTACTAAAGGGTTCACTATTTACAAAGTTGTAGGACATGTCACTCTCGACCGAGCTAACATCATTATAAGTCCTATCGCTAGAACTACACATTATCCAATGAAAAAAAATGTAAAGGAAAGTAGGGAAAGGGACTAACTAAGAATGAACTAGCAGGCCGAACTCAATGGTTTAAATAGTGTGAAAAATTAGACTGAACACCCRAAAATATTTATACTCCATCAAAATGGATCTCGACGGTACAAATGCATGAAGATCAATGGTCAAAATCTTGCAGTGGATGAGAAGTTACAGGCACTCGTGTATGGAAACACCTATYAGATGGACCCCTTGCCTTTCTAACGGCAATATCTCACCAATCTCGAGATTTCATAAGTCACCACGTGTACGAACCTCACACAACCCAGATATCTTATCTACCAGGTCGAAGGCACGACTTGCTAGAGATGGAGCCAATGTAGGAGGCATAAAACAACACTGCCACGTAGAAGACAAAGAGTGAGGATTTTAGAAGATGGAACGTCTAATGTTTTTTCACCTGGAGAACTAATTGGATTGCCACTGAATGATGAACTTTGTCAGTCTTCGCCATTTCTAGTACCAACTAATTAATTCGGGCCCAAAATATTCCTTGCTGAGACTTGACTTGTAGTCTTGTCTCGCTGTATTTCGAGTTGAGAATTCTCGCCACGCGGCCAGCCCGGGGGTTACCTGCGATTGGTAATGGCATAACCAGAAGATGCTTCAAAGAAACGCCTGTGGTACACGCAGAATATTCTACGATATTGTTTGGTGGAATCAACCCTAAGGCACTAATTTACTGATTGGTCGAAGATCGGTGCTCGGCTTCGTCGCTAAATTGAGCCTTGTGTCTCCATCGGACCACCACTAATCAGTCAGATATTCGCACCCGACCTATGGAATGATCGACCACCAGGTCGATCCAAAACATTCGCCCCATCCGAGGGAACGACAAAAGCACTTAGCCGAATTCTTAATGGAGAGATATCAAAACTCTATACGACTAGCACGAGCATATCCGACAGACATAGCTTGAACCCGTCATGCTCAACCGCGGGTCAGGCATAACCGAATTCTTATGTGGGCAAATTGCGCTTATTCGGTCTGTCATGCGGAGTTTCCATGTTTATTGGGTGAGTGTTTTTATTATGCCTAGCTGGACTATTCATGAGGTGGATAGTACCTTAAGGCCCTTCTTGTGGGAGGGGTGTGTGGATGCCCCTCCATGGGCAAAAGTGGCATGGTCTCAAGTTTGTTTGCCGCTGCATGAAGGAGGGTTGGGTATTTGTCATTTATCTTATTGGAACTGTGCTGCTATTATGAAACTTTGCTGGCTTTTGCTTACGAGGGCATGTTCTCTTTGGGTTGCTTGGGTGGATGCTTATATATTACGTGGGCAATGCTTGTGTACTGTCCTAGTTTCTTCCTGGTTCTCTTGTTGTTGGAGGGATATTGTGAAGGTCCGTGATSATTTTCGGCATTTGGTTAGGGTGGTTGATGTGGGGGATGAGCATTAGTACTTTGTGTGGCATGATGTCTGGTTAACTGGTGGACCCCGATATGGTGATCGTGTGATTTATGACGTAGCTGCTAGTTCTTCTCAGGCTAGGGTCTCCGAGTTTCTCCTCCCTGGTGAGGTTTGGAGGTGGCCTCAGTTTTCGTACGATCTTATTGAGATTTACCAAGAGATTTTGCCTATTTCTACCTCCGTTGGGAGGGAGGACTTGTTTATATGAACCCCTGCAGCTTTGGGTATCTTTTTGGTGTCTAGTGCTTAGGATGTGGTGTGGTCGAGTAGCGCACGAGTTCCTTGGTTTTGGTTCTTATGGTTTGGGGGTAATATTCCCAAACACTCTTTTATTGCTTGGTCACTTGATTCATAATCGGCGCTATACGAAGGACCGTCTGCATGGGTGGGTCTTCTCGATACCTACCTGGTGTGTTTTGTGTGCAACTGGGATAGAGTCTCGTGATTTTTCCAATTATATTATATTTCCTTCTACTTGCATAATGGTTTCTCGGTTGGCGGACAAATACAATCTCTTACATAAAAGGCTAATTTTATGATTTGTTTAGGAGGGATTTTGGCGATTGTCATTGTCAAAATCACTTCCTTTCCCAACGATATTTTTGGCAAATTAAAAAATTGATTTTAGAGAAGTTTAAAATCAATTTAAATTGATTTTGAAAGTATTGATTATTTCGAAAAATCAATTATACTTAAATCTTTTTTTCAATCAATCTTTATAGTATCACTGTCAAACACACTCTTCATCTAGAGAGCCCTGTGAGATTTTCCAAGTTGCTTGGATAAAGTTCCTGCAAAAAGTGCAGAATTGGAATGCCTAAAATTTTCATAGTTTTGTAATAATCTAGGAATTTTTTTTTGACGACTTTGAAACACTGCTTCATGGCGAATCTTGTTGGATTATTTAAACTGTATTGTAATATAATCTAATTTATATGTATTGCGCATTWGATTCTTTCTGTCTAGGAATAGGCTACCATGGAATTCTATGTCGCGGCGGATCTAGAACTTTTTTTTAGGGACTTTGTATAAAATTCAGTAAATACGTCCTACGATCTTGGTCTCGAATATTACATATATAGATGGTAGATCCAAAACTAGAGATTGTATAAGAATAATTTGCACGCATTGACATATGTAATTAGTTTACATATTTTTTTATACTAAATTGGTTAASTTAYGAGTTTTTCCTTAAATTTTCAATATTATGTCTCTAGACTTTAAAAAAATTATATATCAATAAGTTATGGAATTAATATATTATTGAACTCGTAAACACCGTAGTACAACCTAGAACACATTTTGTTGTCGTTAGAACATATTTTCTAAAAGGAACAAAAGATAGTCGTTTGAACTAATAAATTATTGAATTTAAAAAAGGATCTAATAGATTAATAGATTAATGATAATGATCTATCAAGCATGAAATTGAAAATGATAACCCATTAGATGAAAAAATTGAAAATTTGAAAACCTATTAGAGGCAAAAATTCAAATTCTTGAAACCCTTTGATATATTTTTTAAGTTTAAGTGTTTGTTAAACACAACTCTGAATCAAACTTATAATTTATATAATTAAATTTGTTCAATTTGAAAACAAGATTTTCTAGGTAAATATATAAGAAATAAGATGAATTTTGAAATAACAAACCAAAATTTAAGGATTATATAACTTTTTATGCAACCAATTATTTGAAAATAATTTACTGAAAGAAAAAATAATTTTTACTTTAATTTTTATATTTAATTTAATAGTAAGAAAAAAAGATCAAATATAAAAATTAAAATATTTATAACCTATATTTTTCTTAAATAAAATTTGTTTTCTGAAATAAATAACAATTATAAATAAAAAAGAAAAAAGAAAATCATGATTGCGATTTCCCTTGGTCAAACTCAGGGGCTTAAGCAACCAAAAAAGGTTTCTAGACCACTAAAACATCAATCAAAACAATTACAATTTTTGCAGTGTTACTATACTTGTAGATAATATCTTGGATAAGTTATTTTGCAAACTTATTTTCACAAATGGTCCAATATTTACAAATTTTATGGTCTTAGAATTCTRGATTTAAAACTTTTTTCAAATATCAAATTTACTCTTATTTATGACATTTATATTTATTATAATTTATCTTTTATTTAAATGGAAAAGATTAATATTCCAAATTTTATTTTGTAAACATTAAATTATTATGGGACCTAAATCAATCATTGTCATAATTCTCTAATTTACTCTTTAATATATTCTACTAAAGAATGAAATTTATTACAAATATTTTTTCATTTTATTACATTTTTTTTGCCAAATTTCAATAATATAGCCATTGTAACATACACTTATTTATATATATATATATATATAAACGATATCCCACTGTATTTTCAGTTATATGGAAATATAAACTATATCCGGCTATAAACTTAAGCAATATACACTTAATAATGGTGATCTAAACTATAACGATTATAACATACACTTATATGGAGATATAACCTATATCTGGCTATAAAGTATATACGACTATATTCCTCTACAATTAACAAACAAAGCAAATAACCTACAAACCTTTCGGTCGACGACTAGACAATGACCGGGATAAATGGAGGGCTGGAATGATCGACGGGCGGCCGGTGACAAAAAAGAAACCTCGGGATAAATGGACGGAAACAATGGACGGGCGGTCGGAGACAAAGGAGAAGCTAGACGAATTGTTCTGGCAACGAAGAAAAATGGAGACGACGGCCGGAGACGAAGGAACGCAGACGGCAGCCAGAGACGAAGGAATAGACGGAAACAGAACGATAGAAGAAGAAGAAAAATCGGAGGAATGTGGTTTTCAAATGTTTTCAATAATGGAGGATTTTTGGGATTTGATATTTTTAACTTTTGGAAAGTCTATTTAGGCAAAATTTAAGGGATTTAAAATGTAATCTCCCAAGTAGTCAATTTTGGATTTTAAAAATTAATTAATATTGAGGTGAGATACAAAAGGATATATTAGTAAATTGAGTGATGGGTACCATCCTAAATGAGGTTGTTTCATGACAAAAGTGTAAATTTTATACAATTCAATCCTTTTATGTAATTATAGTTTCTAAATAGCCTATGAATGTACTAATCCCTATCCAAATATTATCTAAAGTTGGGAGCTCGAACCACCTCTAGGCCCAACATACATCCGCCCCTAATTYATAATTTACAAGTTATGAAGCCACTTATAATGTAGTAGTTGACTATAAATTTGCACTACAACAAATCTTGATTTTAATGTCGGACAAAAAAAAAACACGGAGGAAATGATGTCGGACAAAAAAAACACGGAGGAAATCATGTCGGACAAGGTAAAAAATTCGTCAATTTTATTATTATTATTTTTTAAAGTATCCATGTCGGGCCTAGCCCGTCATTGTAAGTTTAGTTTTAATGGTGGGCCAGGCCCGACATGGATAATGTGTGATTTTAACCCTAACTTCAAAATTTCACGCAAAATTTTACACTTGGTATTTTTTTTGCCTCCCACCTCCCTTTGCTGTACGCGAAACTCTCTCTACCATCGTTGTGAACCTAGCTCTATTGCTGTGGGAAGGGCAACGAAGAACCACGTAGGGCAGCGCGAGTGACGGTCCAGCGGTGAGGAGCGATTTGCCGACAGCGGTGAGCTACGATTCGACGGTAGACGGCGACGACGAGCGAATATATTAGGCAGTGGCAACAACATCGAAGGTTCCATTCTTCCTTCTCTTTTCTTCCCTAGTATTTGCTTGTTTTCGTCTCCTTCTGGTTTGGTAACTTCTCATTTTCTTCTGGTTGGAGTTTGGGTTATTTTATCTATAACTTCTAGTTTTTTTCTCTTTCTCTGTTGTGCCCTTTTTCACGAATGAAAAAAAAAATGGATTGAGTTTAGATGAGAAGGGAAGGGAAAGGAAGGGAATGAGATAATCTTGTTTGTTGGAGGGAGAARAAGACCCATTTCACACACATTCCATTAATCTTGTTTGTTTGTTGGTAACGGAGAGAAAAAAACTTTTAGATTTGGCTAAAGTGGGAAATTAGTTGTATAAGAAAAGATGGTTCTTTTACTGTCTCTCTCCTTCTGTGTGTTAGGTTTAGTTTTGCTGTGAACCCACCAATAAGAAAAAGAGAAAGGAGGAAGCTGGTAGATGTATAAGGCGGGGGAAAGAGAAATTTTAGGATTTTTCTCAAGATTTTAATTTTGCCCGTCCCTGTCCTCGTCTCCAAAAATGAGAGAAAGAGAGTTATAGAGGGATTTTGAAAGAAGGGTATTAACCATAGGGTGTGCACTAGTAAAATTTGGGTTCTCGTAACGTGACGCTTTCGGGTAAGCCCACCAAAAACCAAAAACTCCTCCGCCGGCTGTTGTTGTTAAACAAAAAAGAAAAAGAAGAATGTGTGTGAAATGTATTCTCTATTCTCATCTAATTAAAACTTTTCTCTACTCCCATCATTCAAAGA
>NW_019104513.1:424956-470005 GCF_001995035.1 Momordica charantia
TTTGTTAAATGTTGTTTGTAATTTTGTTTGTCAATGGTTCCTTCTCCTCGAACATCCAAGCCAAGAACACAATCATCTGAACATATTGATATCCACATGACTATTAAACTCCTAAATCAATATGTCGTGCGTTCAATGAACAATAAGGATGTAATTGAATTCAATATCGATGATTACATATTTGGAAGGGAGAAGATCATTAGTTTAACACGTGATGACATCATGCAATACTGCGAGATGATTGAAATAGGCTATATGTGTGTGCTCACGTACATCGCGTAAGTATATTAAATCTATTTCATATCTTAACTTCACCAACTATGAAGTTTAATRTTTTACAATTATATGTTTAGGTATCTTTGGAATGAATGTGAGGAGGAGACACATAATAAGTTCTTGGTGGTTGATCCGGACAACATTGTACTACAAATGATGTCTCAAGAAACTTGTTCTAGATCTAGCCAACAGGTTAGACATGAGTAACTTGGAATAAATAGTATTCATCCCACGTAACGGCGGGTAAGCTAGCAATTTAACTTGATGGTTATTAATGTAATATTATCATGTTGGTTATTAATARTTTTCACTGGAAGTTGTTTGTTATACATCTTCAAGAGAATTGCGTTTATGTATTGGACTCTCTAAGAAGTAAGATTGAAGAAAATTATAAAGGAATCATAAACATGTAGGTGCCTTGAATTCTTATAGTTATAATTTTTATAATTATGTCATTCTAATGTTTCAAGTTATTTAGATCATTGAAAATATGGCAAGCTCAACACTCTATTTAACATTGTAGCAATACTACAATTTGGAAACATGTGAAGGTAAACTTACATTTGATTACATTTAAAATATGCTCAAATTTGCATTGAAATCCTTTCTATGTTATTTTTCAAATTTTCTATATGTAGTGTCCTCGGCAACTAGGTTCTATCGAGTGTGGGTATTATTTGCAAAAGTATATACGAGAAATAGTGCAGAATCCTCATACTCCCATAACTGAACTTGTACGTATTATCATATACCTTTATGTGTTTATATATGCTTTATCCTTATATTAATCAGTATTATCTTTTTTTTTTGTAGTTTAATACAAAAAAAAAGCCTACAAACAAGAAGAAATCGACGAAGTTCGAATAAAATGGACTTCATTTGTTGGACGATTTTGTGTAGTACCGATGGATTCATTACTTTTATTTGATGTAAGTATTTGGTTAGGGTTACTTTCTGTAATAGTACTTAGCAGATTTGAAATACTTGGTCTTCTTTATAATATATAGAAGTTTGGATTGTTATGCTGAATGTAGTTTTGTTTGAGGGACGGGCGGTCCTATTTGTTTATGTGTAGATGTGTGTTAATATAGAAGTGTTTGATTGTTGCTGAATGTAGTATATTATTGTTTTCCAAGTTAATTTTGAGTTATTCTAAAGTAGAGACGTCATGTTGAAATTTGTACTTGTTTGATCAACTCTTAAATAATTGTGTTTTAAGTTTAAAGTTAGTTTTTGTGTCAATAACTGCGAAGGAGATATATTGGTTGGTTAGTTTTGAGTTCTATTTTAGAGTGGGAGAGGYCATGTTGAAATTTGTACCTTTTTTATTGTTTGTGTTTTGAATCTAAAGGTTAGTTTTTTAGTTAAGTTTTTCAAATAGATCGTGATGTTGAAATAGTTAGTTTTAGTTACATATTAATTTTTGAGTTGYAATAATATTGAGATATTACTTTGTGCGATTAGGTTGGAAGGAGATATATGGTTGGTTAGTTTTGAGTTATATATTYTAAAGTGGAGAGGTCATGTTGAAATTTGTACTTTTTATTATTTGTGTGTTTTGAGTCTAAGGCTAGTTTTTGAGTTRAGATTTAGAATAGATATTGCATTTGATATGAACGTGTTAASAGTTTTAGTTGCATATTAATTAGYTAATTTTAATTGCAATATTGAAATATTATCATAGGTCTKAAGGAAATATAGTTGGTTAGCCACGTCKCGGCAACCAACTAKTTTTTTAATTAAATTATTTACGAAATAATGACGGTCAATGTCTGTCATGAAATATAGTCATTCCACGACGCACATACGAGACGTAGATACAATGACGTACAAACAATGACGCTCAAATGATGACGTACAAACAATGACGCACAAACGATGACGTACAAACAATGTCGCACATATAATGGCGGGTAAAAATCGCCATGCAAAATTAAACGAAACAAGGAC
Source organism: Momordica charantia (assembly GCF_001995035.1). The sequence continues at coordinate 427,183 of NW_019104513.1, forward strand.
ACTCGTAAAGATGTCGGTCACCGCCCATCATTGTTATCCTTCCATGACGGCCCGTCATGAAATAGAAGATTTACAGGATGGGCAATGCCCGACATTAAAACTGTCCGTCATGAAAAAGAAACAAGGACACTCGAATAGATGTCGGTCACTGACCGACATGGTTACTTGTTAATGTCGGACAATGCCCGTCATAAAAAGGCGAATTTGTTGTAGTGTTGGTAGGTTTACAAACCACAAACCCACCATTCAAGTACATGCRTTGTATTAAGATTGAATTCGTGGTTTGCTCTTGCTAAGCCTTATTAAGGACAAGGGCACCTCCCGTACCCCGAATATCTCTACAATAGTATGATATTGTCCGCTTTGAATATAGTCCTCACAACTTTGCTTTTGATTCCACCCAAAAGGCCTCATACCAATGGAGATAATTGTCCTCCCTTATATACCACAGATCACCCCTTTCCTTAACCAATGTGAACTTTGATTGCACTCTTTACAAACCCAACAAGCCTMTAACACAAATAGCTTCCTTCTCCTTGTGAATCTTAAAATTCCTAAAAATAACATGTTTCCAAACTCAAATTTTAATGCTTCCTGCCCATTAATGTTTAGAAGTCAAATTCACACAACAAAGTTAATATAACTTTTTGACCAATCCCCACATGAGTAAACTTTACAAATTTGTCATCCCCACTCGCAAGTTGGTTTGAAAACGATTGAACGTTACAAGCTCTTCCTAATAGTTTTGTTTTGATTTTTCAGGTACTTTTAATGTTACTATTCTTCGAGCCTTCACCATGTTAGACAACTGCTGATATTTACTATTATCCAAGTGTCTTGTGTACTTAATATAGTTGTATTTTTTTTAACTTATTTGTTGAATTCAAATAATTTGTAAGAACACATTGTTTGATATTCCAAAACAATGTACGATTTGGATATATATATCAAGTCGGTAGACAACTAAAATTAGTGTTGGATGAATTTCTTATTATTACTTTCAATAACGTTGGGATTGTAATTAGTAGGATCCAATGCTTTTCAAGAAAAACGTGGGGAGAAATTCTTAATTCAATGGTTCGTTTTTCATTTGCTCTTACGTTTCTTTGGAAACATATGGAAAATATCCATTTCCAACATTGCAAAAACATCGAGATTTTTAGCTTTTCTTATAAATTGGAACAGATTCAACATCCCAATGTTTTCAGAAAACATCGGCAGAGAATAAATCCTAATGTTTTCAACGATATGTAACATCGGAAGAGAATAAATCCTAATATTTTCAAGGATATGTTGGGAATATAATATTTTTCCAACCTTTTCTAACAGGCCGGATTTTATGCCAACGTTTTGGAGGATTACCGACGATTTATCCGACCAATATTCTTTCATCGGGAAAACAACTTCCCGATGTTTTGGCTGGCTTCACCCGATGTTTTTAAAGGTTGGGGAAATCCTTAATAGTTGTAGTGTTTGTGGCTAATGGTTGGCAGTAGTTTTGTTATATATATTTATGCAAAATAATATTTAATAATAAATTGCTTAGTTTTTGTTAAAATACACATTTTGTCAATGTAATTTTGTTTAGGGTTGACTTTTTACTGCAGAAACATGTGTCGGTAGTCCGTTTGACTACGTTTTTTACCCATTTCCTATTATTATTGGCCAAAAAGGACCACATATTCTTAAAGTAGAACATACATAGATTATGTCTATATAAAAGTCAAACTATGGTACTTTAGAAAAAATATGAGATAAATGCGGTCAAAGTTGGAAGAAAATATCAGAATTCTGTTTTTTTGCAGAATTGCGCCCGGCGCATTTTTGGAGGACAATTTGTCAAAACGCATGTTTTGATTAATGAAGTGCAAGGAGGAAATTTCCCACATGTTCAAAACCGTGAGTCCAAGTGTAAGTGAGGTCGTTAGGTGAATCTCAACCCTTTTCTACCTAAAATGGAGGGGAGTTTCAACCAACCTATGGTGCATAAAAGGAAGTCATTCATCCTCAGCAAATCATCCATTCCAAGCCTCATTTCATCTTCTTTTAGATGATCTCTAGTTGTAGAACACGTTTTTAGGGGTTATGTTCATGTTCTAGTTGTTCATTTATTTGYTTTTCACGCTTTTACCTTTCGTATTGCTTTTAATTCAAGTTCTTACTTCTGTTCTTTGTTCATTCTGTTTTTTTTTAATTCTTTAGCAAGTTTCAACTCCCCTCACACTTGAGAGAGAAGAGAGTCAAGCTAGAACTCCTTGTACAGCTTAGTAATGCATTTAAATTCAATGAAAAATACTTTGTTTGTGTTTTCGTGCATTTACTTTCATTTAATTATGTTCTAAATTAGTTATCAACTTCCTTGTGGAATGCCTTAGTCAAACGATTTGATTTTCAACACGCTCGGGATTTTGGCCAGACTGCGCATGGCACTTTTTTACGTCTTTTTTCCATTCGGCCGATGGGAACTTGATTTATACACCAAAGCCCAAGCTTGGGAAATGTGAGTGAGGTAAAATAATAGGAAACCAATATGGGATGTGACTTAGGAATAAAAGCATGAAACATGGTCCTAGGCATAGGCCCTCTGACCCATAATGCAAATGAGTTGGTAGATATTCTCTAGGATTGTAATCACACATAGGAATATGATTGTAGGTTATCCTAGCCTCTGCAGAAACCAAAAGCGGTAGTGAAAGAGTAGAACTCAAATCCCAAGAAAAGCCAGGAATTGCACCTGGTGCATTTTTCCAACATAGTGTGTTTTCCATGTTTTGCATCAAAACTAAGGTAGGAGACAAGGAGGTTGAGTTTCATTAAATTGCTTGTAAGTTAAAACCCAAAACGACAACATTTCATCACATTTTTCTTCCTAAATCACAATTGYATATTTGGACCATTTCACTACATTACTTGATTTTGAAAAGCAACAAATCCCTGAGGATTCGACTTTGGATTACTTCCGAGTATTACTTGTGACCGTGTGCGCTTGCACGAGTCTCTAATCTTTTTAAAAGTAGAGAAAATCCCAACAAATTTCACTCGAGTTAACTAAACTTTCAAAAGTATTGATTTAGTCYTTAAACTTTTAAAAATAACGATTTAGTCCCTAAACTTTGGAATGTGTCACAATTAAGTCTAGACCGTTAAATATTCAGTTAAATTGAATAGAATTATGACATGATTGTCAACTATGGGTCGGTTTAATATCGGCCCATAGCATGGGGGTGAGCAGGCGATAGMGGTGGGGCTTGATGCATAGGTCTAAGTAGAATGTCTTGAAATTCGTGTTGTCGAATTGCCGCCCTTTGTCATATACCAGGACATAGGGTATCTGGAATCAGCATACTATGTTCCTATATACGAAGTTGATCACCTTTTGTTCGGTGATTGGTAGCTAAGTGTTCTGCTTCTGCCCACTTGGTGAAGCAGTCGACTGCTACCATTGTGTATTTGGTTTTTCTCTTCCCTTGTGATAGAAGGTCGATCAAGTCGAGACCCCACTGTTCCTATATACAAAGTTGATCACYTTATGCTTGTCAGCGGCTTGGGTGGTTGCCTTGGGACAGGGGCGACCCTTTGGCAGGGGTCACACCTTCAAGTGAACAATTTGACATCTTCTTATAGGGTTGGCTAGTAGTATCTCTATCTAATTACCTTCTTATGTGAGGATGTTAAGCTTCTCACATTGGCCAGTTAGGTTGTCATTCTTTCGTCTTTTCCTTGGTACTCGTCCAAGACTTGGTTGACGATTAGCTAACAGTCGCTGAGTATCGACAAGGCTTAAACGCCAATTTTTCTAGCAACCCTTAGTCTCGCTATAAGCACGTCATATTCGGGTTCATTGTTCGAGCCCCAAAAGGAGAATCATGGTCGTATTCAAAGCACTTGCTGTCAAAGGATTTGAGTAGGAGACCCATCCCACATCCTTTCTCGTTGGACGATCTGTCCACGAACAGGATCCAGAGGAGGTGTCCGCGGTRCAAGCTCTCGGGGTCTCCATTTTCAGCCATCCCCTCAAGCATCATTTTAGCATTATACTCACTAAGCTCTATCGCCCACTTCAGCAGCCTCTCGGGCTCTTTAGGCTTCTACAAAACCTGCTTCAAATGAAAAGTCATTAAAACGATTSCCTTATATGCTTGGAAGTAGAGCTACAATCGCTACGCTGAGGTGACGAGCACAAATTCAAACTTCTCTACTTGCGGGTACTACGTCTCCATGTCGAGTATTGCATTACTGGTGTAGTATATAGAGACCTCGTGGCTGCCTTCATCTTTAACAAGCACTGAGCTGACCGCGATGTTGGATGTTGTTAGGTACTAGTAAAACTCGTCGCCGACGTTAGGTTTTGATAGGAGTGCAGCCACTGCGAGATATTTCTTTAGCTAAATGAAGGTGACCTTGGAGTAATTCATCAACTCGTATTAGGTGCCCTTCCTYACAATCTTGAAGAAGATGAGGGACTTATTAGTGGCCCAGGATATAAAGCGTCTCATRGTAGCAATCTTGCTGTTAATGCTTTGCAGCTGTTTTAAGTTTTTAGGGGATTTCATATCTAGAATCGTTTATATCTATTTAYGTTCACTTCTATCTTACGCTAATGGACGATGAAGCTGAGAAACTCCCCTAAGGTGACACCGAAAGCGCACTTGTTGGGGTTCAGCTTCATGTTGTACTTTTTCTCAGTACCTCATAGATTTCGCTGAGGTCTGCCTCATGGTACATGTACACCTCCATATTTCGGGCTAACTGTTTGATGAACATTTTGTACACCATCCTTTGGTCGGTGGCCTCGGTATTCTTCAAACTAAAGGGCATTTCTCTACAGTAGTAGAGCCCTTGGTCCATTATGAAAGAGATGTGTTCTTGGTTCAGGACGTGCATTCTAATCTAGTTATAGTCAGAGTATGCGTCCATGAACGTGAGTATTTTGTGGCCAACCATTGTGTTGACCATCTGATATATCTGGGAGAGGGGGAAGTTGTCCTTAGTGTAGGCCTTATTTGGACTTGTGAAGTTGATGCATACCCACCATTTTCCGTTGGCCTTTTTAACAAGGACGACACCGAAAAGCTTATGCGGGTAGTCTAATTTGCATATAAAGTTGCCTTTCAGAAGCTACTCGACTTTCGCCATGATGGTTTTGCTATGTTTAGCGTCCACGGATAATCACTTCTTTTTTCACAAGTTTATACTTCTGGTCTACGTTAAAGTTATGTACCATGACTTTTGGGTCAATTCCCAGCATGTCCTTGTGCGACTAATGCAAAGACATCTACGTTATTTCTTAGAAATTTTATGAGGCTTTCTTTCTTGTTGGCCCTATCTTTTTCCCAATGCTGACTTTCTGGTCTTCAATCAAGAGKGGTACAAGCTATAGCTCTTCGGTGGGACAACTGTTGGAACTTTCTCTACCTTTAAAAAGATTAGAGACTCGTGCAAGCGCACACGGTCACAAGTAATACTCGGAAGTAATCCAAAGTCGAATCCTCAGGGATTTGTTGCTTTTCAAAATCAAGTAATGTAGTGAAATGGTCCAAATATGCAATTGTGATTTAGGAAGAAAAATGTGATGAAATGTTGTCGTTTCGGGTTTTAACTTACAAGCAATTTGATGAAACTCAACCTCCTTGTCTCCTACCTTAGTTTTGATGCAAAACATGGAAAGCACACTATGTTGGAAAAATGCACCAGGTGCAATTCCTGGATTTTCTTGGGATTTGAGTTTTACTCTTTCACTACCGCTTTTGGTTGATGCAGAGGCTAGGGTAACCTACAATCATATTCCTATGTGTGATTACAATCCTAGAGAATATCTACCAACTCATTTGCATTATGGGTCAGAGGGCCTATRCCTAGAACCATGTTTTATGCTTTTATTCCTAAGTCACATCCCATATTGGTTTCCTATTATTTTACCTCACTCACATTTCCCAAGGTTGGGCTTTGGTGTATAAATCAAGTTCCCATCGGGCAAATGGAAAAAAGACGTAAAGAGAAGTTTTTAGAAACCAACCCAAAAAAGTGCCAGGCGCAATCTGGCCAAAATCCTGTGCGTGTTGAAAATCAAATCATTTGACTAAGACATTYCACAAAGAGGTTGATAAGTAATTTAGAACATAATTAAATGAAAGTAAATGCACAAAAACATAAAAAAAGTATTTTTCATTGAATTTAAATGAATAAATGAGCTGTACAATGAGTTCTAGCTTGACCCTCTTCTCTTTCGAGCGTGAAGGGAGTTGAAACTCGCTAAAGAACTTTAAAAGAACAGAATGAACAAAGAACGGAATTAAGAACTCGAATTAAAAACAATACGAAAGGTAAAATCGTGAAAAACGAAGAAATGAACAACTAGAACATGAACATAAACCCTAAAAACGTGTTCTACAACTAGAGAGTATCTAAACGAAGATGAAATGAAGYTTGGAAGGGATGATTTGCTGAGGGATGGATGACTTCCTTTTATAACACCATAAGTTGGTTGAAACCCCCTCCATTTTAGGTGGAAAAGGGTTGAGATTCACCTAACCACCTCACTTGGACTTGGACTCACGGTTTTGAACATGTGAGAAATGTCCTTCGTGCCCTTCATTAATCAAAACGTTAGTTTTGACAAATTGCCCTCCAAAAATGCGCCGGGCGCAATTCTGCAAAAAAAAAAAAATAATAATTATGTTATTTTCTTCCAACTTTGACCGCATTTATCTCATATTTTTCCTAAAGTACCATAGTTTGACTTTTATGCAGAAATAATCTATGAATGTTATTGTAATGACCCCAATTTTTATATGTCATTAATAATATAATATTAAGATAATTACTCATAAAACATAATTTCATTAAAATAAAATAAGATAAAAACTTGTATTTTCATCTAAAAATGAAAACGATAACTTAATAAGACTTAACTTATAAATCTTTAGCAGCGGAAATCACAAAGTTATTATCCTTAAATAAAACAAGTAAAAATGTGGTATAGTCATAATTAAAAGTATAGATTATAAATAAAATTCAACTGTGTCTCATATCTCCTCCTCGTCAATGCCCAGGTCATCATCGACGTTATTCTCGTCAACTATATAACTATCTGTAAAAAAATTGAAACTAACATGGTATGAGTATAAAAAAAAAAAAACCCAGTAAGTAGTTCCCATCATAAGGAACCTTTGATGCACAAACACACATCATGCTTATATGCATGCATACCTCAACCTAACATATAAACCAACGAACAACTTAACTTAACATACTTGTGCTTGCTAGCATAAACTTACATATCTAAATCCTTAATTTGGAGTCATGCTATACAGAAATACCCCATAACATAACCGTCAATTCCGCATGTAATATTTATAGGGTAATTACCCCCCATAAATATCATTAACATGAACTAATTTGTTTCCTAAGGTCCAGCCTTTAGTAGAAACCCGACATGTCATATCATACATCTAGCTGCATAACATAACTGCTTAATTTGGGTATTTCATGCATAACATTCATCTTATCTAAATCCATGACACATAAGACTACTAACTTCACTACGAATGCAATGCATCACACATTATGTCATGCTTTACCTAAACATGATTTGCTATTAAACATACTTAAAATGACATGAGAAAGCCATACAATCATAACATGCTTTGTAATACATAAAATTTAACCACCATCACCATTCAATAACAAAATATATTTAAGCAACATGAATAACAAAATTCAATAACAAAACAATGCAACACATAACATAATTCACTTACAATCAAACAATAATACAACAAAACATACAAGGCGGTAACTTATGATAGAATCCACTTACCTGAACTTCGCAAACTAAAAGAAATTCCTTAAAGCTTCCTAATAACAATTAACACAACTAAAATTAGGACTCAATTACCTAAACTAAGCTTACTTAAAGCTTCCTAATAACAATTAACACAACTAAAATTAGGACTCAATTACCTAAACTAAGCTTTCTCCAATAAGTTCTCATAACTAGATATGTTCACTATTCTACTAGTAGAAATCCCTTAATAATTAACYTAGTCCATAATAATCATAAAATATATATATAAATTTGTGAAAAGTAATTTTAAATCTTCATATTAGCCTCTGATTTATATACTATAATATCGATAAAAATAATTTACTGATTTTGCAAATTTACAAAAAAACTAGAGAAAACACATAGCACTAGTTTTCACAATTTTAAACCGTAGGTAAAACTAATCATAAAAATCAATTTTAATACATTCAAATACATTTTAGGTTAGTTTAAAGGTGCTGGTCATGGTCTCAAAAATTCAGAATTAACAATCCAAAATTTGATACTAAACAAGCTAAAACTATGAAAATAACATAAACCGTTAAAAACCGTTATGAAGCAATTTTATGAACATTTTTAGGACCTTTTAAATTCTGATTTTCAGATCTCAAATCAACAAAAATAAGGCCTAAACAGTACCTATTTTATCCTAATAGTGAACCCTTAAAATAATYTACACAAGGAAGAATGATGCTTACTATTAGTGCGTTTTCCTCTCTACAGTAAAGAATAAAAAGAGGAAATTTTCCAGCAACTAAGAGAGCTTGAAATGATGATGGAAACCTTAGAAAATGGATATGAACATGCTTAGGTTCTATAAAAATTATTAGGAAAAATCTACTTACAAAACTAGACTAAAAGAAACCGTTCTTACCGAAAAGACAAAACCGCAATGAACGATCCTTGAAGGGACTTGGAAAAGCAAYCACAACTCCTCTAAAGTGTGATTTAAAACATAGGATAGATGATTGAGAGGAAATTTTCAGATTTGTTTACAAATATTCTTGGAGGAAGATGGAAGAAATATACATATGAAATTTTCAGATTTGTTTACAAATATACTGTTATTGTTTACAAATATACTGTTAAAGGTAATGCAGGGCATTCCAGTTCTACTTTAAGAATATGTGGTTCTTTTTGGTAAATAATAATGGGAAATGGGTCAAAAACGTGGTCAAACAGGGCTATCGACACATGTTTCTACAGTAAAAAATCAACCCTAACAACAACCGCGGTGTTCCTCCCTTCGAGTTTGGGCTCCTCCTGGGTGGTCTCTTCGCGAACGTGAGTCTCCCTAGGGTCGTCCTTTCCACAGGRCAAGTATCTCGCTCACAGATCATCCCTAATCTCAATGGTTGAAAGAGAGTAGAGTTGTTTAGCTATCAACTCGCTCCCTACAGTTGGTGCCAATCGTTGATGCCGATTTATGGGTGAGGCTCACGTAGGTAACATGTAGGTGCCACGTATGCTTTCATCTAGCTGCACACACAGAAATCTTGCACCAGTTGTGTGGTGCTTTGCCGAATGCACTCCGATACTTAAGTTAGAACTAAAGTAGGGAYAAACGGGTATGGAGCATAAAGAATAAAAAAGCATAAATCTCAATGATGAAAGACTTCTTTAGAGTGTGTGTCGACTCATCAAAAGAAGGTGTGTAAAAAATGTGGCTTACCTCCATTTGGGTTCTTCTCTTCCTTATATATGGAGAGAAAGATAGAAAGGCTTGTCTAGGAATGAAGTTCCCCATTCTCTCAGCTTCTGCAAGGGAGCGATATGTCGCATCAAGGATCTATGAGGACCACCAATATTCTCTACTTACCATTATACTACGGTCAGGGGAACATCGTTGCATCCTGAGTGGTCTTCTAAGGCGTAACGCGGATTTGGTATAGGGTGCTAGAACATTGCTCGTTAGCTGTCCTCTGTACGGGACGTTCAAGAGTACTCGACCCCATTCCCAGTGTGCTTGACAGTTCTAGGTCGGTTTATCTAATGAATAAATACTACTTATTCAACAAATTCGATTCATTGATACGAGTTTTCTTGACCTGGCAAGCATGGCTTGATTGGCTTTACGATGCATGACACTTTATTTTTACCGATAACAACTATATTAGGTACTAGTTAGGAAAAACGCATTGAAAAAAAAAAGGTAAACAATGCTCCTATGTGTAGTAGTTAGCATACCGTTCGATATAGTACTCAATCACTTTCCAACATAAAATAGTTATCATATCATATCATTTCTTACCTACTAATTTTTTAAAAAACTTTATTTGGTAGAAATTGCCAAAAAAAAAATCAATAATTTACAAGATTTGAACAAGCCACGGCATATTTTGTCTGGCCCTTAACGATGGAAGAAGTATTGATATTCTAATAGATATGTTGAATATATGATCAATTAATAGGTCTACGATCTATTATTCTATATATAATAAATCATCATCTCGTGGCATCACCATAACACCGATTCTCATTATTTCGCAAGGTCTCATCAGGTTTTGATCAATAGCCGGCCACTAATATAATATTCCATGCATCTGACTCATAAATACGTAAAATAATAGATTATTGAATCTTAAAAGATATCTAATAAATTTTAAACTTTTAATTATTATTTATCTAACGTTCCTGAACTTTAAAATAATCTCTCTTGATTGGACATATATGCTAATTACCATTGAGTTACGCTCGTTTTGACTCTTAATTTTTAGTTTTGTATCTATTGGATCATGAAAATCTTTCAATTTTGTGTCTAATAGGTCCTTAACATATTCGGCATTTTCTAAAATTTATGAAACTATTAGATACACGATTAAAGTTTGGGTATAATAGGACTCTGACATTTCAATTTTGTTTTTAAATAATCCTAATTTTAAAAAAATGTCAAATGAGTCGGATGATATATTAAACACTAAATTAAAAGTTGAAAAACTTATCAAACACTTTTAAAGTTTGAGGATCTATTACACACCCCCTAAAAAAAGTCTAAACTTCCCAAATTTAAGCTTATAAAATACTATTGCCATTAACCTCTTATCACTCATTGTCACAGAGGAAGTGAAAATCTGTGTTGATTCATTCTCCAACATCAAGCTTCATAAAAAGAATGAATCCCATGGCACCAAATGATGGCTATTCCAATGATGGTGTTCTTCGTCGTCGATCTGCAAACTTTGAACCAAGTCTTTGGGGAGATTATTTTCTTTCCTCTCCTGTCAACACAGTTCTGGTATATATATATAATTATGTTTTGAAACGTTCTATTTTCCATATTTTGATTTTTATTTGATAAAGCATCTTTGTTTCATATTTCTTTTTTCGATTACACACAGAACAAAAATGTGTACTGGGTCATTATTTTTCTCTCTCTCTTCTTCTTCCATTTTTCTTCAACCTTTTTCAATAAGAAAAATAGAATATGTTTTATATAAGTATTTGTAAGTATTTGATATGCCTTATGAAAGTCAAAAATTTGGGAAATTTTGAAATATGAAACATAATACAATAGAAACAAGGTGGGCTTGAATTTTTTGGTTTTGTAATTTGTATTGAACCTCTGAGCCTAATACATAAATATTATGGAAAACTAGGACGACATGGTTAGGAAACAACTTGAAGAACAGAGAGAAGAAGTGAGAAGAATGCTTGAAGCTGCTGAAAAGTGTTCAGAAAAATTAAGTTTGATTGATTCAATCCAGCGCCTTGGCATATCTTACCACTTTGAAGGAGAAATTAATGAAATTCTAGAGCACATGCAAAATGATTCTTGCAATCTTGATGATGATGAAGATATTTACATTGTTGCTCTTAGATTTCGATTGCTTAGACAACAAGGTTACTCTGTTTCATGTGGTAAGTCGTTCCTCGAACAATTATTTTTTTTCGAAGAATTACTCTTCTATTGAGAGATTTTATTTGTTTAGTAAAGATTAAATTATAATTAAGTTTGATTTCTAAACTTTTAGAGTTTTCAATTACTTTGAGTGTTCTTGAGTTTAAAGATCCTAAACTTTCAATAAAATGTCTAATAGGTTATTAAACTTTATAAGAATGTCTAATAAGTCGTTTCTCGATCAACATTTTTTTTTCAGGAGTTACTCTTCTATAAGAAATTGAGAGATTTGATTTGTTTGGTAAAGATTAGATTATAAGTTTGATTTCTAAACTTTCACAAAATAGGTCACCTAAGTTTAAACCTCCTATGTTGGTAGCGTTTGATAAGTCAACCTCCTATGTTGGAAGCGTTTGATAAGTCCTCACTAAAATTCATCACTCTAAATTTCACAAACTTTGAAGAGATTAAGGAAACTCAAGAATACACAAGAGAAAAATATTGTTCTCTTTTATTTCTTGATTTAATTCCTTCACTTTTCTTTTTTGGTTACAAATAAGGAAAATATGAYTGAGAACAAATTTCATTTCCACTTAAGATCAGGTCTAGTTGTAGTAAAATACACTAGACTTCGAACAACTTCTATAGATGGTGGCATCAAAATCTTCACTTTCATCATGCTTTCTTAATTTCATAGCTACTTCCATTGGAGTACTGGCASGATAAGCTTTCTCCATTTTGAACTTCAACAGCTAAGTCTTAGTATACTTCTTTTGAGAAATATTAATCTCAATATCACTTTGCTTAACTTCAATACCAAGAAAGTAAATAAGCTCGGATTGGTCATCTCAAATTATTTCTTCATGCCCTCTTTGAACTCTTTAAGCATCATGGTTGAAGTTTCCAAAAATATTAAATCATCAACATAGAAATAAATGATCAATAAATTACCATTTTTGTCTTATTTGGTGTAGAGAGCATGTTCATATGGACATCTTTTGAAATTATTCTTGAGGAAGAAACTATCAATACAATTGTACCAGGCTCTTAATGCTTCCTTGAGCTTGTACAATGTTTTTTTTTCCAGTCGACACACCATATTCTAATCTCCAATCTTTATAAAACAAAGGGGCCGTTTGTTTCATGGGAATTTCAGATTCCCTTGGGATGGTCATCCAGATGCCCGTGTTTGTTTGATAGGAATGTTGGATTCCCGGGCATTCTTAGATGCCCGGACATCCTAGGATGCCTATACGGGAGGYATCTGAGCAATTTTAGTTGCCCTCCTGTAACATGGGTTTCTAAGATTCCCGTGTTGAGGGCATCTTCTTTTGACAATTTTGTTCCTCATCGTTTTTATTCTATAATATTTTTTCATCAATAATATTTATTTCTCATTTATTTATCTTATTTTAAAAATAAATGTATGYGCTAATTCATTGATAAATTTCTAAATATAATTTTATTTATATGCTACGTTTAGATATAAAATAAACATTAGTCAATAGTATAATATCTTAGCTTGTTTTTAATTCAAATCTAGGGTGCAATCTTTCGTTTATTTTACTCTTCCAATAGTCACCAAACATAAACTAAAACTGACATAAAAATATAATATTAAACTAATAAAAGTACAATTTTTATATGAATTCAAATAGTATTAAATTTAACATAGAAATTATATGACGACCGCTAAGGGCATTTTTGGAACATTACATAAAATTTACAATATTCCCATGAATAAATCCTGAAAAACAAAGATGGTTATAAAAAATATTCCTAGGTATCCTTATAAATTTTCCTACAAAACAAACGTGGTTATTTGAAATTCTAGACATTTAAAATTCCGAGCATATGAGATTCCAGACATGTGAAGATACCGGGCATCTACATTCCCAAAAAACAAACAAACTCTAAGGRGTTGCTCAACATATGTCTCTCCATCCAAGTACCCATTTAGAAAATATGACTTGACATCCATTTGGCATACTTTCCAGTCATTTTGTATTGTAAGCGCTAGAATCAATCGAACAGTCTCCAAGTGATCAGTCACGGGTGCAAAAATTTCTTCATAATCAACACCATACTTTTTCTTGTACCCTTAACGACGAGTCTTGCCTTGAATTTCTCTGCTTCACCATTTTGCTTTAGTTTCGTCCGGTAGACCCATTTGACTCAGAGTTTTTCTATTCTCTGTTAGTTTGATTAACTCCCATGTCTAATTTCTTCTAATTGCATCAATCCCTTAATCCGTTGAAACTTTCATTTTTCATCTTGAATTGTCTCGTCAAAGTATAAGGATCAACATCTACAAATAAAGTAAAATCAGCATGATCATCTTCAAGCGTTCTTCTTGAACCATTATAGATCTCTTGAATATTCTTTATCTTCCTTGGTGGAGTTAATTCATCACTTGTGGAAAGTGGAGATGAAGATGAGGCAACTGGGTTGAGTCTCTTTAAGTTCCAAGTCTTTAGTAATTCSTTTGTCATTCATGTCAACAAGTAACGAATTGTAGTTTTCTTCATTTGTTGCATCCCATTTAAAAATTTTGCTTCTTTGGATTTTGACTAATAATGATTTTCTTGCTTCTAGGATTGAATAATCTATAAACATTGGAGTTCTCACTCTACCGAAAGAAAATGCATTTTTCTGATTTATCATCTAGTTTACCTCATTTTCCATTAGATACGTGAGAATAATCAATGCACCCAAATACTTTTAGGTGACTAATAGTTGGCTTTAATCTATTCCATGCTTCTTGAGGAGTAAGACTTTGCACATTTTTTGTTGTAGCTCGATTTAAGAGATAAACAGCTCAGGTCACTACATCTCTCCAAAACTCAGTTGGAAGATTTTGGCCTTCAACACACTTCTTGCAAGCTCCATTATTGTTCTCTTTTCTCTCGAACTCCATTTTGTTGAGGAGTTCTTTGAATAGTCTGTTGATACTTGATTCCATTTTTCTTCAAAAAAATATTCAAAAGCAATATAATCTCCTCCACGATTAGAACACAACATTTTCAGTTTCAAGTTGATTTCATTTTCAACCATTGTCTTGAATATTTTGAAATACTCGAAAGTATAACTTTTTTTTAATAGCTAAATCCATGTATTCCGAATATAGTCATCAATAAATGTGAAAAAATAACGATTACCTCCAAGYGTAGTAGTTCGCATGGGTACACATAAGTTTGTATGGACTAGCTCGAGCTTTTTGATGCTTTCCAAGAACCTCCTGTCAGAAATGAATTTCGATGGCACTTTACCAAAATACATACTTCACAAAGTTGATCTTTCCTTTTAATATTTGGTATTCCTCTCAGCATATGTTGTTAACACATGTTAGATAAAGTGTCAAAACTCAGGTGCCCATACCGATAATGCCAAAGTCATCGAGTGTCTTTTACTAAAGTCTCAGAACAAAGAAGCTTCTCATAGTACATTTTGATTGGAAACATTTTGTTGTGAGTCATGTGTACCTTTGTTATGAGACTTCCATTCTTGGTTCTGACTTCGCATATGCTATCTTTGAACATAACATCATGTCCTCTTAATAGAAGTTGCCAACCACTCGAAAGATTGTGTCTGAGTACTAGAACATAACACACATCAATGATTATTTGCCAACCACTCAAAAGATTGTGCGAGGAAAATATTGCTTCGATCATTATCTTGTTGTTCATGCATTAGAGTGATCTCTATCTGATTAGAATTAGTTTTTTTAGACCAATAGTTTGTTTGAAAGTGCTCGTAGCGTCTACAATTGAAGCATTGTATGTGAGAAAAATCTCCTCAACTCTACCTATACTTCTTCCTTAGCTTGAACTTTTTCTTGTTCCTCTATTTGAAGAAGTTTGATTATTTGTTATCTCTGACTCAAAACTTTCAAAGTCGTTGGACCTTCCATTTCCTTGACCACTGCGTCCACCTCTTCTTTCGTTAGATCTCTTTCTAGAAGAAGTTTGCATATGAAAAGCTTCTTCTGAAGGAGTAGAATCAAATCACTTCAATATAAGCTCATGAGATTCGAGAGATCCCATTAAGCTATTTATGGAAAGAGTGGACAAATCTTTAGGCTCTTCAATTGCTACTACAATGTGCTCATATCTTTTGGTCATGCTTCTAAGGATCTTTTGTACCAATCTTTCATCTTCAATTGCATCTCCATTGATCTCAGTTGATAATTAACAATAGTTAGAACACGATTGAAAAATTTTTCGTTAGTTTTAGCTTCTTTCATTCCAATGGTATCAAATTCAGCTCGAAGTGCTTGCAATCCTACCAATTATACTTTTTTCTCTCCTTCATAAAAACCCTCTAATGCATCTTATGCTACTTTAATATTTGAGACAATTGAGATTCTTTCAAAGATATTTTCATCTACAGCTTGGTAGTTAAAAAAATACGTCTTTTTGTCTTTTTCTCTASGGTCTCTCAACTCATTGAGTTGTTGTTGTGAAAGATCATCCTCACCTTTTGGCTCTAAATATTCTCTATCAACAATATCCCAAAACTCTTGAGATACATAAAGAACCTTCATTTGTTGACTCCACCATCTCTTACTTCCTTCAAAAAGAGAAAGTTGATGCTGCATCATGTTGYTGGATGACATMTTTTGAACTTGACTCTGATACGACTTTGTTGGGAGCATTGATAAGCCATCACTAAAGTTCACTCTAAGTCTCACAAACTTTGAAGAGTATAAATTTGTTCTCTTATGAAACTGATCAAGAACACACAAGAGAAGAATATTGTTCTCTTTTCTTTCTTAATTGAATTGCTTCAATTTTATTCTTGGTTACAAATGAGGGAAAGGATCCCTTTATATAATACCCAAGAGACACCTATAAAAGACTCAAATAAAATATGCATACATGTATACATATCATTCATGTATCTCAAAACATTAACTTACTTGTACTTAACAATTAATGTATGTTGAGATTCATGTATGCATTTGGGGAATGAATCTAGCTTAAATTCTAACATCCTGAACTTTCAATATTATGTCTAATAGGCTATTGAACTTTGTCTAATAAGATCTTATACTTTCAATATTATATTTAATAGATCTTTGATTTACTGATACTTTTTAAAGTTTGGGAACCTATCTGATACAAAATTGAAAGTCTAGAGACTTGATTGTTAGACATTTTTTTAAAGTTCAATGACCTACTCAACAAAACACGGGAAGYTTTAGGAGCTTATATTTTAAATTTTAATGATCTATTAAACACAACTTTGAATGCTTAATTAATTAGGAATCTAGATACAATCTTGTGAGCTTAGGGACCAAACTTATAATTTAATCGTTGGTAAATTTCAATTAGAGATATTCAATCGGTTTACAAATGGAGATGGAGATTTCAAAGAAACAATGTTGAAAGATGAATGTGGTATATTAAGTTTGTATGAGGCATCCCACTTAAGAATGAATGGAGAAAACATATTGGATAAAGCACTGGCTTTCACAACTACTCACCTTCAAGCAATGGCCATGAGTTCTAGCTCTCCCTTTTCAGAAGAGGCTAAATATGCTTTGAAGTGGCCAATCTATAAGGCTTTGCCAAGGTTCACGACAAGGCACTATATCTCTCTCTATGACAAGGATCCATTGAAAACTAATGTTTTGCTCTCTTTTGCAAAGCTGGACTTCAATGCTCTACAAAAACTTTACCAAAAAGAACTGGCTGAAGCTTCAAGGTGAATTTTTTTCCTTAATGTTATTCCTACGTCTTAGTATTTTTTTTWAAATTTTGTTATAAATAATTTTACCAACTCAATCCTAAATTTGAATAATTAATGCAAATATGTTTTATTACATTGAATTCTGATTATCATATAGATTTGTGACTAGGTGTTAACAATYTCATACTAAAAAGAAAATGGACCTTACAAAGGTTTATAATAGACATAAATTACTCATCTTGTTATCAATTGATTTTGAGATGAAACCCCATGAATATTGATATGGAATCATAGCCCAAAAGCTCAAACGAGCATACTGTTGGGAATATAGAGCCAAAACGATGTCGGAAYAAGTCGGGACGAAGAAAGGATGAAAAAGGATCGAAGAAGCGGGCTGCAAGTTTATATTGGCCTAGAGGACAGCGTCGCAGCCCTACAAGCAGCACCGCAACACTGTCACAATGCAGGCGTGTGACGAACGTAAAGTTTGTAGTGTCGCGGTGCTGTCACGACTTATAAAAATGGTAGTTTCAATATTTTASGTTTTTAAATGGCATAATTTGTTAGTCAGCAGCGTATTTTTATGGAAGAGAGTAGAAAACGAGTCTTTCGGGCTGTACAATGTTGTTGCCAACCTATTCTCATGTCTCAGTGAGGTTTTTGTAATGCTTAGAAGCTAGATGGCCATTGGTGAGACATCTAAAGAGAGCTTTGTACAGCGTTTGTGAGACCCATTGTAATATTCTTGATCCTAGTAGAACCTACAGATCGCGGAAGACTGGACGTAGCCATAGTTGAGTGAACSAGTATAAAATCTTGTGTAATTTACTATGCTTTCTTTATTCCTTTGTTATGTTGTTTATATTTGGGATTTACTGAATAACTATAAAAGGGGGAAAGGGTTCATAGTTAGAGTATCGATTGAGGTGCTCGTATCTAGAACTAGGACTGTTAGCTATTTTGTTGTGCGCATAGCAGTCTTTTCCTCATCAAGTAGTATCATAKCTGTAAGGTCTAGAGCCATRGGATTCAGTGAGATGTCTAAAATCGAAGGGATTATGAGATTCAACGACATAAATTTGGGTTTTKGAAGATGCAGATGAAAGACTACTTGACTTGCAAGAAGATATACAAAATCTTGAAGGAACGACAAGCTAGGATAATAGGTAAGGAATGGGCAGAAATTGATGAATAATAGGCAGTTACAACAATCAGGCAACTTGACCTACAAGAACATACACAAAAGCTTTAAATTTTGTGGGATTTGTGACACTGCGATTGTTGAGGAGATTTGCAGGAAAGGAAGTGGAAAGAACTCTACATCCAATTCAGGTATGTATAATTTTATGGAAGCAGCCTTCGCAGTTCAGAGTAAAGGAGAAGTAAAGATGGATTATGGAAGTARACAATAGATGCGTAGACAGAAGAATGGGAGCATGCAACATTGTTGAATGTTTTTATTACCATAAGAATGGCCACTTCAAGAAACACGTTAGGAAGCTTAAAGAGGACAGGAAAAGGAAGTCACTACAAACTTCATGTTAAAGGAGGTGTTGCAAGTTTGTGTTGAGAGCAACATAACAACTGTAGATTAGTCATTAGAGTGGATAATAGACAATGCAGCTTCAATACACGTATCATCAGATAGGAGTTCATTCATGTCTTCCACTGCAGGCAATCATGGCAAGTGAGGATGAGCGTAGACTCTCCAAGACAAGAGGAATTATGGATGTTTGTTTGAGGACCAAAAGTAAGATCGAGCTAGTTCTACAAGATGTTAGATAAATACCAAGTTTCATAATGAATTTGACATGTGCAGGGAAGCTGGATGATGATGGTTATAATAGTTAGTTCGTAAAGAACATGTGGAAACTCATGAAAGGATCTAAGGTAGTGGTTGTTGGCCACAGAGAAGTTTCATTGTATTTGTCGAGATTTGGCATTACCTAAGGACCAGAGAGATGGATTATGCACAAAGTTGTGTTGGTTTAGTGGGAGACATGATAGAACAAAAAACAATGACATTCAAGACATATGAGGAGAATCTGCCATCCATTTAGGTTCAATAGCTTGGGACGTCGAGAAAAGAAAAAGAATAATAGTTTAATGAGTTGTTCAGTAGATTTTCAGTTTATAACTCCAATTGTCAGACTGTTTGGGGAGTTGATGAAATCGCATGGGCAAAAGAGAGCATCTTGGAAGAATGACTAAAATTGGCACTGAAGTCAAGAGTGAAGTCTCTAATGGGAACAAACTTGAGTGGGTTGACCAAGTAATCAGTAAAGAAGTCTTTCTTCAGGAGTCATTAGGCTCGATCGAAGAAGGAAGCGTCGGGGACCACATAATTCGAGTATAAGCACGTGGTTGTGTCTATTACGTTTGAGAGACAAAACCASAAAAGATTGTCTAATCTCAGGGCGATCACAGATGGAACATTGATTGTCGCCAAGAAGATGTTTCTACACTATCGGTGTAGTGGGAGTAGAGCCTTGGTTGTACCAAGAAGATGTTGATCACTTATTGTTGGTGCAGTTAGAACTGAACCTTTCCCAAGAAGATCGACACTGTTATTGTAGTGGGAGGCAAGATAGTCTTATTGTCTCTAAGTGAGAGATTATTGGAAATATGTAGCCAAAATGATGTCGGAACGAGTCGAGATGAAGCAAGAATGAAATAGGATTGAAGAAGCGGGCTACAGGGCCATATTGGCCGAGAGGACAGCGCGGTGGTGCTAGAAGCAGTTCCATAGCTCTGTCACAATGCGGGCACGAGGCAAACGTAAAGTTCGTAGCGCCCAGTGCTAATGCAACTTATAAACGGCAGTTTCACCRTTTCATGGTTTTTAAGTGGCAGAATTTGTTAGGAAGCAGTGTTTTTTGTGGTAGAGAGTAGAGAACGAGTCTTTTAGTCTGTACAGTGTTGTCGGCAACTATTCTCGTATCTCGTTGAGGTTTTTCATTCTTGTATTTCTAAGTACCTATTATTGTAGTTCTTAGAAGTTAGGTGGTCACTGTTAAGGCATCTGTATAGAACTTTGTAAAGAGTTTGTGAGGCCCATTGTAATATTCCAGATCGTAGTAAAACCCACACTGAACGTGGCCATAGTTGGGTGAACCAATATAAGATCTTGTGTCGTTTACTGTGCGTTTAATTCATTTGTTGTGTTGTTCTGAGATTTGCAAAATAATTGTGGGAGGTGAAAAAAAGGTTTCTAGTTAGACTCTTGATTGAGGTGCTCATATTGGAAACTAGAACTGTTAGTTATTTTGTTGTGCTCATACTAGTTTTTTCTCCATCACATTTAGTCAAAAAATGGGATCCGGCTAAGATTAGTGAACCCAAAATAAGAACAATCTAGAACGAGTATGATAACGATCCCACRTTGGAAAGATAAGAAACCTAACAAGAGTTTATAATATAAGTGGGCTACTAGCTCGTGATCTTATTACCACTTTTAATTTTGAGATATAACTCATGAATATTGATACAATGTATCTAGTTGAATGAGATTCTTTCTATTATTGATATGTCACTATTAATTACCAYAGCGTTGTTTTATTTATAGTTGGATTTTCTGCATTTTAGTCGGTCATTTCTAAGAGTTTTGAAGGATGGCATGAATTAGTCTAGTTCATAATTTACCTATTTAGAATTATAGTGGATGAAACTAAACTTTATATAGCTAAAGTTAACTTACTCATCTAATTACATAAACTATAACCAATTAACGAGACGGCACTTTGATTTTATTTAAGYTCTAATTATGGGTGTAATGTATATAGGTGGTTGAAGGACCGAAAGTTGATGGAATATTTGTCTTTTGCACGAAATAGAGTTGTGGAGTGCTATTTTTGGGCATTGGGAGTATTCTATGAACCAAAATACTCTTATGCTAGAAGTATATTGGTCAAAATTATTGTTTTCATATCCTTTCTTGATGATATGTATGATGTATATGCTAMACTGGATGAGCTTCAACTATTCACCGATGCAATTGAAAGGTTTGGTCATTCAACTTTTTTATTAAGTTATTGTTTWAAACTAAAGCTTGYCTTGTTTTATAGTGTTGGAAAATATAGCAAATAGTCAAACACTCCTTAAAATATTGATTTTTTGCTTGATTAATGATTGTGAAAATTATTATTAACTTTTTTAGTCTATACACAGTCCTCAACCCACGGTAAGTCCACACTATCATCGGAAAATGTTACAGAATACATTAAATCATTAAATATAAATYAATCACCATTAGTGKAGTGATTTAATCCTATATTTGAATATGCCAAAGCGAGTTTAGTTCAGCAGTAATTGACATATATCTCCAACCAAGAGGTTGTGAATTCGATCTCCCACCTCCCACATCCACATGTTGTACTAAAAAAAACAATCCTATACTTGATCATGATACATAGTTTATACACACCRATTAGTTCCTATCARACATGGTGTTTTAGTGGATAAAATGTGTTTGGTGAACTCTACTTATCTATTAAATGCAATAATAAATATACTCATCACAATTTCAGGTGGGATATTAATGGCATTGACAAGCTTCCAGGTTACATGAAAGTTCTTTATGGAGCCATACTTGAAGTTTATGGAGAGGTTGAGCAAGATATTGGCAAGGACAACAATATTTCATTTGGATTGGATTGTGCAAAAGAAGCAGTGAGTTGTTATTTGTTTTTGTARATATTGTTTCCTATTAGTTTTCTATATGATAAGAAATACTTAATTCTCTTTCTAATTTGTTTTAGAAGTTTTTGGGCACAGATGAAAAGACAATGCAGGGCTTATTTTACGGAAGCTAAGTGGTTTTATGAAGGGTATGTGCCAACCATGGAAG
Source organism: Momordica charantia (assembly GCF_001995035.1). Next base: position 449,383 of record NW_019104513.1, read on the forward strand.
AATATATGGAAGTTGCCAGTATATCAGCTTCCTACCATCTTTTTGCAGCTGCTTCATTCCTTGGCATGGGAGATGTTGCTTCCAATGAGGTTTTTCAATGGGCCAAGAGTGATCCTATTCTTCTTAGTGCAACAGGAGTGATTGGTAGGCTAATGAACGACATAGTTTCCCACAAGGTACACAAGAAAGAGTTTTTAAAGGCATGGTTAATCTCGCTTTTGATTACCGTTTTTGTTTCTACTTTTGCTAGTTTCAAAAAGCTCAAATTATCAAATCTGGTCCTTGTTGTTTTAAAAAATTAATTTGGTCACAATGTTTAAATTTTAATTAAGACAAAATTGAAACTAGGTTTAAATCATAGACACGAAATCCATAATTTAACCAAAATGTTATCTTTATTTGTAAGTATTTTTTTTCATAAATACATTTTATGTTTGAGTTATTTTTCATGTTTTAGTTTGAACAAGAGCGAGGTCATGTTGCATCTGCTGTTGAATGCTACATGAAGCAATATGGAGTATCAGAAGGAGAGGCCATACATGAACTAGAGAAGCAAGTCATAAAAGCATGGAAAGATATAATAGAAGACTACATGAAATGTACCAGATTTCCAAATGCAATCCTTTCGTGTGTGATGAATGTTGATCGACTCTCAGATTTCTTTTATAAGGAGGAAGATGGTTACACATTTCCTAATGGAGAAACCAACCGTTTCATTACTTCAATGCTTAAGGATCCTGTGCCTCTTTAGTCCATCTCCAATTGAATTTTAGATTTTATTGCAGTGCTTTGTAGTCGATAATATATGTCTTAGCTAATTGAATTATGTTCAAGTTGGTGCTTTGTAGCTAATGGTTGGAAGTAGTTTTGTTATATATAGTTTAATACAAAATAATGTTTAATAATAAATTACTTTGTTGTTTAGTTTTTATAGTAAAAATTTTCTATGGAAATGTAGATATGAAGTTATAATACAATGATGAGTGATAAAGTGTTGTCGTGGATAGGTTTCAACCACACTCAATTATCACAAATTCAAATGCTCGACTGATGAGAAGTAAATGAATAAAAACAAGATAATAAAGTGACACAAGAACAAATATAATCGCTAAGAAAATTGTTGATGCCGATTTCCGGATCATCGCCACGTGGTGCCACATACATCTTCATCTTCAAGCTCTTAGCTATACGTACACAAAAATTTAGCAATAATGTAGTGTTCTACATAATGCATTCTAATACTTAAATTAGAACTCAAGTTGAGAGCAAACTAGTGTAAAGCAGATAGAGTAAAAGGGCATGCAGTAATCTCATGTGTGAGAGTCTGCTTCAGTGTGTGTCAAATTCTCACACAGAATCATGTGAGTGATATTTCCTTGTTTACGATAGTAAAAAGTAGTTCATTTGAGTTCTTTTCAACTTTGCTTACCTTATAAATAGTGTTTAAAAAATTAATTTTATGTCTCATTCACGCATACTACTTTATCATAGGCTAAACATGCCTATATTAAGTGTTGGTAGCGAATAGGGTTTGGAAACTTAACAAAAACTACGTTTTGCGCAGAAAAATACACCTAGGCACCAAATACCTCCCTATTTTGCCCTTTAATGAAATGCCAAGTTCTGATCATTTTGACACATTCTACTCTGCCCCATGTGTCATACATGCAAGGAAGGGTGGTTCGTTAGTAGAAAATATCACTCAAAAGGTGTTGCAAAGCAATGGAGAGCCTTACTTTTCTCAATCGCCCAACAATCTCCAAGCTACCTATAAAATCCAAGAGCTTCTCCATTCAATTTATCCTCCTTTTGATCACAACTTTAAGCTTCTTTGTAAGCTTAGTTTAGTTCTGCATTCAGTTTTAAACTTGTTCTTCTTTTAAAAATTAGTTCTTTCAAGTTTTGTTTAGTTTTTCATTCGATTTCCAACCTCGTTTATTTACTTGTAAATCGCAGATTTATTTATAAAATTCCAGCATTGTTCTTTCTCTTCATCTCATTTTCACGTCTTTACTCCAACAGAGTCTTGTAATCACACATTATTGTGGAATTGAACGAGTTGTTATTTCCCTAAGCTCGAAAGAGATGGGTAAAGTTCATTCGAATTACAGCTTGTTTTTCATTTTCTTCTTCTTTAATTATGTCTTCAATTTACAACTTGAGTCAACTCTGTTTTTACTTTATAAAAATGAGCTAAATTCTATTTTCGTAGCCCGGCTATGGAGAACTAGTTAATCTCTTAAAAAGGGGACAACAAGGACAAAAGGATTTCCATAATTTCTTTATCAATTAAGTTGTTATCAAAAGTTCATGAGTTAATTTAGTCAATTAATGAATTTTCAATTTCAATATTGAAAAGGTTGAACTATTTCTTACAACTTATTTGATTTAACTAAGAAAATAAAGAATTTATAGATGGTTTCATCCAAGTACCCCAAACATAGGACCTTAATCCGAAGTTACGATTTGTTTTTTATAAACTAAATTTTCTTTGCTAATAAACATATAAGGCTGGAACTTAGTACTTCAAGATCACTTAAATATTAGTAGGTTAAGACGTAGAATCGTGATCTTGAATATTAGTAGGTTAAGACGTAGAATCGTGCGGAGGCATCTGACACTAACTGTGCTCCTTTATCATATTTTTAGTTATATGAAATAAACGGGTTGGACTTTATTCCAAAACCAACTCTACAATATTCTCCATCATTTTATCCATAAACTAAATTGCTCCAGCAACATATTACCTGCACTTTACTTTTTAAGGAAAAATACTTATTCCTTTTAGAGACGCACTTGGAAGTACTAATTACTACTTGTGACTCTATTTTTTTGCTATTAAGTAGAACTGCGAAAAATGAGAAAATCGGCCTACATCTCTTAGGGCTATTCTCCCCTTATGTATGGAGACAGAGTACTGTGGCTTTGAATATCTGAGATGGACACAGGGAGGTGTCATTCTACACTTGTAGTTCGYGGGGACAAAAGACTTGTTGCAAAAATTGCTTACTGATATCGTCCACTGGATTAAGTTTCTAGCCCACTCAAGTACTACATATTAATGTCCAATTTTACATAGAGAAATAACAATGTATTTGTAAAACACAACGACTAAAGAACAAAGCAATTAATATAATCTAAGGAAACCTTTTATGAAGAATGGATCCTACGGAATTGATTTCACCGACTGAATTTAGAAGCATATAAATCAAACATGTAAAGATTAAAAATGCAATTAATCTATGGTCAAGAAATAAGAAATCATAATTATCTCTTCCGAGCACAATTAATTCTCCCACCTATTAAGAAACCAATATTCCTATCTAGTTTCATTAAAAAGTAAGACTTAAGTCTAATTCTTTTAACAACTTTTAAAGCAATTCTAAATATCTCAATCTTAGAACTACCACAGTCATGCATTTGATAACTCTCTCAGAATTATTGTAGTATTATATTTGGCTAAATTGAATGCAAATAAGAAAGTCCTCACTGTAAAAGCTCATCAAAGGAAGTAAGTGAGAAATAGAAAAGTCATATATCAATTCGTTACTTTATTAATTGTGGAAAATTAATAAAGGCATTAGTTGATGTGCATAGAGTCGAGTTGACCATGCGAAGGTAACTTTTTCTGTGTTTAATGCAATGAAATGTCTGGCTGACTTTGAAGAATGTTTTGCCCATCAGTATCTTAGACGATAGGCTAAATGATGAATTAAGGAATGAGGTGTTGCTGGAGCAACTCTAGTAAGAATGTTCAGTAAAAGATGATGAAGAGTATAGTGATAATGATGCTGAAATATTATATCCAAGGAGCTAAGGCCCAGAAGAGCCAATGATGAAAAGTTTGTTTGAATCCTTAGATAAAGAAGGAAGAGTTTTCAAGCATATGACACCTTTTATTGATGAACCACCTAAGCAAAAATTGCAAGTGTTGTCCCGGCATAAAAAATACGCATTTATGGGTAAAGCAGAACATTACCCATATCCATACCAGCTAAATTACTGAAAAGAAGAAAGTGCAATTGCTGGAAATTTTGCTCGGGCATCATGTGTTCAAAAAGGGGATTGGGATGGACAAAGCAAATGTTGAAATTATAGAGAAGCTGAAGCAACCCTCATAAGCCAAGGGAATTCGAAGCTTTCTTGGCCACAAAAGGTTTCATCATCGATTTACCAAGGACTTCTATAAAATTTCAGAATTTCTTTGCTCATTTTTAAAGCTTGATAAAACATTAAAATTTTCCCTTGGTTGTTTGCAAGGATTTGATATGTTGAAGAGAGCACTACACCATGCTCCAATCATCATAGCACCAGACTGGTTGAGACAATTTTAGATCATTTCCGAAGATAGTAACTATGTTAGGTTTCTCAACCTGTTGGCGACTCAGCGGACGAATTTGAAGAAGAAGAGATTTTTTGACAGTAAAAGGAAGTCTCTTTTCTTTTACACCACTAAAATGACCGCTCCCCCATTTATTTTTAATTTGATGCTTTCTTTTACTTATCTAGTTACCCCCCACCCATGAAAGGAAAATGAAATGAAAATGGACAATTCTACTTCACCTATGTATTGTGCATCATCTGCTTTTCTTTGCTTTATCAGCAGTAGTATTGTAAATGCTTGTACAATTATACTTTTCTGCCAAACGCTAAGGCATTAGTTGCAGATAGCAAAAGTTCTTGCTTTCTCTTTATTTAAGTTTTAGTACTGAAGCCCTAGCATCGCCCTATTAGTACTCGTTTATAAACCACGAACATTTAGTTGATAATTTTTCAATAGCACACTTATCCAGGTTCGGTCATTACTTTAGTATTACTATTTTGGACCTTCTACCCTTTTAGATGCCAGTATCTTTTCCCCATCAAAACATTACCAATCAGCTTAGTGAAAATATTTTCCCATCTTCATATTTTCTTAGCGACTAGTTCTGTGGTGTGCTGGAGCTTTACATGTATTGTCCTTAGTTTCATTGAGGACAATGCAAGCTTTTAAGTTTGGGGGATGCACATTCACTTTGCTCTTAACCCTTTTCAACTCATAATTGTACAACTATGAATTTTTCTAATCATGTAGTTCAGCCTTAAAAAAAAATTAAAAAAAAACTCATATTTTATGAGAGATTGCAGGATTACGAAACGTAGCTAGATTGCAGGATTACGAAACGTAGCTATAGTTGAGAAACCAATCCATAAATAAAAAGCTAGTGATCTTAGGCAAGCGAAAGGGAGTTTTATAAATGAGTCTCTAAGTGAGTCGGAGTTTTTGTAAAGGAAAGTAGGAGGATGTTATAGTGTAGGGAAATAGCCTTTGCTAGAGTTAGAGCAAGACCCAAGCTACCCTCTTTTATTGGCAAGGTAGAGGCAGATAAAATGAGTTGTATAATGTGTTTACAATACAGGTGAACATAGAAAGTAAAGCTTGATGCTTGATGTAGTTTTCAATAGGGCAAAATGTTCATTTTCAGGGTTTTAGGTGTAGTCTTGCTTGAGGACAAGCAAGATCTTAAGTTTGGGGGTGTGATAACTCTCCTAAAGAAAATAGAGTTATTGTGATATTATATTGGGCTAAATTGAGTGCAAATGAGAAAGTCCTCGATTTGAAAGCTCACCAAAATGAGGAATTAAGTGAGAAATAGAAAAGTCATTTATGAATTACTTAATTATGGAAAATTATAGCTTATCTCTGTCGTTTTTGGGTTAATTTTGCAGAATTGGAAGTATCGGAAGCAAAGCTTTAGAAGCATAAGGAATTGCTAGGGCTTTCAGATGCTAGAACTTCTGATGTTGGGGCATCACTTTCAGTAGAAATTCCTGAGCAGCGTAGAAACAAGTTTTACGTGGGATTTATATTGATGTCCGTATCACACGTATTTTATCAGATTTTTGGCCCTAATTTTCGAGGGAGCTATGAAAACAACAATATGGAAGGTTGTCTCAATATCAATCCATAAGGGGAATAGATCCCAAGGGAGGAAATTATTCTCAAAGTTGCTAAAGCCAAGGAAAGCTGTAACCATTTCGGAAAGAAGCTGGAGCCGCTAGTCTCTCAATGAGCTGAAGGTTCTCAAAGACTTTTTACTTTTTCACCAAATGGGTTGTTTCTCTCTTTTGTCCACTACATTTTCTTCATTCCCCATAAACGAAATAGTGATCTCTCACATTATCATCTCATTGCATGTTTCCTCTTTCTGTTAATTTTGCTAAAGCATTTCTCTACTCCAGCATCTTTAATTTACAGTATTACTTTCTTTCATGGAATTTCTTTATGCATTTCTATAGCATTTTACTTAGTTTTGTTATACAAACATTGATTATTTTTTATTTATATTTTTGGTACTATCGAACGCACGCTTAGAGTAATATCCTTAGTCCCTATGGATTTCGATTTTGTTTATACTACAATCGACTAGAATAGTGTACACTTACACTTGCATTCACATCAGTTGTGGATACGCAGCAACATTCAAGTTCCAATCTAAACCACCTCTCTTGAGTATAAAATTCAGATGTAGCATTAATTAATCTGTGATCAATAGATTAAAGGCATTGAGCAAATAAATGTATAGATATATTAAGAACAATTCAATCAAGGCTATAATTAATTAACCTAACTCATAAATTAAACGCCTATATCAATCCCAAGAACAAGAAATTTAGCTACTCATGTTCATGAAAATACAGCAAAATTCCAATGGGAAGTTCATCATCAAACTAGAAAAGCTAAGGAAAGGAGAGAAATTAAATCTGTTGTATTGATTGATCATCCTCGACTAAATCTCCACGATCTCGAGCCTTCAAGTAGTCTCCTCGCCCTCCAAGCTTGTTTCCTTGTTCTGATCCTTTTGAATTCCAAAATCTCCAATTAAAAATTCTCAAAAAGTCCCTTAAAACAGCGCACAAATCCTTTATTTATGAAACGACATTGCTACAGCGCCATGGCGCCATTAGTTAGTGCATGGTGCTTTCCTAAAATTGATGGATGCACAAAGTTCGTTGCGTGGCATTACATGACAGCGCAGTGGTGCTATTATTACGAAATAAGGTCCAAGTTTCGTCTGCATGCACCATGGCGTTGTATTATGGCACTGTGGCGTTGCTTCTTTGGAATTTTGCTACAATCTTTGACCTACCGGCGCCGTGGCGCTATATGGGGCGTTGTGGCATTTCTTTGGCTGAAATTAAGCTTCCTTACGTACTTTAACTCTGATTTTTCCTCTCAGTTAAGATCACTTAATCTCTGATTCATTATTATGGCTTATACCTACAAAAATATAAGTTATGTACGTAAATAAGCCATAAACAATCGAAAATTTCCAAATAATTTCCACGTAAATGTCATGAAATATGGCTTATAAAGCAGATTATCAGATCACGAACATTCTATTTCCTCCTTTGTGGTGCGGCGGCACCCTAAGCGATACTCTAAAGAATATAGTGGTTTGGGTACAATGTGTCAGCACCCTGCCCCCTGGTTGTCCTTCTACTGATTGTCCAGGTGCGCTCGACCCTAGCACCGGTGAGCTCGGGATTTGGCTTAGTGCACGATCTTCTTTGAGCTGGCATTCATGCTCGAGTGGTTATGGGGTAGTGTATGAAAAGGAGTTTGTATCTCGTGGGTTTAGAGATGATGTTTTCAATCGTGTAATCCTAGGTAGCTATTGTTAGAATACTTAGAAGCAAGATAGTCATAGTCGTTGGAATATCTTGAGTGAGATCTCCATTGTTATATCCCAACTAAAGTAGAACATGCTTTTGTAGCTAGACGTAGTCCCGAGATTGAGATGAATTAATGTAATCCCTGTGGTGCTAACCTTTTCTATCCGTATCTTGATAACTCTCCAAAAGAGAGTTATTCTGGTGATTATTTAGGTGAAAATATGCATTAAAATGTCAAAGTGTGTCAGTTTTAGGTCATAGCTTGAATAGTGTTAAAATGTGAATCTTTAGTTAAATATCCTTAGTCTTGAGAGCTTTGGCCACAAACAACATAAACTCTCGTATTTTTTGTTCATTTGCATAGGTTTGTAAAGAAGATCTAAAGTAGGAAGAAAGTGCTAAACCAGAGAAGAGCAATCAGGGCAATTCCGAGATAGAACATGTGAAAGCTGGAGCAAAGCGGTGCTAGAGCATGGAGTTATTGCACAGTTAAAGCCAAAACACAGGATTTACCCATGTCTGTACAAACTCCAGATGGGTGCCCTAAAAACGGAACCCAGTATTTAAGGGATGTTTTACCCTAGCCGACAGACACACAGACCCCAAGAGAGACAAAGTTTGAGAGCTAAAAAGCCAAGAGAAGGGAATACCTCCATTTTCAGGGCGGGAGCTGACGACAGAAGGAGGAGGCTGACCTGCTTCGAGGAGCTGTCTGCTTTTTCTTCTCTGTTTCTTTTTGCTGCTTCCCTGAAATAGTTTTATTCTCCTTAGTTTTATTCTCCTTTCTTCCATTTTGTTTTCGTCGCCCATGAGCTAAACCCCATCTTGGGGGAGATTTACATATCTTGGGGGAGATTTACATGTTGTAACTAACTTGATACTGAACTTCTAGCTGTTACATCTATTTTTAATAAAGTTGTTTTGTATTTCTTCAATCCTGCGTGACATTGTTGGCTACTCTGTCGTGTTTGCTAGTGTTGTAATAAAAAATACAACCTACACTTAAAAGGATTAGATAAAATAATCTAAAACTTCTAAGTAACAAGAACGATAAATATATTAGGGAGAAGAAAATTAAACGCCGGATTTATACTGGTTCACTCAATGTGGGCTACGTCCAGTTCTCTGCTACCGTTGTAGATTCTATTAAAATGTCAGGAAGAATCTCCCAAGAGTTTACAAGCCCCTTACAATGATTTCTCTCAGTTTTCCCTCACACAGAAAACACTCATGAATCACTCTACAAGCCTTTCAAACTCTCGAACGGATACATAAGTATTTAGCTCTCAAATTCTCCCTTTTTGAAGAATTTCTCACAACTCTCTATTTATGCACACAAATCAAATGGCTCATCTATCTCTATTTATAATAGATGGTATGACAAAAACTAAAAGGGAATCAGAAATTAAAAAAGCTCAAACTAAATAGGACAAGGAAAAATTTAAATGGACATTTTCCTTGAAAAAGATTTTCTCCTTGGTTTGGCTCCATAATCCCAACAATCTCCCACTTGGAGACAAAGCAAGCAATATGTCTCCTCTGCAACGGTAACGAGTCCTCTCTAGTCGTGGAGAAGTCCAACTGAAGTTGCACACAACTTCAATTATCAACAGGAACGACCCTGGTAAACATATCCGCTGGATTCTGACAACTCGGAATCTTTTCAAGCAACAACATTCCATCTTCCAAAGCTGATCTAATAAAATGGTATCTTATTTGTATGTGTTTCGTTCTCGAATGAAACACTGGATTCTTTGCTAAATGAATAGCGCTTTGACTGTCACAATGCAAAGTCCTTTTTCCCAATCTCAAGCCAAGTTCTTCCAAGAAAAACTGAAACCATATCATTTCTTTGCTTGCTTCAGTAAATGCAACGTACTCAGCTTCTGTAGTAGAAAGTGCTACTATCTTCTGCAGTTTGGAGACCCAACTAATCGCAGTATTACCCAACGTAAAAACATACCCAGTAGTACTCTTTATGTCATATGTATCCCCTGCCATAACTGCATCTACATATCCCTGCAGTTTAAAATCTGATCTTTTAAAGTGCAGAGCATAATCAGTCGTCTTCCTCAAGTATCTGAATATCCACTTCACAGCCTCCAATGTTGCTTTCCCGGGTTACTCATATACCTGCTGACAACTCTCATTGCATGTGCAATATCGGGTCTTGTACAAACCATGACATACATCAAGCTTCCTATAGTTGAAGCATATGGCACTCTAGCCATATGATCTCTTTCCTGCTCAGTAGTTGGTGAGTGCTCTTTAGATAATTTAAAATGACTAGCTAAAGGAGTATTCACAGGTTTTGTATTTCCCATGTTAAACTTGTTCAATACTTTATTAACATACTCTTTCTGTAACAGTGTCAAAATACCAGTTTTTCTCTCTATCCTCATCCCTAGGATTTTTTTGGCAGCTCCCAAATCTTTCATGTCAAATTATTTAGATAATTCAACCTTTATCTTTAGAATTTTCTCTTTGTTTGGTCCTGCTATTAACATGTCATCAACATATAGCAATAAAATGATGAATGAGATACCCATTGTTGTTATGCAACAGCAATGATCTGCTGGACACCTCTGAAATCCACTGCTACACATAAAACTGTCAAACTTCTTATACCATTGTCTAGGAGCCTGTTTGAGACCATACAGGCTTCTCTGAAGTTTGCATACCATTTTCTCTTGCCCATGTACTGTAAATCCTTGTGGCTGCACCATGTAAATTTCTTCATCCAAATCACCATGAAGAAAAGCTGTTTTACATCAATTTGTTCCATCAACAAATCTTCTTCTGCCACTATCGATAGAACAATCCTAATAGTAGTTAGTTTAACTACGGGAGAGAAAATCTCATTAAAGTCAATACCTTCCTTTTGTTGAAAGCCTTTGACTACAAGCCTTGCTTTGTACCTTTCGTTGCCGTCGGGCTCCTGTTTGATTCTATATACCCATTTATTCTACAAAGCTTTCTTACCTCTTGGTAACTCAGCAAGTTGCCATGTCTGATTGATCATTAGAGAATTCATTTCATCTTTCATGGCTAACTCCCACTTAACAGGGTCTTCCAGCTGAGCTGCCTCTTCATAACATTCAGGTTCACCTCTGTCAGTCAGTAAAATGTAATTCAATGTAGGGAATACCTCTCTGGTGGTCTGATTGTTCTGCTAGATCTTCTAACTGTTGGTGGTGGTGTTCTTTGAACCTGACCAGTTTCCACAACTGGTTTATCAGATTCCTCAACTTGTTCATCAGATCCCACAGCTGTTTCTTCCGGAGTAATTGTATTCTGATCTTCAATCTCTGTTGGTTTAGTCTCAACCTCAAGAGGACTTTTATACTGAGTATTCTCTGTGCTTCCATCTAACTCTGTCTTTCCTGAATCAACTTTATTTCTGTCTTTGTATTAGACTTTCTCATTGAAGATCACGTTCTTGCTTCTGATAATCTTCTTGTTTTGGTCATCCCAAAATCTGTAACCTATCTCAGCTCCACCATACCCAATAAAGAAACATTTCTTTGATTTGGCATCCAATTTACTCCTGTCTGCAGCATCAATGTGAAGGTAAGATACACAGCCAAAAACCTTTAGATGGGAAAGGTTTACAGGTTTACCAGTCTAGACTTCTTCAGGCAATTTAAAGTCTAGTGATGTCGTCGGGCTCCTATTGATCAGATAGGTCGCACAATTGATTGCCTCTGCCCAAAACATCTTAGGCAATTCTGCATGTATTCTCATGCTCTTAGCACGCTCATTCAGCGTCCTGTTCATTCTCTCTGCCACACCGTTCTATTGTGGTGTCCCTGGAAGAGTCTTTACCATCACAATTTCACTATCTTCACAATATTTCTTGAATTCCCTACTAACATACTCACCACCATTATCTGACCTCAAGCTTTTGATTTTCAGGCCTGTCTCATTTTCTACCATAGCCTTCCATGTTTTGAAAATAGAAAACACATCAGACTTATGTTTAATAAAATAAGTCCATACCTYCATACTTGAGTCGTCTATGAAAGTTACATAGTATCTGGAACTTCCAATGGAAGAGACTTCAGAAGGCCCCCACACATCGGTGTGAACCAACTCCAATTTTGTAGACTTTGGCGTTGAACCTGTCTTTGAGAAACTGACATGACTCTGTTTCCCAAATAAGCATCATTCGCATAACTTGTGTTCCACTGCCTTAAGTCTTTCTAGCTTCCTTGTAGAGTGAAGAATTTTCATACCTTTTTCACTCATATGTCCCAGCCTGCTGTGCGATAATTGGGTCTGACTCGAATGATCTACAACAGCTATCATATCTTTGTCGTTGTCATTGACATACAAAGTTCCTAACTTTCTTCCTCAAACGATCACCATCGAACCCTTTGTAACTTTCCAGTTTCCTTGACCGAAGGATATTTCACATCCTTTATTATCCAACTGCCCCACGGAAATTAGGTTCTTCATCATATTCTGAACATGACGTACCTTATGAATCTTCCAGACTAAACCGTTTGCCATTTTTAAATTAACGTTACCAATCCCAATGATGTCCAAAGGCTCTCCATCAGCGAGATACACCTTTCCATGATTTCCTGCAACATAGTTCTCAAGAATGTCACGTTGTCCTGTAGTGTAAAAAGACGCACCTAAATCCACCACTCATGTGTTATGAGTGCTCTCAACTGCAAGAATTAAAGCATCATGTATTTCTTCAGCAACAACATTTGCACCAGCTTCTTTCCCCTCGGCTTTCTTTGGGGCTTTGTAGTTCCTCCTCAGATGTAATGTTTTACCACAATTCCAACATTCTAGTCTGCTGTTTCTAAACTTGCTTCTATTGTTTCTTGACTTTCCACATTTTCTGTGGTCTCTGTTATTATTTCTTCCTCTGTCCACATTCAATGTTGTACCAGAAGTAGATGCAATTCCAGAATCCTTTCTGCGAATCTCCTCACCAAGAGCTGCACCTCGGACATCTGCGAATTTCAATTTCTCTTTTCCACAAGAATTTGAAATAGCTGCCTTCATAGGCTCCCAATTGTCAGGTAAAGATCTCAACAACAAGATAGCATTTAATTCATCCGTAAATGTTAAATCCACAGCAACCAGTTTGTTAATCAACATATCAAATTCATTTATATGGGCAGCCACAGATGTACCTTCATCCATCTTCAAATTAAAAAATTTAGTTGCGAGATACACCTTATTATTTACCGAGGGCTTCTCATATATGTTGGACAGTGCATTCATCAGCCCCATTGTGGTAGTCTCCTTAGCTACGCTGCTTTACACATTTTTTGTTAATGTTAGGCGAATCGTACCCAACACCTTCCTGTACAACTTTTTCCATTTGGCTTCTTCCATGTCATCCGGCTTCTTGTCTAATGGCAATTCTAATTCCTTGGAATGGAGATAATCTACTATCTGATCCTTCCATTACGAAAAATTAGTTCCATAAAAAATAACCAATTTATTTTTTCCAGTCATCGTTCTTCAACCTTGCTCTGATACCAATTGTTGTAAAAAAAATGCATACTACACTTAAAAGGATTAGATAAAATAATTTAAAACTTATAAGTAACAAGAACGATAAATAGATTAGGGAGAATAACATTAAACGCCGAATTTATACTGGTTCACCCAATGTGGGCTATGTCCAGTTCTCTGCTACCGTTGCAGGTTGTACTAAAATGTTATGAAGAATCTCCAAAGAGTTTACAAGCCCCTTACAATGATTTCTCTCAGTTTTCCCTCACACAGAAAACGCTCACGAATCACTCTACAAGCCTTTCAAACTCTCGAACGGATACACAAGTATTTAGCTCTCAAATTCTCTCTTCTTGGAGAATTTCTCACGACTCTCTATTTGTGCACACAAATTAAATGGCCCATCTATCTCTATTTATAATAGATGGTATGACAAAAACTATAAAGGAATGGGAAAATAAAAAAGTCCAAACTAAATAGGACAAGGAAAAATTTAAATGGACCTTTTCCTTATAGGAAAAAGATTTTCTCCTTGGTTTGGCTCCATAATCCCAACAGTTAGCTGCTGTATTGACCCGGGAGGGTGTATGAGTATTGATGTGCTTTATTCGTGATTAGCGCTTTTCTATAACTTTAGGGATACTCAAGAATGGGGTCTCTAATCTTGCCTAGATCTTGCTTTTATTGCTTGGGTATTTAGCAACGGAAGTTGTACTTACTCATGTTTCGGGTGTCTCGGAAGGGAACCGAGTCGAGCGGGGTATTAATAGATGTTAGTAAGCTAGAGGGTAGGTTGATAATTTGTGAAAGTATGCGGAAGTCAAGTTTTGAACAAATCATTAACTTCGATGGGGGCCAATTTTAGATATTGAAAGATTCAGATTAAGGATTTCATGACATGCAATAAGTTGAGTAAAGCTTTAAAGAATCGTCCAGCAGGGATGAAAGATGGAGATTGGGGAGAGATAAACGAACAGGCAGTTGCTATAATCAAATTGTATTTATCGATGAACATGGCTAGTCTCGTGGCAAATGAAATAACGGTAATAGGTCTGATAAGTGCACTGATGAATAGGTACGAAAAAATCTCTACTAATAATAAGGTATATCTCGTAAGGAGATTTTTTAATATTTGAATGGAAGAGAATGCTTCTTTCAATTCCAATATTAATAAGGTCACAAATCTAATCAATTAACTTAATTGAGTTAAGATTACTTTTAGTACTGAACTACATACTATTTTGTTGCTAACATCTTTACCTAAAGCTGAAAAACGATGAAGAAAGCTATGTCCAATTAGTTATGAGACAAATCTCTGAAATTTTCATAAATTTGTGATACGGCAATTGATGAAGAAATTTGTAAGAATGAGAGTGGAAAATAATCTACTTCCAAACAAGACTTAGCATGGACTATCCAAGAAGGTAAAGAGAAGGTTGTGTCTGACGACAGATAGAAAAAGCATAGCAGGAGGAATTAGAAGGCTGAATGTTTTCATTACCACAAAAAAGTGTCACATCAAGAAAGAATGTAGATAAAGGATGTATTAAATGAGGATCGGAAAAGGTATATAGCAGACAAATGCGGTTGTGGATGATGTCCTCATCTGTGTTGAGAGCAACAAAAAACAAGAAACCAGTCATCGAAATGGGTAATAAACAGCAAAGCTTTAGTACACATATCTTCAAATAGGAGATTTCTCACGTCTTTCAGAAAAGACAATCACGGCCAAGTGAGGGTGAGGAATGGAAAACTTTCCAAGACTGGAGGAATTGGAAATATTCGATTGAAGACTAACTGTGTGATTAAGTTACTTTTGCAAGATTTCAGGTATGTACCCAATATCAAACTGAATCTTATCTCTACAGGTAAGTTTGATGATGATGATTATCACAGTGAGTTTGGTGGAAACCAGTGGAAGCTCACTAAAGGATCAAAATTGGTGGTAGTTGGCCATAGAAGATCTACAGTTTACGTATCAAGATTGAATGTTGCTAGAAGATCATTAAGTCGATGGATGCAAGCTGTGTAGATGGTGTTCAAAGAGGTAGGATAGAGCTAGCACCAACGACAACCAGAATAGATCAGGAGAATCTGCCATCAATTCAAGACCAACAATTGGGAAGTCAAAGAACAAAAAATGGGTTCTTTAGTTTGTCAGACAGATTGGCGAATTGATTAAGTCGCGTAAACGAACAATTGCATCAAAGAACATGGACCCAGTAGGTGCTAAGGTAACAAGAGAAGTTTCAATTCTAGCAACATGCTTGAATAAAGTTGTCATGTCATAAGCGAAAAGTTTTCCTTCAAGAATCATTGTTTCATAACAAATAAGGAACTTTTAGGTATCTTAAGCTTCCTTATTCATTCTCAAACACTAATTCTTGAAGGAAGAACTTCCCACTAGTGATATGACAATTTTATTCAAGTCTGCTACCACAATTGAAACTCTACTTTTTACCTATCAACACCTATTGGGTTCATCTTCTCTGGTACAACTATTCGATTACACGACTTCATCAATTCACCCATTCGTCTGACAACTAAGGATAATCCCTGACAACCTAAAGAACCTATTTTTTCTCCCTAACTTCCCAATTATTGTTTATGAATAGATGCAGATCCTATCTGTTTTGGTTGTCTTTGTTGCTGGCTCGGTTCTCTTTGGACACCATTTGTAATTTGTATCCATTATTTCAATAATCCTCTACAAACACTAAATCGCAATGTGTAGACTATAGATCTTTTGTGGGTAACTGCCACCAACTTGGATCCTTTAGTGAGCTTCCACTCGTTTCCACCAAACTTGCTCTGGTAATCATCATCATCTAGCTTTTGCGTACAGATAAGATTCATTCTACATACCTAACATCTCACAATGATAACTCAATCCCACTATTAGTCTTCAAACGAATGCTTTCAATCCCTGTAGTCTTGGAAAGTTCTCCATTATGTATCCTCACGTGCCCGCGATTGCCTCTTTTGAAAGATTTGAATAATCTCTTATTTAGAGATATGTGTTAATACGCGACAACTCAAGCATATTGGACTACTCGAGCCACAAGCCACTTGAACCTAATCGTATAGATGGTTTCAACTCGAAAGGCTAAGAGTTAAAGGGATTACCTTTGCAGTCGTTACCTTGAGCAGACAGATTACTCACTATGCTCAAAGCTAGAAACACTCCACGAGTTTGGTGACCAGTTAAACAAGCATGATCCGAGGGTAAAATATGGATTCCTAAGTTCAACCACACAAAGGAAAACGATATTTTGAAGTGGAGGGGGGATTGCACACAGCAAGGGTGAGAGCAAACACTTAATTTTCTATTCAAAATCAGTTCAAAGGTGTGAAATATAAGAGGAGGTGCAAGCCTATTTATAAGCTACGACCCATAACCTTTACAAGGAAATTGTAAAATTAAAATAAAATCTAAAAATAAAATAAAACAAATAATTTTAGATATTTCCTTTAAATTCCGAACTTCCTAATCAAGTAAGCAATCCTTTCCAAAAATTAAAATACTTGCAAAAACTAATTAAAACAAATCTCACAATTGTTTTAAAACAATTTAGGAATAAGGAATTTCCTAAAGAGTGGGCAGCAAGACATTTGTTTTTGCCTCAAGAGGGGGAGGGGGGGAGTGCCATAAGAGACAGACTAAGGACTTGACAACAATGTACAACATGAAGTCAAAGTACAACAAAGAAAACTATACAATAAAAATTAATGAAAACAAAAAAAAACTTTAAAAAATGTACAAAATTCTACTTGTAGTGCGAGCACACATAAAATATTTTCTTACCAACAAAACAGTGACCTTTGCGGTAAGAGGGGTAATTTTGGGTGAGGGTTGCGTGCTGTGTACGGCTTAGATTGGGCTCAAACCAGTGACAAAATAAAGTGAAAGGAGTGTACTTAATGTGTATGGGCTTCCAAAAGGTCTTGAATTCGTTTGGAGGGGCTCTATCTCAAATAAGGAAATCGTGCTGCACATAATGCTCTATTGGTGGCTCGGGAGGGGGGGTGGCAGCTGTCCTCATTCTTTAGGGCTATCTAAAGTTTACAAAATAATCCCAAAATAATTTCAAGTTAAAATTAAACCAATAAGGGAATTACTTGTCAAAAATAATTTGATTTGGACCGAATTTGATTGCCAAAATATTTTCTCCAAAATTGTCCAACTCCAAATATGGAAAGTTTTCTGTTTGGATACATTCTTCTCTAATGTCGATAACTTTCGCTGTAGATCTGGATGGCTGCGACCTTTATGTCCCTAGAAAGCCTATTGAAAGACCTTCAATTTGGCATCTGATTTGACTATAAAAAATGAAAAGGTCGGAGAGATATAAATCATCGAATTTGGGACTATGTTCTCTCGGTGGCTGTAGGATTTTCTAGAAAAACTCGATAACTCCGAGACTATATATCGAAAATTATCGACTCTGGGCTCTCTAGAAAGTTAACTCAAAGATCTTTCGAATGACATCGATTTCAATCAATTTGAACTCTGAGCAAAAAGTTACGTATTTTCAAAGTCGGCTCTCAATTTGGTGCTCTCTACAGGTTTCTCATAATTTTTGGGGCTCGAAAAAAATTCATTACTTTGGCTATGGGGCTCGGATTAAAGTGAAACTTGGTTTGTTGGAAAGCTTTTAAGGTGCTGAACACAAACAACAAGTCTTATACACTTTAAAGAAATTTTCGAAATCAAAAAATTATTATGTAGGATAGATAGATCAAAAAGGCACGCGGAAGACAAGAATAATGGATGATATTTTTTTTTGTTAGTTTTTCTTGAATAAGGGAAAGTAAAGACAAAAACAAGAAATCTAATTGCAAGAAACTAACATATATCCCGGTCTAGAGCCTAAATTCTGATATCAAATGATACGCGACAACTCAAGCATATTGGACTACTCGAGCCACAAGCCACTAAGAGTTAGAAGGATTACCTTAGTCAAGCAAGCATGCTCTAAGGTAAAATATGGATTCCTAAGTCAAGCCACACAAACGAAAACGATATTTGGACAGTTTCTATTCAAAATAAATTCAAATGTGTGAAATACAATAGGGNGCGCGGAGGGCGCTAGTGTGCGCGTAGGGGCTGCCGAAGGCACTAACGGACGCGTACGGGGTGACACCTTGTAAGGTTAGCCGGCTGTTGATGTTGTAGGTGAGCACGATGTGGACGTTTATTGTGCAATGGTGCTCTCTTCTTGGCTTGATTTTGTTCCAAGGACTTTTTGCCAAATATGATCATATCATCTCTTATTTCTTGAAAAGGATTAGTCATGGAATAAAAAAATGTCACATACAAATAAGAGTAGCCTAGTGAGTAACACAAGCAAACAAACAACACTATACTCACCTTGAAGTGTCATTTTGTATTCATCATCATATATTATTGCTAACACTTGGAAAGGAAGACTGAGTGAGTCCTAAAGCCGAAAGACGAAAGAATTCAAACTCAATGTAGAGTTTTTGAGCATATGTTAGGAATCTCCTTTCCTTTGGATTCGGTCTAAAATTTTCAAACTTGGATAAGTTTAGCTTTTTCTCCATGACTTCCTCTATTTGGCTTCATCTCATCATTTTGTATTCTTCTTCTTTATGTAATTCCTGAAAATCAACACAAAAGGAATTCAAGTTAGTAAAAACTTTAAGATTTAATTCATACTTACCTTGTGAGGCGATCTTAAAGTCATGAGATGACGGTATGATGAGTCCTTTAAGCTCAATTTGGTCATGAACCTCCATGGCTTTCAACTCTCCTTATAATCAATCATGATTGAGTTTAAGAGTTGAAAGGTCGTGCAAAAGTCTCAAAAGAATGCATGCACCAGGATAAAAAATGCATGTTAGCTTGGAAGTATGGATCCTTATGCAATACTTCCATGAGATTTGACTTGTAAGGCCAAATATGTTGGATCTCTCTCCCTTTCTTTTCTTCCTTATTTTCATACTTTTTTCTCAATTCTTCTTCTTTTTCTTTCATTTGTCTCGGCTCACATGTATCCACAAATGTTTCTTCATGCATTAATGGTTCAATAGTAGGTATTTCACAATCAAAAGAAACTTTGTAATCTAAAGAATTAAGATTGTTATGTATAGAATCACTAAGAATCATCTTTCCTACTACTCTACTCTCATTCTCATCAACTTTATGCAATACTTTGTTACTAATGGGAATATAAATTTCATGCATGGTTTCACAAAGCATGTCTTCTTCTTTTGCATCACCTTCTTTCTCAACAATGGGTAAGATGTCATGCAACAACTTGTAATCCATGGGAATAGGAATTTCATGTTTTGATTCACAAGGTGTTTTATCTTCAATTGTACCACTTACCTTTTCATAAATAGGCATACAATCATGTAGTACTTTGCAATCTAATGAAATAGGATCAACATACATATTATTACAAAGCACTTCATTTTCAATCATCTTACTTTCTTCCTTAACAATAGAAATTAAGTCATGCAATACTTCTCTGGTACTAGTAGTAGATATTCCATACATAGTTCCATAAGGTCTATTATGCTCATTAATTTCTACCATCGGGACTACAGTAGGTACACTAACCTTTCCAAAATTTGGAATTACACGAGGAATAGGTTTAGGGTCAACATACCTCGATGATTCTCTTTGATGCCTTATCTTGACTCTTTTGGCAAGGTGCAACATTTCTTCCAACCTAGTATAAGGTTGAATTTCTTCTTTTTCCGCAATCACCTTGGCAATTTCTCCATTGAGTCCATTGTAGAACTGATCCATGGTGTCTTCTCATTTTCATATACGTTAAGCTCCTCAAGCAATGAACACATCTCGTCGTAGTAAGCTTCAACACTTTTGTCCCTTTGTCTCAAGTTTTGAAACTTGACTAATGACTTAGGAACAAATTGTCTCCTCATTAATGGCTTAAGTTCTCTCCATGAGGTGCTTCGACTTTCTCGACTCTTTTTCCTGTTACAAAATAAAGCATCCCACCATGTTATAGCATAATCTCTAAAACAAGTGATAATAAGATTTACCTTGATGCTTTCACTCCAATGGTTTTTTGCAAAGATGCTCTCGACTTCGTCATCCCAATGAAGATATTCGTGTGACTTTGTACTTCCATGGAACTTAGGAAGTTTAGGGGTTGTGTGTCCAAGGTAACCACTAGTGTGGTGATCTTTCTTCCTTTGATGAGCTACACTAAAGACATGGTTATTATAATTCCACATCGTAGACTGATTCCTTCTCCTTGAGATTTGCCCCTCTTATTGCCATCACTACACAAGTAAATGTTAGAAAATAACAATTTATATTTCCTACTCACTCCCTTACTTGACCTCTCGTCTTCTCTCTCTTTTATGGGGGTAAGGTTGGTGTGGATACCCTTTTGGAGATGCTCACTTGATTGCTGGTGGCGAATTCGGCTCTTGAACAAGCAAGCACAGACCCACAAGCAACTATGCAAAAAAAAAAACCTTTTTTTTC
>NW_019104513.1:472405-485717 GCF_001995035.1 Momordica charantia
GCGGGGTGACACCTTGTGAGTTTAGCTGATTGTTGATGTTGTAGGCGAGCACGCTGTGGACGTTTATTGTGCAATGATGCTCTCCTCTTGGCTTGATTTTGTTCTAATGACTTTTTGCCAAATATGATCATATCATGTGTACTGAAGCTACGCTGTCTATTACCCACTCTGATGATTGGCTTCCTATTTTTGTGTTGCTCTCAACATAGACGAGAGCATAATCCACAACGACATGTGGCCTTGTTTGTAGCAATGAAAACATTCTGTCTTCAATCTCCTCTTTATACTTTTTTTGTCTGTCGTCAGATACAACAACACCTTTATCGTCTTGATTGTTTCAATGTTGAGTCTTGTTTGGAATTAGACTATTTTCCACTCTCCTCCCTACAAATTTCTTCAACAATCACCACATCACAAATCTCTGAATATTTTAGAGATTTGTCCCCTAACTAATTGGGCACAACGGTCTTCATCGTTTCCCAACTTTCAAGTAAAGATGTTAGCAACAAAATAGCATTCACTTTGTCACTAAAAAAAATCATAAGAGATACCAACGGATTGATTAAATTTGTGACCTCATTTATGTGGGAATAGACAGAAGCATTCTCTTTCATGCGAATGTTAAAAAATCTTCTTTTGAGATATACCTAATTATTAGCTGAGGGTTTTTTGTAGCTTTTTAACGGTGTATTCATCAGACCTATTGTCGTCGTTTCATTTGCCAYGAAATTAGCTATATTCATCGACAAACACAATCTGATAATGGACACTACCTRTTCGATGATCTCTTCCCAATCTACATCTTTCATTCTTTATGGTCGATCTTTTAAAGCTTTTTGCAACTACTTGCAGGTCAAAAATCCTTGATCTGCATCTTCTAACATTCGAACTTAGCCCTATCGAACTTATTAATTTCTTCAAAACCTTATTTTTATGCTGATCGAATGATCTTTTGAACCGAATGCTCTGATACCAATTTTGGGGAAAAATATAGATCAATCGATCATCTTGTAAGTTTTTTCAAACAGAAACTACTTGATTTCTCATTTCATGGGTTAAAAGTAGATAACTAAGTAACAATAATATAAGGAATAAGAGATATTAATAGAAAAAGCTTAACACCATAAAGATTATTCGAATTCATCTCAATGAGATTACATCCCAATCTTCATAAAAAATAAGTTGGTTCTACTATAGTTGAGAATATTACAATGGAGATATCACTAAAAGATATTATAATGACTATTTTTCTTCAAAGTACCCTAACAATTGTTACCTAAGATTACACAATTGAAAATACACTCGCTAAACTCATTGCATATAGACTTCTTTTCACACACTATTCACAACCACTCAAGTCTCTTTTATTTTGATTCTATACAAATAAAACCTAGAAAGATTAAATTTATAGGAAGTCAAATATCCTAATCCATATAAGAAAACAATATCTTAATCCTTATAAGAAAAAATATCCTACTCCTTGTAACAACTTGTAGTAGTGTTAATAATCATTTTCCTCGTAGGACACGGATCTCCTATTTTGGCTCCATTATCCCAATAGAAAAGACTAAAATAGTCTTGAAATATC
Source organism: Momordica charantia (assembly GCF_001995035.1). The sequence continues at coordinate 473,994 of NW_019104513.1, forward strand.
GATTAGTCTATTATCGATAGATTATATTACTAAGAGAATATATATCTTATAGACTATAGTACCATTGATAAACTATATCACTATAGTTTATCAGACATCTATCATTCATATATTATAAATACTAATATATAGTCTATCAGGCGTCGACTATCAATGATAAACGTTTACACTTATATAGTCTATCAATGATATAGTTAATCATTGATAGATTGATACACGAAAATGAGTGACATATACTACGAGGGTCAAAAAGGAATAAMGTAAAAATATCTAAATAGTCCCATGAAATTTTATTAAACAATTGTCATATTATTTGCAAAACCCATTTGCAAATGATGGCAATTAAAATGGTCACCCATTGAAATTTTCCTATTTATTGTTCCTTTTGCATATTAAAATTATAATTAACTTTTTATGATAAGGTATCACCTTCTTCTTCTCTCTTTTTCCCACTATCTTTTGTAGATCCTCTCTCTTTCTCCTACGTTCTCTCTCTACCCTCTCTTCTCTTTTCCATCTTTCCAAAGTCCAAAGGTCCTCTCCCTCCTCCTTAACAAATTAATCTCTCGTGATGGATTTGTAGGGAAAATGCAAAAAAAAAAAAGCTATTAGTTATGGAAGAGGGTGATCCATAGTATATAGATGAGGACGATTATCTCCATTGGTGAAACAAAAGCAAAGCTGTCAAGTTATGTCAAAGCGGACAATATCATATCATTGTGGTGATACTTGGGGTATCGTTATCCTTAACACTTCGTTTCCTGTAAAAAAACATTCCACATCTCTCTCTCCATCTCTTCAATCCTTTTATCTCCCTTAAAAATTTCACCTTTTCCTTCTATGTGAAAAAACTCTCCCTCTCTTCCACAGTGGTGTACTCCATCTTTCTTTAACACACTCCTCTCTCTTCCTTATTTCTACATAGTTAACAAACGCCCAAATTTTCATGGGCAATTTTTGTTTTTTCTATTGTGTGAGTCGTGATGCCACATAGAAGGGGGACCAATAGTTTCTTTGAAATAAGCTATTTTTGGTTAGACAAAAAATGTGAGGGTCCGGAGAAAAATGAGGGAGAGGGTGAGGGAAAGGGTGAGGGTGAGGGAGAGGGAGCTTTTTTTATCCAAGAAATTTGGAGAGAAAAAAGATGGAGAAAGATGTTGAGAGAGATTTTATAAATTAAGACAAATTCGCCATCTCCATTTTTTCTACCCACGTATACTACTATATTTGTCTGGTTTAATTCCCCATAGTTTTGCTTTTAGTTTCAATGGTTAATGACTTAAAAAGGGAACTATATTCATATTTCCAACCATGTTTGCGCTCGAATATAGGACCACCGAGTCTGATGCCCTCAAACTTTCTAGCACCTAAGCATACCACTCCTTGCCATACTAAAAATTTCAATGAGTAGATCTTATTGTCAAATAATCAAGAATTGAGCACTCTTTCTCGCACCTTTAACAATATATAATCCTTCCTTAGTCGAAGATCCACTAAGCTTCCCCTTAACAATATTTCTATTGGTGCACGTTGTGTTACAAGTCTGATAGGACTTTACTGATTACTACATATCACAATAATAAGATAATCAGGACTTAATACTTTTATGTTTGGCATCCGAAGATTCATCCACAATATTCCCATATGACAATGCATGCCTTTTAGGAATATACTACATTTTGTTCAACACCAAATGATTCTATCTATACAATTAAGTCTAGGAAATACCTTAGTTAATTATTCTTTGCTCGACAACTACAGTCTGCCTCTACAATATTTTTATAATGATACACTTTCAAACTTGACTCCACCTATATACTTCCAATCAAGATGAACATGGTTGATCTTCTCCGCTTCTAACCAATGCGAAACTACATTTTATATATCCAACGAGACAGACCAAGCACACGAGATGTTTCTGCAACAAAATTTGGAATCAAACCTAGTCAAGGTATGACAAGGGGAATAGCTTGAGTGCTCACACGAAAAACGACCTGCATGAGAGAGGCAAACACTCCAATGCTCAAATCAGTTTAGGCTCAAACTTAATTAATAGGGAGTTCGAGATAGAATTTCATACCTGATATGGAAGTGAAACCCTCTATTTATAGTTTGGAGGTCTAACAGGCAGTTATGTGTGTCAATCCGAAAGTCGGACATGTCGAGTGCTTAAACTCAACTTCGGATGGTGCTCACTCCACTAGGAGGCATTTCTACATAGTTGTGTGACTAAGTATGACACGTTGAACCTGTCTGAGATGGTTCTTAAGTAGAAGCTAGCTATACTCGAGCTTGCTCTGTCCACCACATAACGAGATGATTTTCTACCCCACACGAGATTAAACTTAATTAATTTTAACTAAATGAGGGGGAGAGAGAGAAAGAGAGAGAAAATCTAGTCGGCCACAATATTGTACATGTGTGAGAAAGATATAGAGAGAGATTAAGAGGGAAAGTGAAAGGTAGGCGATGTCGGCCATGGTTGGCTTTATTATCGCTTAGCTGGTCAAATCAAAACCTCAGCTTTGTGGAACTTCAAAAAGTCTCAAAAGATATTGCGGCTGCTCCTCCTCCTTTTTTCCACATCAGAATCTGACACCAACCCCACAATAAACCACAAAACATCCTTTTCCATTTCATTTCTCTTTCACTCTTCCTTTCCATTTCCATGGCCGACCCCTTAAAATTTTTTCTACATAATACATTTCTCTTCCTTTTTGTTCACAATTCTCTTCACAGTTTTTCTTCCATGGACCCCCTTAACCTTCTAAGTCTCGAYAGAAAAGGGAAGAACCTACCGTGGTCCAGGTTCTTCGTCACCGATCATCACTGTTCAAACTAGTCAATCTCAACGACTTATTTGGATGTTATTCTACAAAAAAAGAAAAAGAAAAAGAAAAAGGAAGTATTGTATTGCTCATAACCTAATTTASWACTGATCTAGATGTATTGGACAAATCAAAACATAGATCATAATGCCTCAAACTTATTTTGAACCTAAAATGTTCTCAAATTCGAAGAGTGTGAAACCAGTAAGAAAAAGATTGGGCACTCTGATGACTTGACTAAATTTTAGATCTTAGATTCGCACATACCTCTTGACTGAACCCACGCCTTATATCTTTATAGTCGAGGTCACACAGTTGGTCGCGTAACTACCCACGCAGTCATTATTGAGGATGTCGGAGCACTGTGCGGAACTACGACTTCTGTGGACAGTTATAGGGTGCGACAATTACCTTCAACTTGCTACGACCAAACTTACTCTTCTCTGACCTATGCACTCCCATGCACACGTGTCCGATTAGTCCGCGAGTGGCTAGCTCACACATTGTATGGCCTCGAGAGAGACATGTGACAGTGGCTTTTCCCTCTCAACAAACTGCATAGACATCTTAGGCTCATTAAAATTATATATATGGTACATGATCAGTTTGCTAATTCTATGGATGTGTAGGACCGAAATGATCCAACATATATGATTAAATTAATTGTTTCATATGTCATATACATGCATATGCCAACGAGTCATATAAGTATTAAAGAATTCATGATAAAGTCAAACGTTTGTAGGGCCAAAAATCAAAGGACCACACAATCAATGTGATCTTTTTAAAAAAATAGAATTCTTCGAACCACTTATTAGTTATTACATTTGGATTTGTATGCGTTGTTCGTCATGGTCCACACATATTTTCTACCCAAAAAAAAAACATAAAACTATATATATATAATATTTATTTATTTCTATAAGTTGTCTGGACCAATTTGTGCTCAACTCGAATAATCTCATGAGACAATCGCCTGACCCTACAACATTTGATGATAAGAAACGCTACATAATAATTAATTCCTAGRGTAAATGGACAATCATGGGTTTGAATCAATTTTCTCTCAACTTACCCTTAGCCATTTAGATCAATAAGCAACTATATAAAACTATATTGCAAACTCTTTTCTTTTTAAATTATTGTTGGATAATATAGTTTTTTTAGTATAACATGTGAGGGTGGGAAATTGAACTCACTTGATTAAAAATATATGTCAATCACCATTGAGTTATGCTAGCTTTGACAATAATATAATTCTTAGTATGATAACGTGATATCAACATTTAAATGTTGGTATAGAGACGTTTTGGAAAGCTATTTTAGATAATTGGTGAGTGCGCACTAATACAATATAATACAGCCAACACTTTATGGGCCAATGATGTGCAACACACCCAAAGAAGAAGGGAAAGCCAAATTCTTGTGCAAGTCTATATAGGTTAGCTTTCTCTTCATAGAATCATCATGAATATATAAGAGAGGACAATTATCTCCATTGGTATGAGGCCTTTTGGATGAAACCAAAAGTAAAACCGTGAGAATTTGATGAAATTAAAATTTTGATCGACGAAATCTCTAGTTTGTCTTTATATATTGATCTATTTTTGTTAAGAACAACGGTAGCCCTCGTATCTCCAAAATTGTATGATATTGTCCGCTTTTGGCATAACCCGCACGGCTTTGGTTTTGGTTTCACTCAAAATGCCTCATATTAATATAGATAATTGTCCTATCTTATATACCCATGATTATTCCCCTCCCTAGTCAGCGTGAGACTTTGTTTGCAATCATCTTACAAACTCAACACTATTTGGGCATTTTAAGATACGTAGAAATATTTTATGTTATTTTGGTTTGCTTTTGTTTGATATTTAAAATGTTTGATTTGGACATGTGCATATATAAATCTTTATGTTAAATAATGTCTTTATAAATAAAACATTACTTTTACGCGGTTTGGCCCCCAAATGGAAAAACCAGCGCCTGTTTGTCCCCTGGATACACCACTCGTTAGAGACAGAGAAAGAGCAAATTTTCTAATCTCAGGTGCCTTCAAATTCAAACTTTTGCTTTAAAAGATTGCATTTTTTTCTTATAAAGTGAACTTGAAGTTTCTCTGTGCGTCGTTTTATCCTCATAGAACTTTTTTTGCAGACGGAATCTACATATTTATATGCTTCATCTTTTGTCTTTCAAGAAACAGTTCTAATTACCAATCGAACGAAAATTGAGTTCATGTTTGTTAAGGAATCTGCAAAAGATTAAATTTTCTGTAACCCATTAGTGACAAAGAAAAACAATGTCACCTAAGCTAAAATTAATGTAAACTATTTAACGACTCATCAAATGTCATGTTAGGATTGGTGACATTAACCAAACTTTCACTACAAGGACTTTTTCAAACTACTTTTTGAAAGTCGGGACCGAACTGTCAGTTTTTTAAATTTAGGGACCGATCGAAATTCATTTTTTTTCTTTTACAAACTAATTTGTATATGATAAAATATAGGGTGTAACACACTTTTTGTTGCTAGAGTTTCAAATTAGAGTTGTTTAAGTTTGGATTAGATGTCTCTTTAGTCATTGAAGTTTGAAAATAGATATTTTTAGTATTTGAGATTTGAGAAATAATTCTAAATGATTCGAACTTTTTTTACCACTAATATATAAATAATGTGACCCTTMAATTGTTGATTGTATTTACTGATTTGACAAAATCTATTAATTTAATAATATATTTATGACCAAAACGAGTTTAGCTCAGTGATAATTAGTATATATCTCCAATCTATATATATATATTTGGTGTGTGGTTATGACTTTTTCGAAAAGATTCAAAACTTGCTCTTCATTCCTTCCTCTTCTAGCCATTTGAAAATTCTTTTCAAAATTTTCAGTCATTTGAAAATTTTAAAAATACTTAACCACAATAATTATAAGAAACATATAATTAGTTCTTTTAAAATGTGTTTCATGCATGTCAGTAAGGAAACTAATATATCAGAAGTGCTTTGACCACTCAATAATGCTTTGTAGCATTTTAACTCTCGATTGTTTGAAAAAATCTAAAAACTAATAAAAAGAACTAAAAACTACTTTTAGAAAAAGCATTTAATTACTAATTTTCTTCTAAAAATGCTTCCATAAAAAAAACCATATCAAACACCCACTTTTATCATCTCTCAGACTCATTCTCAAGCTTATAGTTTCGTTGTCACACAAACTTAATTGATCTTTTAATTTTTGAATTGATATATCTTACGTTTTAATTCAAAATATGTACTATAATTAATTGAGTCGTCCTATTTGACAATTAAAATTTAAAAAAAAATGAAATCCAACAATATAATTAGGGTAACACACACTGAATTCTAATCATTAAGAAAAAAAAGAAAAAGAGAAAAAATGCACTCACTCTGACACATCAACTAACCAAATTATTACCGACAACTGCAGCCATAGATTTGGTACATAGAAATCATATTTAAACATAAAAACTTGTCCACCCAATCTCTCTCTCCCATCTCATCAAAATATAGAGAGAGAAAAAAAACAAGACATATCCAAAGAAGATGAATCCTTCTCATCAAAAATTTTCTTCTTACACACACAGAAACTGCAGCTAAATCTAAAGAGTTGCTGTTCCAAAAGAGCTTCTTCAAGTTCTACCTCATCAACACGACAGGGACATTATAAAATGAAGCAAAAAAATTCAATTTTTTGAACTTTCATGATGTCTTGTCGTTTTGATGAGCTAAATTTTCTGAACTCTTGGTAGTTTTTTTCCTTTTTTTTAAACCTTTCTCCATGATGTGATTAAATATGTTCGATCTCATGGAATTCTCTATATTATGGTTAATTGAGTTTTTTCTTTTCTTTCTTTCTTTCCCTAATTGTAGTTCCATAAATTTCCGTCGCCCCCGGAGTTCCAGGAGGAGTAGTAGTCGTGTCGGGGCGGCGACGAGCTTATTCTCGGCGGCGGTAACAGCATTCCCTCCGCCATGTCGTGCAGCAGATTCGGCATTCCAAACAGTGCCTCTTCGTCGACGAATTCCCCGGACAGCAGAGCCGATTGGCTGTGGTAATGGCTTTCTCCAGGATTAACCTTTCGAGAGGCGGCAGCAGCAGCGGCAGCGACACGGATGTCAGCCGGGGAGGAGGAAGCAGGAACCGGGTAGGATCCAATCAAGTCAGGGAAGTTGAGAACAGTATTGCAACCTTTGAGGGCGAGGGCGGCGACGTCGTAGGCGGCAGCAGCCATCTCCGGCGTCGGGTAGGTGCCGAGCCATATGCGCGTAGTCTTACGCGGCTCCCGAATCTCCGACACCCATTTGCCGCTCCGGCAGCGGATTCCCTTGAAGTGATCGTGTTTCTTGGTGGAGCTTGAGGCCATGAGAGAGCGTTTGAAGGTGAAATTGGAGCAGAATTAGAAGAGGGCTAGAAAAAGGCCAAATTCTTTTTATCAAATAATTGGGAGTGGGGCTACATATAAGGATTTTAATTGGGAATTTGGAGAAAATTAAAGAGAGAGAAGAAATGGAAGTGAAGTGAGGAATTAAGGGAAAAAGGGGAGAAAGTGAGAGAATTTATACAGAAGAAAGCAATGGTTAAAGGCGTGGGGAGTTCGTGGGGGAAAAAACCAGTTGGATTAAGGATTAGATGTTTTGTTTAATCAAAGGATTTAAAGGGTTTTGCCTCAAAAACTCAAAAGCAAAAGCAAAAGCAAAAGAAAACGACATATGAATCACTAAAGAGAGAAAGTAAGAGAGAGAGAGAGAAAGCTTCACACGGTTGAGCCAACGCAACTCAAAAACACTGATAAGTGAGTGTGTTTTTGTTATCAAAAACTAGCAATGGATGACCTGTAAGTGTAAACATACCCAACCAAATACCACACATTGCTTCTCATTTCTCAATTCAATTGCTAGCTAACAATTATTTTATTTCCGCACTATTTAATAACTATCTCGTCTCCTTTTATTTCTCGTGATCAATGTCGTGTGGCTCACATTAGTGAATTCTTAACTATGATTGGAGTTCGTTGTCTGGACTGAGCAATACAGTGACCAGCATAGAACTTAAACACAARATCTCATGGTAGTTGATACCAAGGTCTTGTGTCTTTGTCACTATGCAATTTCAAGGGACATTACTATTTCATTTTTAGTTTTCTGTTTTTAAATGTTAAGGTGAGAAATGTTACTGCCACTGACGTGTTTTTTTATTTTGTGTTATATTGTTTTGTAAACATTTTCAAGATCTATAGGCTACATTTTGGAAATTAAAAAAAAAGGTGGTTTCCAAAAATTTATTTCTATTTTTTAAATTTGGTTAAGAATTCAAATGCGTTCTCAGAGCTGATAAGTTTACTAATGAAATTATTAAAAACAAGCATAATTTTTTTAAAATAAAACAGGATGATCAAATGGCCACCTTTGTTTTTTATTCACTGKCGTTTTCTAAAATTAGGCATGTAAATATAGGTCAGTGCTAATTGGCGTTGGGAATTCGATGTCTCATCTTACATGTTATACTGAAAAAAAAGTGATTTTACTAAAAGCATTATTTGGAAGGTTTTAATTTCCTAAATAAATTAAAAAGATCTCATCTAAAATGTTGTTCTTTTTTTTTCTTGTTATTATTTTAAATAATTGTTTTTTCTTTTGTATGTTACATTCTTCTTGCCGACCAATCACAAAACCTAGTACAAAACAACCACGAGGTGGGCTATCTATTCTATTTGCGTAGGAGGGAGAGAGAGACGTACAAGTTTTGTGGAACAAGTTTTAAATTTATGGTTTTTTTTTTTAATTTTTAAAGGATGAGGTCTAATAAAAAGTTACTTTGATTTTTTAAATTTTCTATTTTATTCCTTTTAATAAGTTTTGTACTTTACATAATTAGTTGAATGTTTTCTGCATAAACTTATCTCAACAATTAATTAGGTATTTTGTTCTATCTATAGAGTTGGAGGTTTGATCTAAAAATAATAATAATAAAATAAATAGTTGGATGTTTTTTTTTCTTTGACAAATAGTTGAATGTTAATGTGGCATACCAATTATATATAATAACAACTTATTAATTAGCACACCATATGGCAATGAGTGTAATACAAATACAAAGAAGTAAGTCATTTAGATATAATATAAGATTCTCACTTACTTGCTAAGAATCACAATGAGAATCAAGTAGAACAACAATGTTTTTTCTTTGATGTTGTTTATTAGAACTAATCTGGAATCGRAATCAGAAACTTGTTGAAATTGTTTCTTTTTTTTTTGGAAATTTATGAAAAATTAGAATGGGAATCATACGTATAACAATTACTATAATATCCCCTTGCTAATTACAAATATTTAGTGTGAAAATATTATTTTTAATTAAAATATTTATAATTTATAATTTATTTTTTTATCACTATTTTATTGGAGAGTAATAACTTTTTTATTTAATATTTAAAAATAATCACTAATTAACATAACATTCGTGGTCAATATAAAATTTTGTTAAATTTTATTGTCACAACATTTAGTAATTATTGATAATTTTTTAATTTAGCTTAATAAAAACTAAATAAAATCAAATAATCAAGAAATTAAATAGAATTTTTTAATWTTTTAATAATAAAATCTAATCAAGTCAAAAAGGTTAGTATGTTTTTTTATTAGAAGAATAATTGTTAGTAGAAACTGTAGATCAAATTTAATTCTACATGTTACCTAATAACACTTTTTTATTTTGCTTCAAAAGAAGAAACACTATTTTATCTTAACAAATTAAAGAATAAACAATAAGTAATGATAATTAAATAGTTAACCAATCCAATTGAAATTTATGATTTTGAAAAAAACATCATATGTACTTAAAATAAATAAGTTTTTTTTTATTAGAAGAAGATTTATTAGTATAGTATAAATAAAAAAATAGTACCATTGTAAAACAATTAATAAAATTGTTGTGCAGTCTTGCTAAATGAGAGAGAAAATAGTAAAAGTTATAAAATATTTAGAGAAATAGTAAAAGTTATAAAATATTTATTAAAAATGTGTGGAGCCACATACAACATATTTGAGATATGAAGGTTTGAACCTCCAACCTCAAATAAAGGAATAGATGTCAATTATCGCTAAATTATTGTCATGTTGACATTGAACCAGAAATACATTTTAAAACAAAGTTGTCATTGTATAATTTAAAAAGCTTGCATTTCACTATTTATGTTTCTCGTTCTAAAACTAACACTAAAAATAAATTTGTTATCAAACTGGGTCTCATTTTCATTTCTTATTTCTCGTTTTAAATTTTATTAAGAAATCTAAGCATTTCACTATTTATGTTTCTTGTTTCTCATTTTTTAGAAACGTTCTCAAAATTTGTAGAAGTTTCAGAAACAAAATAAAAATAAGTTTCTTGTATCTTGTTCTTGTTTTTAACTTTTTCCAACATAAATAAAAGTATTTGTTTATCATTATTTGGTCAGCCATATGGGGAACTCTAACCCCAACCTACTTTTTGCACCCTTTATGGCTTCGTCAAACCTTAGACGAGGTTCTTTCTTCCTTGACAGAGCTTCACTGCATGGAAAACTTTGCTTGTCTCGGTAATGAATGTTGCTTGTACGAGGATTTCAACTCTTTCGCGACTCTAATCGATTTGCCTCTACTATAGTCCAAGCCCCACGGCTCAATCTTGCCTCAACAATAGGCCAAGGTCCTCTCGACTCGATGTCGCAACTCAATTCCAACCATCTTGGTTCTCGACCATTCGATCGTCTCACTCCTACACTGAGCTGGGACCTTACTGAGATGAGTTATGACCTTTAACGGGCTTAGAACTAGTTTAAAAACGCTTATGGGTACTAATGGGAGATCCCTACCGCATAACTATATCAAAACTAGCTTATCGAACCCATTGAACGCCTCTAAGACCATTTCTGTCTAGGACCAAGTTAATAATGGGCTAACAGCCTTACCAGGTGCTACTCGGATTATTCCTGCCCAGATCCAGGCAAGGAATGACTAAATTTGGCAACTGAGATGAGTCTTGCCACTTATCAGACCAAGACTAGTTTTTTCTCACTTATCGGGTGCCCACCAGTATATTAGGATGCCACTCCGAGCATCGAGATGTCATCATGCTTGACTGCTCACTCGAACACGCTTATCTAGAATCGACCKTTCATACTTATGATTGAGGCATTCCTAACATCCATCCATCCAAACACTATCGAGGCATAAGGACTCTCACGCTAATGCCATCTCACTTTAGCATACCGTCCCGCATAATGGCCCTATGGTACAACCTCTGACCCGTGGGATGAGGCGTAATGTCAGCATACCTGTGTCGTCCAACACTATCCTTGAGATTCCCATTCTCGAAGGAAAACGCTCAAGATGTACTCTTGCAACGTCGCCCATGCCATGATGCACGCATGTGCAATAGGATAGCTCACTTAGGCCGTAAGGCCTTGGAGTGGTGGAGAGCCAACACCATGTCTCCCCCTATAATAGCATTTTAAGTGCTCTAGAAAGTGTGTACGTGCAAAGTGGTGAGGAGTCACTCGCCAACATAGAGTGCACATCTGAACTTTGGTTGACACAAAACTTGGTGTACTTGCAACTAACTCTAAAGCCGCTCGTCCAAACTCTCGAYAGAGTATCATTTTTTAGGTAAGGGTGTTCAAAAAAACTGAAAACCTGAAGAATCTAAGTAACAACCCGACCCAAACCGTAAGGGTTAGGTTGGGTTAAATGAAGACTTGGTTTGAGTTCCGTTGTTATTTTTTCGAACCGAGTGGGTCTGTTCTGATTGCGGGTTCGAGTATAAAAAAGCTGGGTCAACCCAATCTGACCCGAACCAACATTAAGTTATATATATATATATATTTCTT
>NW_019104513.1:486267-519126 GCF_001995035.1 Momordica charantia
CTAGCCCTCATTGAGCTTGTTATTGATACTACTAACGTTGTCATTGCTTCCAATCTTGCTTGCGCCTTAGCTACGCTTTCTCATACACATCCTCATGGTGTGTTGGCTGATGTACCATCCTTTTTGGTCCCATCACGATACTTCTCTCTCTACCCTCAACATACTTCGATGGGCGACACATGCATGTCGCCACCAGTTGTTCACTATGTGGGTGTCCCAACCTTCTCTCCCCTAGTGTGGTTGTGACATCCTACACCACTTAAATTGTCATTGTCCTCGATGACATAATAGTGGGTACAATTAGGATTGTAACACTCTCCCCCACTTAAACTCGGGATCGTCCCGATGACGACCTGTAACTCGAACTTGCTGTTTACTGACCCATTGAAGAACACCTATGCATTAGAATGAATATGGAACTACACACTAGCAATAAGTCATCCCACCCACGAACCTTCCTGCTCTCATTTTTAGGACTTGGCCTCGAGATTCGTATCATTGCCACAACAAAGGCACAATGCCTGTGGGCTACTCCACTCGTGGACTTTCACGCGAACTTTAGAACTTGGCCTGGGAGTCACGTTAAAGAACATGGCAAGCCGCTTCGGCATCCTCTTGCCTCAAYTACATGGGCAAACCTGTAGAACCACACAATTGGAGAACTTCAGCCTCATCACACACATATTCTCTGAGTGGCACATAACAGTACAGTACCCCTCTCTTAGGTGAGGCTCGTAAGCCTACCACTGAATGACTCACAGTGGCACCAACCAAACTGAAGCAAAGTACAACAACTTCTCACACAACCGACTTAACTATTGGCACTTCCCTTCAGCCAACTTCTTTCTCGCCACTTGTTATGGCAACACACACTACAACAATGCTTCACTCACCCTACTTGTTGTAGCAACCACGCTCACGCCACCAGTTGTGGCAAATATGCTACAATGATGCTTCTCAGTCTGCAGCTTCTCGTGCATACAATCTCGCTAGGCTGACCCTTCTTCTCTCGAGCAAACACTAGCYTCTGCAACTCCTCTATGAAGTCGTCCACTTTAGGTTCGTCATGTAATCTGGCCCATTTTCTTGAGCATGCCTGCAAGCCCGTACTACTCTAGAGTGTATCAACTTAAGAGACATTGTTGGGTTTTGGCAAAATAKTGGAATAGAAGTTGTCCTACGTTGGAAGAATACAAGGATAGTCTCCATGTTCTAGAAGTTGTCCCACATCGAAAAAAATACAAGGAGGAGGTGTGTTCCAACTACTATAAAAGGAGCTCATGGACTTGGATTTTAATCATCCCAATTGAAATACTGTAAGCTGATATACTAGCTCTAGTTAACTGAGCGGTATTTGCTTTGGAAGAGTGTTTTGTGTAATTGGGGTCGGGGAGAGAAATCTGATTGTTATAATTTTTCACATAGTGAATTTTTCCTTGTGGCCGTGGTTTTTTCTCCGGTTTGGAGTTTTTCCACGTTAATTCTTGCGTTTCTTTATTTTATTGCTTTCTTTAAATTTCTTAGTTATTTTATGTTTATTCCTACGGTTGAAGTAGGGGATTTTTTCTCATCAAGTGGTATCAGAGCTTTAGGTTTGTAGTTTCTCTAATTTATGAGTATGCTCTATGGTTGCAGCATTGTCTAAACTTCCACATCAGAAAAGATTTCTTGAAACGAACTACGGTTCTGTGAATAGTGTGAGTTGTTCACTATTTGTAGATTCGTTAGGAGTGTGGAGTAGATATGTCATTCTTTATGAGTCTAGTGAAGATTGACGTAGAGAAATTTGACAGAATGATTAACTTCAGCTCAACTCAAGGATGTACTGATACAATATGGGTTACACAAGGCGTTGAAGGGAAGAGCGAGTGAAGGTACTTCTGAAAAGTTAAGCGGTGATGGTAGTTTAATGGAGTCCAGTGGTGGTTCCAGCAGAGGTTCTAAAAAGTCAAGCATGAGTGATGAAGATTGGGAGGAAATGGATTTGAGAGCTGCAAGTGCAACACGAACAGGTTTGGCTAAGAATATTCTTACGAATGTGCATGAAATTTTGACAGCCAAAGAACTTTGGGAGAAGCTCGAAGCGTTGTATCAGACAAAGGGCATCTCAAATCAGTTGTACCTGAAGGAGCAGTTTCACACGCTGCAAATGGAGAAAGGTACGAAAATTTCAGATCATCTGAGTAATCTTAATAGCATCATCTTTGAGCGGGAGGCGATCGAAGTAAAGATAGATGACGAAGATAAAGCACTCAGGCTCATCTTATCACTTCCACCTTCTTATGAACACATGAAACTGATCTTGATTTATGATAAGGATACTTTGAATTTTGCTGAGGCTAATAGTAAACTGTTGTCGGAGGAAAGAAGGCTGAAGAGTGAAGGGCGTACTTCACATGAAGATTCAACACTGGTAGCTAGYAATTAGAAGAAGAAGAAAAACTCCGTCCAAAAGAAAGCTTGTTGCTGGGGATGCAGACAGTTTTGGCACATGAAGAAAGATTGTCCCAACAGAGCCGGTTCGTCAAAGGGCTCTGGGTTGGATGCTAATAGTGTTTCTCTCATCAGGGAAGACAATGATAAGTTCCTTTGAAGAGAGAGAGAATTCATCCTCATGGTATGTCATCTTTACTATGATAGAGAATGTGATGTTAGCGATTCCACAAGTTTACACATGGGCATTGGCTTGGCGGTTATGCAAGGTGTGTGTGGTGGAAGTAATGTCGATGGCTGAAAAACTTCTAGATGAGCCAAGTAGGTGGAAGTTGCACCATAAATCTCAGCATGATTTATCGACATGTGACGAGGAATAAAAATCTTGGAAGGCGACATTCCAAGTGATCTACTTTTATGGTAGAGTAGGCTATAGTTCTCTGAATTGAGAAGTATGATTGTCGGTAAAGACAATGAGTGCAGTAAAAGCTGTGAACTTTTCAATATCTTACCAAGGTGGAATTTGTTGGGTTTTGGCAAAATATTAGAATGGAAGTTGTCTCACATTGGAAAGGATGGTCTCTATGTGCTAGAAGTTGTCTTACATCGAAAAAGTACAAGGAGGAGGTGTGTTCCAACTACTATAAAAGGAGCTCATGGGCTTGTGTTTTAATCATCCCAATTGAAATATTTTAAGCCTAGTATACTAGCTCTAGTTAATTGAGCGGTATTTGCTTTGAAATAGTGTTTTATGTAATTGAGGTCAGAGAGAGAAATTTGTGTGATTGTAATAATTTTTCGCATAGTGGATTTTTCCTTGTGGGTCGTGGTTTTTTCTCCAGTTTGGAGTCTTTTCACGTTAATTCTTGTGTTTATTTTATTGTTTTTTAAAATTTTTCAGTTATTTTCTACTTATTCATGTGGTAGAAGTATATGATTTTTTCCCATCAGACACGCATTCCAATGTCTCAAGCATAAAATTGGGACAAGCCACCCATTCTTTCAGGTTACTTCCCTTCCTCAAACTGGATCTTTACTTAGCCACACTGTCCACCACCTATGGGCTTGCTTAATGCATCTATTGCACTTGACCAATACATGTCACATTAACCTCCAACTTTTTTGCTTGTAGCCATTGATGATATTCCTCGAACAACAAATGGTTCCTTTAAAGACACCCTACCTGGTTTGTCTTTGGTTTCTTCTCTTGCCCAACAGAACACCCAAGCCCTTGGCAAATGAGCTTGGTTCTTGCTTATCTGACGAGTTGGACTTCCCCAATCGAATGCCTATAGACGACACCATTTAATTACAAGAAGTCCGACTTGGATTCTTCTTTGCTTTCTTTGATACTAACAGACGCAATTGTCCTGCTGTTGCGTCCTCACAAGCGTGATAGATACAGGTCCAAGTGTACACTATATCCATCGATGGTAGTATGAAAGAGGTCGAATCCACAGGGACTTAGGGCAATATTTTAAACTATGCTTGAAGATACCAGAAAATGCAAGAAAATCATAAAATAGCGTTGCGATGGATAAACAATAAGAGAAATATCATGTATGRAAGCGATAAACAAATCAAGCAGTGAGCACACTCTTAAATGTTGATAACAAAGAAAAGTTTCAGCACAGAACAGCGAAAAAGGGGTTTAACACATATGGAGAAGAGGGGGAGACTTAGCATGCTTTCACTAAATCCCAAAATCTACTCTAACACGAAATCACTTGCTATTGCTCAACTCGACATGGTTCTCTTCCGAGACACCCAGACATGAATATCCACAACTCCCATTGCTAGATAGCCAAGCAATAAACACCAGTTTTAAGCATGATTAGGGGACCCCATTCCCAGGTATCCACGAACTTACTAAATAAAAGTAGCTAATCACAAATAGAACAAGTCAACTAACCGTAAGCCCTTTCGGGTCATACAGAAACTATCATACTAAACAAGGTGGCCAACAATATTTAGTAAGATGAAGGAATATGTACAACTCTATTTAATAGCGAAATAAAGACAGCTAGAGTTTCGGTTGTTCAATAGTTACAACAATCAAAACTCCCCCAAAATGGGGTTTAGTTCATGGGGGAAAGGGATAACGAAGTAGGTAAAGAAAAGATACAACCCATTCAAGAAAAAGAAAGAAAAACGCAGATGGAGACAGTAGCACACGATAGCACCAGATGCTCTTCCCTATCGTTAGCTCTCCTCCCGAAAATGGTGGGATTCCTCTCCCTTGTGTTTTCCAACACGAAATAATGTTCTCTATTGGGATCTGTGTGTGTCGGCTACGATATTTTGTCCCTTTTATATCAAGTTCCAATTTTACGGCACCCAGCTGGTAATTGTACAGGCATGGTAAAATGTCTCATGTTTTGGGATAGTTACTACATTATTAATCCATGCTCCAGCTCTTTTATGCTCTGTCTTGAACATGTGTTACCAACTCCTTTCGGAGCTCAACGCTTTCTTCATGACCTTGTCTTCAATTTCCAAACCTGGACATAAAAGTCAATAATATGATAATTTAGCACTGTTAACACACTTGATGAATTGGGTTGTCAAACTATCCGCCTAAACACACAAAACATGGCTCTGATACCAAATGTCATGGTCATACTTATTTTGAATGTACGGTGCCTTGTTCCAAGCTCGACCATGGCCAACCTTACATGGAACTCTAGCCCCAACCTACTTTTCGCGTCCTTTGTGGCTTCGTCAAACCTCATACGAGATTTTTTCTTCCTCAACCCATTAATTGTCTCGATAATGCACGTCGCCTGTACATGCATTTCAACTCTTTCGTGACTCTAATAGGCTTGCCTATACCCTAGACCAAAGTTCCATCGCTCAATCTTGCCTCTACACTAGGCCAAGATCTTATCGACTCGATGTCACAATTCAATTCCAACCATCTTGGTTATCGACCACTCGACCGTCCTGCTCTTACATTGAGTCGGGACCTTATCAGGATGATTTCGAACCTTTAACGAGGTCAGAACTAACTTAAAACACTTACCGAGTACAACCGTGAGATCCATACTGCTTAACTATGTCAAAACTAGCTTATCGGACCCATCGGACGCCTCTAAGACAATTTTTTCTGAGAAATTATTTAATGACGAGCTAAACAACCTTATGAGGCACTATCGAATGATTATTGTTGAGATCCAGGTAAGGAATGACTAAACTAGACAACTAAGTTGAGTCTTGCCGCTAACCGGGCAAAGACTAGCTTTTTTCTCACTTACTAGGTGCCCATCGGTACATTAGGATACCACCCCGAGCATTGGGATGCCATTGACTACTCGCTCAGGCACCCTTATCGAGAACCGACAATGGGTTCATACTTATAATCGGGGCCTTCCAAACATCCATCCATTGGGACACTATCGATGCATGACGACTCTCGCATCGATGTCATCTCACTTGAGCATACTGTCTCTCATAACAACCTTATAGTGCAACCTCCGACCCATGGGACGAGGCGTAATGTCGGCACACCCGTGTCGCCCAACACTGCCTTTAAGATTCCCATTATCCAAGAAAGACGTCCAATACCTTACTCTTGCAATGCTCGCTCATGCCATGACACACGCATGTGCCATGGGATAGCTCACTTAGGCCACAGGGCCCTGGGGTGGTTGAGAGCTGACATCATGTATCCCCCTATAGTAGCATTCTAAGGCATTTTTGCTCTAGCAGACGTGTACGCACAAAGTGGGAAGGAGTCACTCACCAGCATAGAGCGCACGTCTGAACTCCGATTCAATGCTTGCATATCCCACTAATATGCAACTAACTCTAAAGCCACTCGTCCGAACTCCAATAGTCCTACTCTTCAATAATTATTTGAATTTTATTTAGTATAATATAGTTTTTGATGCAACATTTTTATTTAGCCCCTACTATTCAATAATTCTTTATCATGGTTTTAGTATCAAGATTTTTCCATAGAAATTCATAATTGTATTCCAACAATGGCAAATCTAAATAGTCACCCACCATCGTTGAATGCACTCCGGTGAATGCACTCCTGAAGATATATGATTCACACCTGATTTAAAGATTCAAATCAACAACTTTTGTTACTATGGAGAGGTTTGATAACTATTTCGTTTTCTATTTTYTATTTTTGTTTTTGGTTTTTTTAAAAAATAGACATGTTTGTAATTCAAAATTTGTTGTATTCTATTTTTTAGAACATTTTTAAACTTGATTAAAGTATATTTCAAAAAAAAATTATTAAAAACTTATAGCATTATGTGAGCTATATTTCATGAGGATTATAATTAGATTGTTTGTTAATTTTCATATTATTTATGACAGATTTAAGAACATAAGACATTCTGCATAAATAAAGTATCGGAAAGAAAAAGAACAAATTGAGAGAAAATTTGGAGTCGAAGTGATTGAGGAGTACACGAGGAATTTAGCCCCGTTGAGACATTGTTTATAGCATCTCAACCCTGTGTGTAACATCTCAACGCTATCATGATTTTCTTATAAAAAAGGTTGGTTTAACACTACTAGGGAGGAATTTTTGAAGATTTTTTTGCAGTTTGCATTTTTTTTTTTCCAATTTTGAGGGTAAGGAGAACGTTGGAGAGCTAATCAATATAAAAGAGAATTTCAAGGCTCAGGGTCGTGGAGGAAACTTCAGGGATGGATGATTGACATGCCGAACTTAGTTTCTTCTTCTTTTCCTTGATTTTTCTAGTTTTGTTACGGAACTCGCATTTGAGTTTTATTGTTTTACTTTGAATATGAGTAGCTAAACTTTTTTTATCTTAGAAATTCATGTAGTCATTGAATTTTATGATTGGATTATTTAGTTCACTCTTTGATCGATGAGCTTGAATATTCTATTTGTGTTTCTCCATGCTTCATGTCTTTAATATACCGATCATATATTAATTTATCTTAGAATTAAAATATTATGCTTGGGAGATCGAGGTGGTTTAGAGTTGAACTGGGATGTATGCGACTATAGAGATTTTTAAAGATCGAGAGATTTATAAATCCTTTATTGAAACTAGATACGCATTAAAGTCCATACTTGTTATTGAAACTAGATAGGGATATTGGTTGGTTTCTTAATTAGTAAGTAGAATTAGCTTGTGCAAATAAGGGGAGACAATTGAGATCTGAGAGTTTTTGGCYTATATAATTAATAGTCGATTCAATTTGAAGTCATGATTAAGTATATATGGGTTATAGATTCAATAGGTAAAATCAATTCAGCCTTTCTTCAATTTGTTTTCTTTTTATTATTGCATATTTATTTWCTTTGATTTATTCATTCATATCTAGAGGACGATATAGATATTCACTTACCATCTATAGTAAAACTTGACTCGTACACTTGCAATTAGCAATTTCTACTATAATTAATTTCTTTTTTTTCGAAATCTCATTTTTTTCTCCTAATTCTCAACTTTTTTTTGAAATATTTATTTATAACAAATTCCTTCCTTACTCTAAAAATTTTTTCCGGTTCTCTCTAAAAATTTATCTCTCTCTATCTAAAATTTTCATYTGTAGAATTATTAATCTCTCTCCAAAATTTTCATCTCTATATGTTTTTATTACTTTCTTACTTTCATTTTTTCTAGCATATCACTTTTATTTTTCTCTCTCTGAAAATTTAATATTGTCTCAAACTTTTCTCTCAAATTTTATCTTTTATAACTTTTCTTTCTCTTTCTAATCTATTTTTTCTCCATTAAATATATCTCCAACTTTTCTCTATCTAGAAGTGTCCATGTTTGTTTTCCAAAATATATATTAATGAAAATTTGGTGCCACCGACCAAGAAGTAGCCATAAGCAATGGGCAACTCATTGATTGGACGYTGGGAAATTTTGACAACAAAATTATAGTTTGCTTAGGTTTAACACCAGCTATTCAAGCACACAAAACATATATACATRTAACAAAACCTTCTTTATGCCAGGTAGGATGYGACACCATAAAATGCTGCCACGTGTATTTCACTCCCTCTTTTTCCACTCAATTGAATTGAAAAATATAGCTTGAAAAGTTATTTAAAAAAAAAAAACCTTTACATTGACAGCTGTTTGACTTTGCTGCTCTTCTATGTCATCATTATATCATCTAAAACTAAAATAAATGGTAATGTCATGTCAAATTTTCCAATCTCCAACTTTTCAATATATAAATAGTGCTTTGAATCACTCTATCAACCATATCATGTTAAGTTGATCTTTCTTTTCCTTTTTAAGTAGGGTTAAGTTTATCTTATGTAATGCGAGGATAGGAAGATAATGATGGTTATCTTAGCGTTGTCATCGTACATTATGGGATAGTAGTGGTTAATAAACATTTGCAGACCGACATGAGTATAACTCAATAGAATAAGTACTTGTTGGGATTTTCAATGTGTAGTCGATAACTTTCTGCAAGAAATAAAATCACAAATACACAATAGAAAAGCAGAGACACCAAGATTTCCGTGGAACACCCCTCAGTGTAAGGGGAAAAACCACGGGACAGCTCCGAAAATCATCCACTATAAGAATAATGGGTTATACGAAGTTTCTTCCCTAGTCGCAACTAGAGGATATAACAAAATATATTAGACGAGAGCCTGGTTAACAATCGATACACAAAAATCCTTCATCTACCAAAGATGGAATAAGAAACAAGCAACGAGAGGTCTCACCGGCGAGGACGACACGAAGAAATCCAAAGCGAAAGAGGAATGAACTGAATGTACCATGAACCGGCAAAGAAAACAACACTACCTTCTTGTTCTTCAACTCTTGCTCTCTCTTCCACTCTAACTATTTCTTCTCAATGGCACGCACAAAAGCTCCCAAATTTTTTTTTTCACCTTCTGTGTTCTTCAACTGAAACCCACGAAACATACACCACAAAAACACCAAGCTTGCCCAACAAGCTTCACAGATTTCTATATTTTGTTTTATTAATTTTTTTCCTTTTTCTTTTAAAATAAGTCAACACTTATCCATAAATAAATGGGCTAAAACAATTGGGCCCTTATGTATGTCGGGACCCAACAAACTCCCCCTCCCGACTAGACAGAAAAGTCAACCATACCCGCTATCTGTCTGCATGTTTCATGCTTTCCTCTGGGTAAGGTCTTTGTCATCATATCTGAGCCATTATCATCTATGTGTATCTTTTCAATCTCTAACAACTTTTCATTCAACATGTCTCGAATCCAATGATACCTGACATCAATGTGCTTGGACTTCGAGTGGAAGCTTAGATTCTTGCTGAGATGAATAGCACTTTTACTATTGCAGTACAACACATATCTCTCTTGTTATGCCCAACTCTTGCAAAACTTTCTTCATCCAAAACATTTCTTTGCAAGCTTCGGTTGCCGCTATAAACCCAACTTCTGTAGTTAAAAGAGCAACACACTTCTGTAACTTGGATTGCCATGATACAGCTCCCCCTGCAAAAGTAATCAGATACCCCGAATTRGATTTTCTAGAATCAACATCACCGACCATATCTGCATTTGTAAACCAATTTAGCACAGTTTTGTCATTCCCAAACTGTAAACATACTCTTGGAGTACCTCTAAGATATCTAAAAATCCATTTCACTACTTCCTAATGTTCTCTGCCTGGATTGGAAAGAAATCGACTGACAACGCCAACTACATGAGTTATATCTGGTMTGGTATAAACCATTGCATACATCAAGCTTCCAACGGTCGAGGAATATGGAACGCTACTCATATCTTCCTTCTCTTCTTCATTTGAAGGGCTCTGTTTGGAATTAATCTTGAAATGATTGTCAAGCGGAGCACCTACTGGCTTTGCTTTGTCCATATGGAACCTCTCAAGCACCTTCTTAATATATTTTTCCTGTGATAACTACAACTTTTTAGTTTTTCTATCACGGGAAATTCTCATGCCAAGAATCTGCTTCGTTGGTCCCAAATCCTTCATGGCAAAGGATTTATACAACTTCTTCTTGAGTTTGCTAATCTTTTTGCTATCAACACCAACAATTAGCATATCATCCACATATAGTAGGAGAATAATAAAATTATCATTCGCAAATCTCTTAATAAAAACACAATGATCAGAAGTTGTTTTCGTGTACCTATGCTCACCCATGAACGAATCAAACTTTTTATACCACTGTCTCGGTGCTTGCTTTAACCCATAAAGGCTCTTCTTTAATTTGCACATCAAGTGTTCCTTGCCTTTTACTTGGAATCCCTCTAGCTGCTCCATATATATCTCTTCCTCCAAATCTCCATGAAGGAAAGCAGTTTTCACATCAAGCTGCTCAATCTCCAAATTCAAACTAGTCGCTAAACCAAGTACAACTCTGATAKATGACATTTGCACCACTGGTGAGAAGATCTCTTCAAAATCTACGCCCCTTTTCTGATTGAACCCTTTTACAACCAATCTCGCTTTGTACCTTGGTTGTGAGCTATTTCCATTCGTCTTCAATCTGAGGACCCATTTGTTCTTTAGAGCTCTTTTACCTTTCGGCAACTTCACCAATTCGTACGTATGGTTATCATGCAAGGATTGCATCTTATCTTGCATTGCTTCTAGCCACTTCTCTTTGCCACTGTCACTTAGAGCTTCCTCATAACTCAGTGGCTCTCCCCCATCAGTGAGCAACACATATTCATCTGAAGAATACATCTTGGAGGGCTGGTGATCCCTGGTGGATCTTCTAACTTGAACAGTTTCTTGAATTGGTGGCTCTGGAACTGGTACTTCATCAGAAGACACATAATCATCAACGCTGTCTACAGGTGTATAATTTTCTTCATTGTCAACTTCAAAGTCTGATGAAGAAGGATCCAACTTTATCAGATCACCTGTTTCAGGTTCTAGTTTCTTCACAGTCTTGATATCTTCGATGGTCTGATCTTCGAGAAACACAACATCTCAACTTCTGATTAGTTTCTTATCAACTGGATCCCATAAACGATAACCAAACTCATCATATCCATAGTCCAAAAATATGCATCTTTTGGTTTTACTATCAAGCTTTGATCTCTCATTTTTGGGAATATGAACAAATGCCTTGCATTCAAAGACCTTCAGATAATCATAGGAAGAATATTTGACTGGCCAAATTTTATGAGGTATGTCACATTTCAAAGAAATTATAGGAGAAAGATTTATCAAATCCACGGTCGTCTGCGCTGCTTCACCCCAGAAACATCTCGGCAATTTTGCATTCGACAACATGCATCTGGCTCTTTCTACAATGGTGTGATTCATTCTTTCAACCACAACGTTATGCTAAGGAGTCTTAGGAACTGTCATTTGATGTCTGATCCCACGCCTTTTAAAATACTCATCAAATTGGCCTCTATACTCACCACCATTGTCAGATCTACTGCATTTCAGTTGTCTCCTTGTCTCTCTCTCTACCTTAGCTTGAAACTCCTTAAACGCATCTAAGACCTRATCCTTAGATTTTAGGATACGCACTCACACCTTTCTAGAGTGATCGTCGATGAATGTGACAAAATACAAGGCACCACCTAGAGATTTTTCTCTCATAGGACCACAAACTTCAGAATGCACTATATCCAATACATTGGAGCTTCTGTTTGCCCGAGCTTTAAACGATACTTTGTGTTGTTTACCAGCTAGGCAATGTGTACAAGTTTACAAGTTTAAAAGACACGCAATTTGCTTGTGGTATGAGATGCTTCTTAGCAAGAACTTCCAACCCTTTTTGATTCATATGCCAAGTCGCTTATGCCATAACTCCATCTGAGATTCATCTTCCACTGCATTTACCAGGCTCTGTGCAAGTTTTGCGGTCATCACATACATGTTGAGGTTCTTACTTCCTCTGGCCACCACTAACGAGCCTCTGATGAGCTTCCACTGTTTCTCTCCAAAATGACTATGATAGCCATCATCGTCAAGTTGTCCTGTGGAAATGAGATTCAATCGCATATCGGGAACATGTCTAACATTTTTCAGAATTAAGATACATCCACTACTAGTCTCCAAACACACATCTCCAATACCCATGACTTTTGATGTATCATTATTTCCCATCTTTATTATTCCAAAGTCACCTGACTTRTAGGATGAGAAAAATTCGCGTGGAACTAACATGGATTGCCGCACCACTGTCTACTATCTAATCAGTATCCCGACATGCGAAATTAACTGCATTTTCCTCACAAACAATCAATACATCACTATTTGTGGCTACTGCATTATCTTTTTCTTCATTCCCTTTATCATTCTTTTCCTTATTCTGATCTTTCTTCCATTTTCTACGATAAATCTTCTTATGGCCCATCTTCTTGCAATAGAAGCATTGAATATTTTTACTCGATCTACTCGCCGATCTTCCTCTATTATTTTGATTCATGTTGCGACTGTGGCTTCTACCACGATTCTCTGTGATAAGAGCTTCTGATTGACTTGTCGAAGGATTTGTTGTTTTCCTTCTCACCTCTTCATTTAGGAGACTACTCTTGACCATACTCATGGTGTTCCATCAGGTGAACAATTGCTCAAAGAGATCACTAATGTCTCATAGCTATCTGGTAACGAACTCAGGAGCAACAATGCTTGGAGTTCATCATCCAAGTTTATCTACATGTTCAATAGCTGATCTACAATGCTCTGCATTTCATTTAAATGCTCTGCAATCGAAGTCCCTTCTTTGTATTTCAAATTTACTAGCTTTCTTATCAAGAAAGCTTTGTTGCCTGTTGTCTTCCTTTTGAACAAATCCTCCAACTTTTTCCATAAAGTGTGTGCCGACGTCWCCTAAGAAGTGTGATAATATACACTATCATCAACCCATTGACGTATATATCCCACTACTTGTCTATTCAAGAGTTTCCAGTCCTTATCGGACATATCTTTTGGCCTAACCGACTCTCCCTTAATCGGAGCATGAAGCTTTTTGCAATGTAGCAAGTCTTCCATTTTCTCTTTCCACAATTGCCAATTTGTTGCATTCAAATTGATCATTCGGCTTGTGTTGACATCCATGACTACACACAAAAATTTAACCAACCACTAAAATCAACCTCGACTTGGTTGCTTGCCAACCCGGAGCTCTGATACSACTTGTTGGGATTTTCAATGTGTAGTCGATAACTTTCTGCAAGAAATAAAATCACAAGCACACAATAGAAAAGCAGAGACACCAAGATTTACGCTGGAAAACCCCTAAGTGTAAGGGAAAAAACCACGGGACAGCTCCGAAAATCATCCACTATAAGAATAATGGGTTATACAAAGTTTCTTCCCTAGTCGCAACTAGATGATACAACAAAATATATCAGACGAGAGCCTGGCTAACAATCGATACACAAAAATCCTTCATCTACCAAAGATGGAATCAAAAACAAGCAAAGAGAGGTCTCATCGGCGAGGACGACACGAAGAAATCCAAAGTGAAAGAGGAACGAACTGAATGTACCATGAACCGGCAAAGAAAACAACACTACCTTCTTCTTCTTTGGCTCTTGCTCTCTCTTCCACTCTCACTATTTCTTCTCAATGGCACGCACAGAAGCTCCCAAATTTTTTTTTCACCTTCTATGTTCTTCCATTGAGACCCACGAAACATACACCAAAAAACACCAAGCTTCACAGATTTCTATATTTTGTTTTATTAATTTTTTTCCTTTTTCTTTTAAAATAAGTCAACACTTATCCATAAATAAATGGGCTAAAACAATTGAGCCCTTATGTATGTCGGGATCCAACAGTACTCGATCTGATAATTTTGTTCCCTTGATCAGAACTCGACGGACTCTCCTGTGGAAGCTACGTTCAAGATAAATGTTGATGCCTCTATTTGTTTAACAGCATGATTGAGGTGGTAATCTGCAATTATGAAAGGTCAGATAATACTTACAACAACAAGGCGTGTGACCCATGTGACAAATATTGAATAATGACGACAAATCTTTAGCCCTTGCATCTTGCTCTTGAGATGGGAATTTGTCTGTGCATTGCTCTAAGTGGACTGTTTGCAAATCTTTCAGCTGTTAAAAGGATATTTCTGAAGTTGGGTTCTACACCTTTGAGACGAAGAAGAAGTATTTAGATCGGGGACTCGCTTTGCTAAGCTTCACCAAGAAAGAGGAGAATGAAGCTGCCACTTGCTTGCACATTGAGCACTAGCAAGGGAAGACAACACATGGTTGGAGTAATGGCCACAAGAACTTACGCGTKTGTTGAGGATCAAGGGCATCAAGGGCATGTTTGGTAGAGAATTCCGATCTTATTTCTTRTTTTTAGATTCACTGAATCAAATCAATTCAATGAATATCTGTTTGGCACTTTCGAATTCTGTAATTAAAATAGTGAAAATTCTGAGAACGAATTTTTTTATGTTTTCAGATTTTGAATCAAAAAATCTGAAATACATAGTTATATTTATAAACATAAAAAGTTTGATAAATACAATATTTCATGTTATAAAATCATTTTATTTTTGTAAAATTAAAACATGTATAATATAATATATTATGAACTATATTGTAAAATACTAATTTTAACAAATTTTATAACATTTATGTTAATAAATTAATTAATAATATTTTAGATTAAACTAAATATTGAGTTAGCATCAATAATTTACAAATATATTAGAAAACATCTTGAGATTCAATTTTCAAATCTAAAAATAAGGAATACARTCTTATTTTCATGGAATCCATTCTTTTCAAATTTCTGTTTTTAGATCGCTAATCAAACACCCTCTAAATGTTTTAGTATACTTATTTAGTTTGTTCTGYTTWTTTCCGGGTCAAAAAGAAAGAAAGAAAAAACCTAGTCAAAGGATTACTTATTCCCTTAGAAAAATTCAAATCCAATCTCTACTCTACTTACTAAAATAATAATTATAAATATTTATTAATATTAAATTTATTTAAAGAAAAATATAAACCAAGATGATTATTGGCTAAAAATATATATATATATATATATATATATATACATGTATATCTATATCTATACCAGCTCATTTCATTTTTCTGAAATATGACCTCAAATGGGTTGGACCTAGCATGCCTATAATTGTTTGAGCAATTTTTAGATTTTTATTCCTTTAAAAGTTTCTCAATTAAGTTCTTTCCCTCACAAAATGTTGAAATAGACAAAATCACCCATACAATAGATAAAAAAAGAAAATAATAATAATAATAATATATCCCCTCCAWATGACATAATACATAATAATTTCACCTTTCTGATATAGAAAATAAACCATTGAAATGCAATGGTATGATATTAACGTTAACATGTTTTTAAATATACACATCATTGTTCTATTAATATTCAGCGATAACAAAGGCTAATTAAAAATAATATATATATATATATATATAAACATACCTAAAACAAAATTGGATTTAAAAAACAAAGTACTAGATTATGTGTTATTTTGACATATATGAAAACAAGTATTAGTATTTGTTTGAAATTAATTACATGTAATAGGTTGTGTTGTATTTTTAAATAAATTTATTTTTTGTTAAATGATTTAATAAAAAAATTATCAATATGAACTAAAATAGTTTTTATGATTGAAATTTGAGTAACTAAAACAAAATATTGAAAAATCTATAAAACAAAATAAATTAATTTATCCCTCCGCTTAAAGGCGAGTTCCAATATAATCACGAATTGGATACAAAGCACTCAACTATCTCCCTAGATATTGACCATCTAGAGGTCCCTACATGAATGAAAAACTCATAAGCCCTTTAGCTCAGATGCCCAAATAACCTCATACCAATGGAGATAATTGTCCTCTCTTATATACCCATGATCATTCCCTTCCCTAGCCAATGTGAGACTTTGTTTGCAATCACCTTACAAACTCAACTGTCACTGTCTCGAAACTGCCACAAAACTGCTCTAAAAATGATTTAGAACGGCTCGTAAAACGTCAAAACCGAAACTGCATATTTATAAACTGTCGATACAGTGCCATGGTGCTACAGACATAAGTTTCGTCCGCACACGCACACCACAACAGCACTGCAGCCCTATCCATACCACTGCAGTGCTGCCTCCTCGGCCCTCCTGGCCTGCAGCGCCATGCTTCACCTATTTTCATTCCTGCTTCATCCCACACGTCCCGACTCATCCTTAGCTTGTTCTGACGTCGATTTGGTTCCATCAATCCCAACAGTACTGTTCGTTGCAGTGACCTCGTTCTTAAACTCGTTCCAACAATTTGGCGCAGCCTTCGTCTTTCTTCAATCGAATCCAATGAACTTTGTTGCCAGTTTTGCCCAAATCGCTCGACTAGATCTAGAGTTTAAAGTCATTATTGGAGCTTGAATTAGTTAGTCAATTARTTTAGAAAGTTACTTGTTGTAACTATACTGTAGTGAACCTTTGGGCATTTATATACCTTGATTGATTAATGAAAGGTTACTCTCATTGTGTAATATGGTATCAGTGACATGTGGATTCCACTGAGGGTATATTAAAGGATTTTTTTTCTTTTTTTGTCCTTGATCTGGCGATTGCTTTCTCATCTATTTTTGGGCATTTTTTGCATTTGTTTTTGGCGGTTTCTTTCTAGTTCATCAATGGCAGACAATGAATATATCAATCCCTCCAAGAACCCACCTGCCTTAGAACAATATATCAATCCCTATTTCTTGCACCATTCCGATAACACCAACCTTGTTCTTGTATCTGACCTGTTAATAGATGAAAATTACACGTCCTAGAATCAATTGATGTTCATCGCTCTCACTGTGAAAAACAAAGTTGGATTTGTGGATGGTTCCTTGCCACGACCAACGAGCGAATTACTACAATCATAGATCATTTGCAACAATATAGTCATTTCTTGGACACTAAATTCCTTATCAAAAGAGATCTCCGCTATTCTGTTTTCCGATTCAACACATGAAATTTGGTTGACTTGAATGAATGATTTTAGCGTCAAAATCACCCTCGTCTCTTCCAATTGCGTCGTGATCTCTGTAATTTGGTGCAAGATCAACTATCAGTAAGTACCTATTTTACACGATTGAAGACCTTATGGAATGAAATTTCTKCTTATCGCCCATCCTGTAATTGTGGTCGCTGTTCTYGTGGTGGAGTTAAAGCTTCTGCTGCCTTCCATCAACAAGAATACGTAATG
The DNA here is from genome assembly GCF_001995035.1 of Momordica charantia. The sequence continues at coordinate 503,839 of NW_019104513.1, forward strand.
TGTTTTATTATGGGTCTCAATGATTCATTTAGCCAATTATGGGCTCAATTACTCCTTATGGAGCCAAAATCAACCATTAATCGAGCATTCTCCTTGGTTGCACAAGAGGCTCGACAACGTGCAATTGTTTTGCGTAACTATTGCACCTTCCGCTCTTCTGGTAAATGGTAACTCTCCTTTTTCATCCTCTACTAATCGGCAAACCTCTTCCAATTCTCAACTGAAGAAGAAGGATAAACCTATTTGTTCACACTGTGGCATTGTTGGACATACAGTCGATCGTTGCTACAAATTACATGGCTACCCGCCCGATTATAATTCCTCTGGCAATAGATCGAATTCTTCGACATCCACCAATTAGCTACGACCAAGTCCACTATTGTTTCCTCCAAATCTACACCTTCTTCCAGCTCTTTGGATGCCTCTGATTCATCAAATTCTTTGGCACCTCTCAGCGCTGATCAATTCCAAGGTCTCTTGACCCTACTGCAGTCACACTTGTCAAAGGTGCATATTGGATCTCATACCGACCGTTCTCACATTGCAGGTATTTGTCATAATTCCTCATACTTTAGTATTTTACAAAATCATTAGGTAGTCAATTCAAGTGCTTCTGCTAATATTTGTTTCACTCGGGACTTGTTTGTATCTCTTGTTCCAATTTATGGAATCTCATTATCTCTACCAGACAATACTCGTATTACAGTAGAGTTTATTGGTACGGCCAAAGTAAATGCTGATCTTATGCTCACCAATGTGTTGTTTGTGCCTCAATTTCGTTTTAATCTACTCTCTATCAGCACCTTAACAGCAACATTTCCTGTTTCAGTTCAGTTTACAAATGACAGTGGTATTATTCAGGACAAGTTATCTTCGAGGATGATTGGCAAGGAAGATATTTGACAAGGACTTTATCTTCTCCCTATTGAGTCATCTCGTAGTGACCTGCTGCCACCAACTGTTGTTTGTAATTTTGTCTCTACATATCATACTTGACATGCTAGTCTTGGACACACTTTCCCAAGCATTTACTTGCCGTAAAGAATACTTTGCATATTGATTCCATACCTAAGCATGAGCATGATGATCCTTGTTTAGTTTGTCCTTTAGCTAAACAAAAGAGATATTGTTTTGAATCTCATAATAATGTCTTCTCAAACTTTTGATTTGATACATTGTGATGTTTGGGGCTATGCTTCACCTACGCATGCTGGTTGTAAATATTTTCTTTCTATGATGGACGATTTCTTTAGATACACATGGACCTTCTTAATGAAACAAAAGTCCAATGTTTTGGCCATTATGCCTTGATTTTTCAAGCTTGTTGAGACACAATTTGTGAAAACTATTAAATGTTTTCGATTGAACAATGCCTGAACAATGCCTCAGAGTTATCTTTCACTGAGTTCTTTCACTCAAAGGGTGTTCTTCATCAATTTTCATGTGTAGGTCGTCCTAAACAAAACTTAGTGGTAGAACGAAAGCACCAACATTTGTTGAATGTGGCTCGCTCTTTTTACTTTTAGTCTCGGGTTCCTATTACCTTTTGGGGAGAATGTATCCTTATGGCCTCATATTTGATTAATCGTACTCACTTTCTGCTATTGGTTAGTCTACTCCTTTTGCCAGATTATACAATAAGGATATTGATTATTCATCATTAAAAGTTTTTGGTTGTCTTTGTTTTGCATTTACATCTCCATCACACCGCTCTAAATTTCATCCACTAGTCGTTCCTTCTATTTTCCTTGGTTATCCTCCTGGTACAAAGGGATATCGCTTATTTGATATCGAAAACAGCAAGCTTTTTGTATCTCGAGATGTTATCTTTCATGAAAAGATATTTCGTTTTCATACAATTACTCTTTCTGGTGTGAGTTCAGACCCTTTTGCAGATGTTGTTTTATCCAAACCAAGTTGTTATATGGGTGTTTCTTTTAGCATTCAAAGCTGTACTTTGCCTACTACTCATCATAACTTGTCAAATAATGCTACAAATTGGGTCCCATATACTGATCCAGTATCCATTGGTACTTCTAATGATACCATTAATTCAGTTTCTCCTACTGATGCTCGTGACATTACTCATGATGGTTCCATCCCAACTGATGTATCTCCCATTGCAGCTCCGCCTATTGCTTCCACAGACTCATCTCCTGAAGTTATTATTCAATCAACTGATGTTGTTATTCAACCAGCTGAGGTTGTTGATCCAATAGCTAACCCGTTAGCAGTTTCTTCTACACTTGGTACTGATTCTATCACTACACTGTCACTCCCAGCACCTCGATGATTTTGTAGATAAACTCGTCAACCTTCTTACTTATAGGACTATCGTTGTGGCCTCATAGAGTCTTCTCCTATTCCTTTATCTGGAATCAAATATCCACTACACCATTATTTGGCTTATAACAAGCTTTCTCCTACCTACAGGCATTTTGTTCTTAACATTTCCACCACTTATGAGTCTTAGTTTTATCATCATGCAATTTCTTTTTCCCATTGGCGTGATGCCATGCATGATGAGTTTCGTGATATGGAGACAGATGAGTTTCGTGATATGGAGACAAATAACACATGGTCTGTTGTTTCTCTCCCCCTAGACAACACTCCATTGGTTGCAAATGGGTTTACAAGATTAAGCATAAGTCTGATGGTATGATAGTTCGCTATAAAGCAAGACTAATTGYCGAGGGCTATACTCAACAAGAGGGTCTTGATTACATTGAAATCTTTTCTCAAATTGCCAAGATGGTCACTGTGAAGGTTCTTCTCACCTTTGTTGTCTCTTTAAATTTGCTTATCATTCAACTAGATGTTAATAATGCCTTCTTGCATGGGGATTTGTTTGAAGAAGTATATATGGATTTACCTCTTGGTTATAAGTATTCTATAGTTGCTTCTCAGAGTGATCATTTAGTTTGCCAACTTCACAAGTCTATTTATGGGCTTATCAGGCCTCGAGATAGTGGTTTGATAAGTTTTCTCATGCTCTCTTACTCTGGTTCTTCTTTTATGGCTCTCCTCGTTTATGTCGATTATATTATACTTACTGGATCTTCTTCTTCTGATATTGATACCTTAAAGCTTCATCTCAATACTATTTTCAAGCTTAAAGACTTAGGGCATCTGTGATATTTTTTGGGGCTTGAATTAGCATGCTCCTCTGCTGGGATTTTTCTTYCTCAATGTCAGTATGCTATTCAGTTAATAGAAGATGCAAGCTTGTTGGCTTCCAAGCCTAGCTCTTTACCTATGGATCCAAATATTCGGATGTCTGCTTCTGATGGTAAGATTTTGGATGATCCTTCGGTATATTGTCGACTTATTGGATGCCTCTTATACCTTACTATTTCTCGTCCAGATATAACATTTGCAGTTCACAAACTCAACCTACACAAACTCAACCTATTCATAATTGCTCCGTGTAGTACTTACCTTGTTTTTGTGCATTCATTGCTTTAGTATTTAAAAGGATGTTTTGGTCAAGGTATTGTCCTGGCACCATCTGATCCCTTTCAACTTCATGGTTTCTCTAATGCTGATTGAGGGTCCTATTTAGACTTTCGACGATCGACCACCAGATTTTGTATCTTTTTGGGTGATTCCCCTGCATCTCAGAAGGCTAAGAAACATAATATTGTTTCTCGTTCTTCGACTGAAGCTGAATATCGTGCACTAGTTACCACTATTAGTGAGATGTTTTGGAAATCTCACCTTTTATCTGATTTACAGGTTACTTGTCAGTCTCCAGCTCTTATTATTATTATTTTTTTTTTGGTGATAATCAGGCTGTGGTTCACATTGCTACTAATCCCATCTTTCAAGAGATGACGAAACACATCGAATTTGTTTGAGATAAAGTTTTGGCTGGTATGGTGAAATTGTTGCCTCTGATATGCAGCTAACTGACATGTTTACAAAGGATCTTTCATGTAAATCTTTTCCTTTTTTTTTTTGGTTATCCAAGATGGGTGTTGTCAATCCCTTCCTTCCATCTTGAGGGGAGTATTGGAGCTTGAATTAGTTAGTTATTTTAGAAAGTTACCTCTTGCAACTGTATTGTACTAAACCATTGGGTATCTATATACCTTGATTGATTAATGAAACGTATGCAAGTTTATTTACTCTCATTGTGTAATAGACATCTTTAAGAGTTGTGAAAATTGAAAAGTAAGAGATTTTTCTTTTTATAATTATTTTTTTAACTTCTAAACTCGTCCAAAATTGAACCCACGAGATTGAACCAACCCACATAGTTCGCTATTTAATTTGTACACACGTACAAGTCATGTCATACTTCCGTTAAATCTAACCAAAATTTAACGTTATGGACTAAATTGTGACCAATTTCAAAGTACAGAGACTAAATTAGTACTTTATTGAAAGTTCAATGACCAAATGTATTTTTTAACCTTAATATGCCATATATGTGAAATTTGAAATTCTACTTTATTAAATGTTTAATATGTGAAATTTGAAATTCTACTTTATTAAATGTTTAATAAATTTAATTAGACACCATGATTTAAATACCTTAACTTTTTTATGTATCTACATATATACTAATCAATGAAGTTATCTACATTACCGACTATCTTCAAAGTCAAATAGGTACATTATAAGAACACGATACTATACTCAATTTATTTTTTGATATATACATCATAAGTTATCTACATATGTACTTTTACAATGTTTGTTTTGGTTTATGTACTTTTAAGAAGTGATGATTTTTATCTCTTAATTTTATTTTTAATCTTATTTTTCTATCTCAATTCAACACAACACTATACTCAATTTAATTTTTGAAATGTAACCATACCTTTATATTAAAGATCCATTATATGTAGAATTTGTGTTAAAATTTTGCAGAAAGACCAAAACAAACATTTTGAAAGTACAGGGACTAAAATAAACCAACCTTGAAAGTATATAGACTAAAATGAACATTTTAAAAGTMTAATGACTAAATCAAACTCAAGCTATGATATTGGCCGTATTTTTGCTCGTTTTTGGTGGGGTTCTACTATTGATCAGAAAAAGTTGCACTGGATGAGTTGGGAGCATTTATGTCTCCCGAAGGAGCTTGGTGGTCTGAACTTTAGGGATCTTGAAGGTTTCAACAAGGCCTTTCTTGCTAAGCAAGCTTGGCATTTCCTTCATAATCCTAATCTATTGGCTTCGAGAGTCTTGAGAGCGATATACTTTCCATATACCTCTTTTCTTGAGGCCTCCTCTCATCCTCGCTCTTCTTATTTTTGGAAGAGCCTTATTTGGGGTCGTGATCTTCTTTCTCATGGAATCAGAAAGCAAGTGGTAATGGAGAGACCATAAATGCCTTTAAAGACTCATGGCTCCCAAGAGAGCAAGCTTTTAAGCCTATTCTCCTTACACCCACTATGGATGAAATCATGGTTTCATCTTTCATTGAGCCCCCAGGTACTTGAATATACAACAGCTGCCTATTCTTTTTTGTCGGGACGATATTGATTTGATTCTAAGAATCCCCCTAAGTACTACCAACCTTCCTGATTATTGGTTGTGGCACTATGACAAGAAGGGTTTCTTCAGTGTTAAAAGTGCTTATAAGCTCTACATGAACCTCAAGATCAATGCGGAGACTAGCAACCCATCTATTAGAAGCAAATTTTGGCAGACAATTTGGAAGCTCAGCATACCAACTAAAACTGGATGTTTCTTTGGAAATTGATGCATAATATCATTCCAACCATGGATAATTTGAGAAAGAAGGGTTTAGATGTCTCACCTTACTGTCCTTGTTGTAGATCCAAGGTGGAATCTGTGTCTCATGCTCTTCTTAACTGTTCCCGCGCCCGGTTAATTTGGCAAATCGTTCTCCCTTCTGCTCCTCTCCCACGGATCGACAGCATCTCCTTCACTGATCATTGGGCAGATTGGCAAACTATTCTTAGTAAATCAGAGACAGAAATTGCAGCAATCACCTGTTGGGCTTTATGGAATGACCGAAATTGTTACAACAATCAGAGACCCGTTCCAGATATTCGAGCTAAGTGCGAGTGGATTACCTCTTATTGGTCTTCTTTTCGTGCTGCCAATGATTCCCCGAGGCTTCTCCCTAAACGGCGACCACTAGAGGCGTCCYCGTGGGTCCCTCCAACGGGTGGTCTCAAGCTGAATACCGATGCAGCTTGTAGTATCGCTAATCAATCCCCGGTTTGGGCTACCTTCTGAGGGATTCGTCGGGTTTAATTTCTACGACTGGGTGCCGATTTCACCTTTCTCCCCACAATTCCCTTATCTCAGAACTCATGGCTATTAGAGAAGGTCTTATCTTTGCGATCTCAATTGGTTGTTCCAGGCTCTCAATGGAATCAGATTCTTGCACCTCTATCTGTTTGATAAATGGAGACCTGGATACTCTTGGCCCTGAGAGAGTGGTCCTTCATGATATTATCTCAGCTTCTCGCAATTTTGAAGTCTGTTCCTTCATGTATGTTCTRCGGGAGGCGAATCAGGCGGCAGATCTTCTTGCCAAGCATGGTCTTCACATCTGTAACTCCATTGAATGGAAGAAAAGCTTTCCCCCTTGGCTTTTGCGTGTTGCCGAGAAGGAGTTTCATTCTTCTGTAGCCCTAGTGGTTGTTTCCCATTAATAAAGTTACTTGTTTATCAAAAAAAAACTCAAGCTAAAAGTACAAACATTAAAAYAGTGTTTTAACATTAAAAAAATATATACCAATTTTTAGAAGATGAATGCAAATATTATCACATTTAAAAAAAGAGATGAAAAAATATAGTTTATTCACACTTCCAAAATTACCGATGACATTATTGGAAAATCAAAAGGTTTGGTGGTTGATTTTGTAGATGGAGCTATTATAAAATTTAGAAAATGAAATATATAATTATATTTATTTAAATACCAACGGTATTCTAAAGGATGATTGGACAAAATAGAACAATAGTAATAAAAAAAAAAGAATAAGCCCATAAAAAGTTTACTCTATATCATCAATTTAATTGTATTTTAAAATTATATATTTATTTAATTGAAGTAAACAAATACAATAAAGAAACCGAATAAAATTAAGTTGGGTGTAATATGTTAAAAAGAAGGTTAAAATACTCTTTTGGTCYTTGTACTCTCAATTTGGGTTCATTTTGGTCCATATACTTTGAAAATGTTTATTTTGTTCCTTGTACTTTTAAAGAAGGTTCATTTTTGTCTCACTGTTAACCTACTATTAAATAGATAAGATATTGAGTGACTTTTTTTTTAACATTTTTTCTTCCCTTTCTTGCATTTCCACTCACTTACTATCATTTTTTTGGATATGGAGCCAAAATAAAATAATGGACTAAAAGACCAAAACTTTTTTTTAAGTGTGATGTCACACATTCTTGTATGTATGTATATATATATTATTTTACTTTGTGTTTGTGTGTGGCTCTGAAAACAAAAGGCAAACTGTGGATTTTTTATTGTAGCAGCCAATTTTGGGAGATTTTTTGCAGCAATTTTATGGCGCGCGGCTCAGGTTGTGGCAGTACAGAAACGGTCGAATCAAGATTATTGTTTTGGGGTAATTTAGATCTTGATTATTTTGTAAGTGTTTTGCATTCATGTAACTAAGTATATTGTGTTAAATATTTGAGTGCATGTATCTAATCTCTTTATTAGTGGAACCTGCATCTGAGCGGAAGACTGACGTAGCTCATAAACTGTTGGGGTAAACCAGTATAAATTCTTGTGTCGTTTATTGCTTTCTTTTTAATCTCTAATTTGTRTTGTGTGATTGTGATTTATGGATACAACTGTGGAAAGGGAAATTGTTTTGAAGCATCTAATTTACCAACAAGTGGTATTAGAGTCAGGTTGCAGTATCATGAGATCGAGTCTGAAGTCGCATCACTACTTCGAGGGGGTGTTGAGATTTGATGGGGAGAATTTTGGGTTTTGGAAGATGCAAGTTATAGATCTTCTTACATACAAGAAGATTCATAAAACCCTGAAAGAACGACCGACCACTAATATATCATATAAAGAGTGGATAGAGATGGATGAGCAAGTGGTGCAAATCATCAAGCTATGTTTGACGATGAATGTGGCGAGTCTCGTGGCAAGCCAGAAAACAACAATGGAACTGATGAAGGCTTTGACTGATAGGCATGAAAAAYCTTCTGCTAAAAACAAGGTGTGTCTCATCACGAGATACTTCAACATCCACATGGAGGAAGGTACCTCAGTCAACTCGCACATAAATGAGGTCACTGATCTTACGAACAAGCTAGAGTTTATGTAGATCACGTTTTCAGAGGAGGTGAAGGCTATAAAACTGATGTCCTCTTTGCCTGAAAGTTGGTAGACAATGAATAAGACGGTGTCAAATTCATTGAGAGATAAAAGTATCAAATTTTCAGATATCTGTGACGCGGCAATTTCTGAGGAGGTTCGTAGAAAAGGGAGTGGGAAGAATTCTGCATCCAGTTCCGAAGGGGAGAACAATTTAGAATCAGCATTAGTAGCTCAAAGCAAAGGCAAAGGGAAGATGAGTTACAAGGGAAAGTAGCAATATAGTAGCCAAAGGAGTGGAAGTAGTAGTGAAGATATGGACTATTTTTACTGCCATAAGAAGGGACACATTAAGCGGCTTTGCAGGAAGTTTAAGGAGGATCAACAAAGGCTGATTCTGCTAATGTTGCAAAAAGAGTATAAGAGTTTCTAGCTTGTGTTGAGAGCGGCTCAATAGATCGACCATCAGAGTGGGTTGTAAACACTGCAGCATTGGCACATGTATCTTCAGACAAAAAGTTGTTTACATCTTTCACTAGTCAGCATGACGAAGTAAGGATGGGGAATAAGAGTGTCTCCAAAGCCAGAGGAATTGGGAATGTCTGTTTGAAGACCGATGGGGGGAAATAGTTGGTGTTGTGAGTTGTTAAGTATGTTCCAGGTTTCATAATGAATTTGTTCATGGAAAACTGGATGATGATGGTTTCAGGAGTGAGTTCACAAAGGAGAGCTAGAAACTTCTGAGGAGATCTGAGGTAGTGGTAGTAGGCCACTAGGAAGCTTCAATTTATGTGTATAAATTTCAGGTTGTCAGGGGATCTGAGAGATAGAGGATGCACGGGGTTGTATATGGTTCAAGGCGAGACTTGAAAGGACCAGCAACAATGACAAACAAGACAAAAAAAGAAATTTTGCCATCAATTCAAGTACAACAGCTAGGAAGTAAAGGAAAGAGAACGAGGAATAACTCAAAGAATTGTTCTACAGGTTGTCAGTTTCGACCCCTARTTGTCATACAATTCAGCGAGCTGATGAAGTCGCATAGGTGTATGAGTGCATCGAGGAAGAAAACTACAGTGGGTGTGGAAGTCAAGGGCAATGTCTCTAGAATGGCAATTTGGTGGGAGTGTCAAGTCATCAAATGGGAGATTTATCTTCAGAGGTCGTTGGGTTCAATCGAGGAAGGAAGCATCAGGGACCACTTAGATCGAGTAAGAGCACGTGGCTGTCTTTAGTGTCTGAGAGACAAAACCATGTAGGATTGCTCAGCCTCAGAGCAATCACAGACGGAGTTTGGTTAGAAGCTGTACATATGGAACCTTAGTTGGTGCCAAGAAGATATTAGAAGTTGTCGGTGCAGTGAGAGTAGAGTCATAGTTGGTCTCAAGAAGATATTGATCCGTTAGAAACTATTAATGTAGTCAGAACTAAGACATGAGGGACATTATTATTGCGGTGGGAGGTGAGATTATTGTTTTGTCTCAAAGTGGGGGATTGTTGGAGATGGAGACAAAAGCCCAAAACCTTTTTTTAGGCTTCTACCGCTACAGATTCTTATATATATTATTTTACATTGTGTTTGTGTGTGGCTGTGAAAACAAAAAGCAGTCGTGGGTTTTTTTAGTAGCCGATTTTGGGAGATTATTTGTAGCAATTTTGTGGCAATGGCTCAGGTATTGGCAGTACAAAAAAAGTCAGATCGAGATTGTTGTTTTAGGGTAATTTAGATATTGATTATTCTGTGAGTGTTTCTCATTCCTATACTTGAAGTATATTGTTGTTATGGAATTGGATCCAGCCAAGGAAATGGGYCTCTACAGATTAGAGAAGCCCAAACCCAGCGACAGATCGAGCGAGCTGGGGCTTGGTGCCGACTGGCCAAGCCCACTTTCTCTCCTCTCCCATTAGTTGAGATGCCCTGGTCCATGAATCCCTGTGATATAGTGACAACGGATAGATGGGCTCAACGATAAGGTTCCAGAAGGCAAGATTCMTATAAATGGAACAACTGGCTGAACCCTAGAGGTAAGCAAATAAACCCTAAGTACTTCACTTAGTAATTCTCCCATCGCTGACTTAAGCATCGGAGCCAGTGTGACGGGTTGTTCAGTTTTATAGGTATCCGGTCCCGTGATTATCGAGCTTAGTGCATATTTGGCGAGAACCAAGGAGACCAAATTTCCAGCATCAAYAATTGTGTTAAATACTTAGAATACTTAGAAGCTTTTGTTGGGACCTCTAGAGGGTGGATATCGGAGTAAGATATTTGAGTGCTTCTGTCCGATCTCTTTAGCCCATAAACTAAATTGTTTGGGTGAACCACTATAAATTCTTATATGGTTTATTGCTTTCCATTTGTATTGTGTGATTGTGATTTACTGGATATAACTGTTAGAGGGCAACTAATTTCCCAAACACATTTTTCCTCTTCCCAAACACGCCCCATCACACACTTATAACAGTTTCAGCCTTCAAAAACACAAAACAAACAAAAAAAAACCCCCAAATCTTTGTTTGTTTCAATCTCTGTTCGTTTGTGTTGGGTGCCTTTATGGCTGAATCCAGCATAAATTTCCAAAGAACTCCCACACCCACTTCCAAAATTGCCAACCCATGAGTTCAAATCGGAGCAACCAGTCATGCACCACCTTCTGGTCACCGGAACCATCCCGAACTGCATTAACAGCATCTACCTTTGCAACGGGGCCAACCCGCTCTTTGAGCCCACCATCAGACACCACTTGTTTTTCGCTCCGTTTCAATTTTGTTTGCTTGAAGATTAAACACCCAAGGAGAACTATAAATTAAATTAGGGAACATGCATAGAAGGGAAGGTTCAAGTTTCTTATTATTGATCTATGATCTGTGAGTTTGTGTTGTGGGTTGGGGTTAGATGGAGGAAGAAGAAAATAGATTGAGATTGGTTGCGATTCGTTATAGCCGTGTGTTGCATGCTTGTGGCCTTGACCCTGGGAAATCGTCAAAGACAGTTTGAAGGGAAGAAAAAAAATGTGTTTTAAAAAAGTATTAAGAAAAATGTTACATCACCTCGACCAAAATGAACACTTTTTAAAAGTAGAGACAATGTTTCTCCCCTCTTAACTTATTTCATATACGATACAAGGTAGTAAACAAAATTAATAAAGAAARTTTATGATAAATAGGCCATGTATGATAATTTTTCATTTTACTAAAACTTGTAACCACAAATAACTWATGGAAATTTTGCTTTTCAACACATACGATATCAAATCTCAATATTATCAATTTTGTTGGACTAATATGTATATATATTATGTATATGTATATATGTATGAATGTGTGTAGAATGAAAATTGATGGTATAAATAAGGTTATTAAATGTCAATTTAATCCTAACTTAACTAATTTGACTAAAAGATCATAGATTTGAATCTTCACTAATACYTGTTCAAAACTGAAGGAAAAAAGCGTTAATAGACASTATAGAACAAGTTACAATATAAAAAATGATTTAAAGTATAACTTCAAATAAAGGCTAAAAATTATTCAAAATATCTAATGGATATCAATACTTGCCACGTTTGCTGTTCATTTTTTTAAAAGCATCTACCACTGCTCCATTTATAACTCAACAACCACATCAATTTACATCCCTTGTCTTACGTGTAAAATTATTTCGAGACATTGTTTCACTAATTTTAAAGATCAAAGATAGACGTGTGTAGAACCAAAAAATTTGGGCCAATCATAAACGGYCACGTCATTATCTATTTTATTTAGGGATTAATTATATATTAACCCTAAATTAAAATTAAAGATAATTTAACAATTAAAATATGTAATTGGGTCATATGACTATTGTGCTTGGAATCGATTTGGTTCACAATCTTGGCCCAAAACCCAATTTACCATGAAATAAAGTGGATTAATATTTTAATTTAAATAAATCCATTTAAAGAATTGGGCTTGGCCCAAAATTACCCAAGCCCAATGGCCCACYAAAGCCTATGGAAACCTCTATAAATAGAGGGGACCTCATTCATTTTGGAGGTTCAGAATTTCAGGATTGAGAGAATTCACACCAAATTGAAGACTCTCTGAAGACTTGAAGATTCGAAGACCAACTTGAAGACTTTGAATTCGAAGAACATATAACTTCGATCCAAATTCAAGAACAAGCATCTCAATCTTCACATCAAGTTCGAGAGAAAGAATCAGAGGATAAAGATTAGAGATTGAATCCACTATACAACATATACTACAAATATAAAAGTTCAACTCCACGAAATATAATTTCTCCGGAAATTTCCTGTGAACAAATTGGCACGCCTGATGGGACAATCTCTACCTTTCATCTCCTTCTCAAGACTTAAAGTTTTTCAAGAAAATCAATGGAATTTAAAAAGACTTCTACAAAAGCTGCTTACATGAGTAACCTTCATATGGGTCATATCACCTATGGTTGCTATGATGAATTCCAATTACGGGAACATCAAACTCCCTCTGTTGTTACAAACAAAGTAATGATGTTGCAAGAAACATCTATTGAAAATGAGTTTCTTGTTAATCATAACCCTTTATTTGATCTTAATCCTAACATTATCTCTRTTATGATGACTGATGCAAGCACTATGGATGAAAAAATGGCCGAAATGGAAAAGAAGCTCGCTGCATTGATGAAGACAGTGGAAGAAAGAGATTATGAAATCGCTTCCTTGAAGAATCAGCTTGAAAACATAGATGTTGCTGAGTCAAGTCAAACCCTTGCTATTAAGATAAATGACAAGGGAAAGACTATCGCTCAAGAAAATCAATCGCAATATTCCAYTTCGATCGCTTCGCTGTCTGTTCAACAGCTCCAAGATATGATCACGAACACGATCAGAGTGCAATACGGCGGACCTTCTCAAAGCTCCCTCTTGTATTCTAAGCCATATACTAAGAGGATTAATGATCTGAGAATGCCTGCTGGATACCAACCTCCAAAATTCCAGCATTTCAATGGGAAGGGCAATCCCAAACAACATATTGCTCACTTCGTCGAAACTTGTGAGAATGCTGGTACAAGAGGTGATCAATTGGTCAAGCAGTTCGTCCGAACATTAAAGGGAAATGCCTTTGACTGGTATACTGATCTCGAGCCTGAAACGATCGAGAGTTGGGAACAGCTTGAAAGAGAATTCCTAAATCGCTTTTACAGTACGAAGAGAACCGTCAGCATGATGGAGCTCACGAACTCCAAACAAAGAAAAGGCGAACTRGTTGTTGAATATATCAACCGATGGAGAGCTCTAAGTCTTGATTGTAAAGATAGGCTTACTGAACTATCCGTTGTCGAATTATGCACTCAAGGTATGCATTGGGAACTTCTTTACATCCTTCAAGGTATAAAACCTCGCGCCTTTCAAGAGCTAGCAACTCGTGCTCACGATATGGAGCTAAGCATTGCTAATCGAGGAAGTAAGGATTCTTTAGTGCTGGACTTAGAGAAAGAAAGCAAAAGTGTTGAGAAAACTTCAAATGAATTTTTTGGTGTAAACACAATCTCTCCCAAGTTGTTTTCAAAAATAAAAGGGAAGAAAATTGAGAAGCAACAAGGAAATAGGAAAAGATGGCTAAGCTTGAAGGAAAGACAAGAAAAGGTCTATCCTTTTCCTGATTCCAATATCCCTTATATGTTGGAACAACTACTGGAAACACGACTGATAGTACTTCCTGAGTGTATACGGCCAGAAGAAATGGGTAAAGTTGATAATCCAAAATATTGCAAGTACCACCGAGTTATCAGTCATCCAGTGGAAAAGTGTTTTGTCCTAAAAGAGCATATCCTAAACTTAGCTCGAGAAGGAAAGATTGAGCTGGATTTCAATGAAATATCTCAATCAAATCACGCTGCAGTAATAACAAATATAGGCAGCCAAACACCTCAAAGTCTATTCTACAATAACAGGATAAACTTGATCAAATTTGGAACGTTGAAGCCTATATCTGTTCACTCTCAACGGAAGACTTCAAGAAATACCATTAAAGATCTTGTCAAATCTGTCAATCAGGGAGAGGAAAATTGGACTCATCGGAAGAAACAAAAACAAAGTGTTGCTCAGAAGAAGTCATCTATGCTCAGCAAAGAGCATGAACACCAAGGAAATAAGGATTCAAGGAAGCCTAAATCAGAGAGGAAAGAAAATAAAGACTCCTTTCGACCCCAGATATCGGCGACCTTAAAAAAATTCTCCCCAAAAAAATTATTCTATATCAAAAAGAAGAAAGATAATCTTGCAAGTTCACATTACATAAATGTGGAAGAAATTGACAACTCTAAAATAACTGAGCAAATGACTTCTGTATTTGATCGCATCAAGCCTTCAGCTACTCGACTTTCAGTCTTTCAGAAGATGAGTATGGCCACTACAAAAGAGGAAAGTCAATGTGTTACATACATCCCCACTCGATCTTCAGTATTTCAAAGGCTAAGCATCTCCACGTCAAAGAAAAATCAATCTTTGAAATCTGTTTTTGATCGTCTCGAAGTGTCAAACGATCAATACGAAAGAATGATGAAGACCGTGGAAGCAAAATCATCCGATGAAGTGAATGATGAGAAGAAAATTCACAGCATTGTTCCTTCACATATGAAAAGAAAATTCTTCATTCTCATAAATACAAAAGGTTCCTTAAAAGTAAAACAAAAGCTTTCATCTCAACCAATCTTAAAAATGGAGGATATAGAAGTTGTGATGAAAATAAGAGCATTTGAAATACAACACTCCTTATCGTAAGAGTCTAAACTACATRATACTCCTGGCCCGCATGAGTTTAAAAGGTGAACGGCCCAAAAAAAAATCTTGTATTTGAACTACGTTATGACTTGATCTCTTCCTAGAATACGTAGGCAGCTTAAAGAAATCTTTAAGTTCAGTCCAAGTTTTTATAAAAAAAAAACTTAAAAAAAAATATGGTGACACCACAGTAACGTTGCAAAATGCAACCTTACCAAGAGTGACGATACGACGCTTAACCCTATTGAA
>NW_019104513.1:562815-589551 GCF_001995035.1 Momordica charantia
TGGATCGGGTTCGATTTAACCGAAGATATAATGCAACAGACCTGACTTTAACAACAAGTTTCAACCTCGACTTGGATCGGGTTTGATTTAATCAAGTGATAAAATGCACCGGACCTAGCATTAACAACAGGCTTCGATCTCAACTTGGATCGGGTTCGATTTAACTCATGATAATGTTTGATCACAAAAAAATACCAAGCTGACGAGCCCGGCTCAAACGAAATGATGACCTTAAGGATGAGCTGAATTTTGCTGAGTAGGGGACCTGCAAGAGAAAACACTCCGAAGCCCAAGTTAGGAAGAATCTGAGTTGTATTCGAGAGAAAATACAATGTTCGCGTACCTGGGATAGAGGCAAATGATTTCTATATATAGGTCGAAATTTGCGGCTAAGCAAGACACGTCTAGGTCAACTCAAACAAAGAATGAAAATGGGACCAAAGGAAATCTTGGTCGGCTCAACCACAACGGACGCTGGCTTGGTAGACAATCGAAATACCCTTGGTGATAAAACTTTTCTCTTCTAATAAGGATGTGCCACCTAAGTGTAGGGTTTAAAGATTCTTTTAAACTTGCTAAGTGTATGAGATATGCACTTGACGCATGACGATAAGACTAAAAAAATCACGTGTTCATGCAAATGCAAACTTCCAATGGCAGTATGGAGTACTTATCGTAGCGGAAGTCTGACATCCGAGCGAAAGGTCAGACCAATCCAAATCATCCTGGGAAACAACACTACACTACCTAGGTACCTGTGCAGGTGTGGCGTTGGTTGATCCTAAAAACGACCGTAGCGACGTGAAGAGTTAACAAACTGAACGCCTAGGGATCATAAAGGATAGGAAAGAGATAGAGGCGATGGAAAACGATACTCGTATTCAAATGCGTCCCTTTGTAAACGAAAGAGCTCCTGCCAGAAATAGCTAATGAAGATCGGGTACCCTATCGCTGACAGTTGAGTGAAGCCTATCAACTAGCTCTGACTCTAAACGTCGAGGAAAAGCTAAAGAGATCCGCAGGAGCCTCCACGGGAAGCTGTTGCGCGACCTCTGGCACAACTATCTTATGAAGGATGGTTGCATCTACAAATGTGCACTGACCCAATGTCATGAATGAAAAATGATGCTCAATTTTATTTTCCATTTATTTTTATCACTTGACCATGTGTGCAGCATATGATCTGTTTTTTTATTTAGCTTAACCAATAAATTTGATCTTCAATGCATGATGCAATAATGTATATGCCTACTCAAAGCTAGAATGCAACATGTGTGCATGATACTAATTTTTGTTTTGACAATGGAATGTGATTATGAATGCACAATGCATGATACTTAAATTTTCATAATCTAACCATGATATGAATTTTTTTTTTTTTTAAGAATATGTATGCAAGTGATGTGAATGCATGATTTGTGAAAATATGGTTGAGGAACAAGAAGTTTTTCCATATTTTACAAAGATATTACTTTTTTGTCTACTCTCATCCTTCTCATTAGCAATTATTTAGCAAAAAATCAAATGCGAAAAGGTAATGTCGACATTGGAAGAAACACATCAATTGTTCTTTTTTCCTTTTGTTTTTTTTAATGAATGCCTTCACTCAATAGGAGATATACAAGGTAACTTCTCAACTATATCAAGTTTGGCAGGGGATTCTTTTGTAGAGGTAACTCATGTGCCTGTTTAGAGAACTATCAAAAGTAATTCATAGCATTGTACATCTTGTTTGATTAAACTGCTTCATAAACTTAACCTTATAATTGACAAGAAGATCGGTTACAAGAAAATGGATTTAACATTAGGAGCAATGGATGATAGAAATCATGATTTTGTAATAAAGTTTGACGATGAATAAAAGTCAGCAGACTTCATTTTTAAAGAAAATGAAACAAAGAATTCATGGATATTTTGTCAAATCTTGGAACAATAAGAGATTGAGTTTTTTTAAGCTTTGGGTAAGAGATTATAATCAAATGAATAGAAGAGTAGCAGTGATCCAATTTCTTTTGACAAATAACTTTGATAATTGGTTGCATAACTCCCCAAGAGTTCATCTCATCGATCTCGCCCCTCTTTTGAGTATTTGATGAAATCATCTTTCTAGCCGCATTTTATTTTTCATGGAAATGTTGTTGTGGTCCACTTTGAATGTAAAGCCATCTTTTTAGCTTTAGCTTCGACGTGCAATTGATGCAGTCCACGTTTGAATGCAATGGACCTCTCCTTTCTCAAAGTGTAGCTCTTTATGGATGTTGTAGAGTACACTTTGTGATTGTTGATCAAAACTTCTCAAAATTGAAAGATTTTGTGCAATGTAACAATCTCAGTTTGAAGATGGTATTTGTCTCAAAGCTTTGTACAATACAATTACCAAATTTGCCCCAACATAGCATTTCTCGACTTTGCCCCAGTTTGGAGATTTGTAAAAAGAACCTTGAAACCTTTGAAACTGATATCGTTGATCTACGTTGATTGCCCCACTCATTGAACTAAAAGATGGTCACGACCTTTTTATCTTTCTTTTTTCTTTTCTCTGTCTTTTCTTTTTTTGTTTCTTTTGGCCGGACCTAATCTTTTTTACAAACAAAATATGGTACAATCACATGTAAAACGTTGATCATGTATAAGTCGCCTTTTGCCACCTTGACCGTTGTTCCAAATTATTTCCTTGTCGATGCTGCTTCAGTATCATGATGAAACTGATCCCAAGCAAAACTCATCAAAGGAGACTGATATCTTGAGACTATTTATCAGGTCGCTAACTTTCCAATTCTCCAAAATAATATCCTCAGTCTTAAAATCACTTTTAGTTAAAAAAAGAGAAGAGACAAATGATTCAGATAGGAGAACAATATAAAGTGAAAGAAGGAAGTCATAGTAGGAAAATTTTGAGCAACTACAAGTACGAATTCATGAAACAGTCAATCATAGGAGTTCAATGTTATTTCAATTACTTTCAAACTTCTCAGGATAACACTAGGTGGATAATTTTGGACGTTTACCACCAATTAGATGTGGCAGACTTGGTAAATGACTTTTATGGTAAGTAGGCAAATATGAATATTCATCACAAAAATTGTATGTGATAGGTTGAACAAAGGATTTTTTTACAGTAAATGGTCAACTCTTAATGTTGACCATATTTACCATATATCGGTAGGCTAGGCTCAAGATAGGTTAGACTCAAAGCGGGCTAGGCTCAAGATTTTACAGCGTTGTTTTAGATTCTCACCTCAAAAGACATCCTTGCCCCAGTATGAATATTTAGTGGTTTACTGGTTCGCACATGGGAAGAAATAGGGAAGCCAACATAAAGCTGCTTTGAGTTAAGGTTTAGCCTGAGAACAAAGTTTGGTAAAATGATTGAGTTTTGAAAAAGATTATATCTCATTGAGGACCTTGAAGGCATTCACAAATTTTTCATTTTTTTTATTTTCATTTATTTTTTCACTTTTTTTCCTTTCTTTTCCTTTTTTCTTTTTTGTTTTTTGTTTCCTCCAAGTGACCTACTATGGTTGGTTTATGATTCTTGTTAAGGTCTCTACTAACAAGAATTATAAGACTAGACCATATAAAAATTTTCATTGAAAATTTCCAAAACATGTAATTTCATTTTTATCGAAAGCATTTTAAAAAAAAACAATTTTTGTTTTTTTTTTTTTGTTTTTCAACCAATGATATGATATGAGTGATGCATGAATGAATGTATGACTTAGATTTTTTTTTAAAAGAAAAATAGCTCAATTTCCACACATTCACATTATTTTTTACAAGTACTTAGCTAAATCATAGGTGACTCAAGCTTCATTGCCATTTCAAAGATGACTTCAAATAAGAAATAGACTTTATTAATAGTAGGAAAATGTTAGATCCACATTGGTTTCCATAGTCTCGTGAACTCATGATTCTAGTGCTTCAGGTGTGGACCATCTTCCTTTGAAAACCTAAGTCATTCTGCCTTCATTAGAACTTGCACTTTATGCTTCAGTGAAGTACAGTTCTCAGTTGAATGACCTACAGCTCCTGCATGGTAATCACAATGAACATGCGGGTCGTACCACTTTGGATAAGGTGTATGTAATGGCTCTACGGGTACGAGAGATAATAGATTACCTTGAAATAATTGGGATAACAACTCGGTATATGATATTGGGATCGGATGAAAGCTCTCTCGCTTTAGTTGTCTCCAACTACTATGATTGTCTGGTAATATTAGCGATCTTAGTTATGGGTCATACTGTAGAACCAATGAGTTTATGGGTACTATATAAAAATGGTATATCGTAGATCCTTGTTGGTGCCTCCACTTGTGCTTCGAAATTACTGCCTGAACTTTATTTTTCCTTTTAAAAGAGCTTCTATTCGTTTCAAGATGTGGCTCTTTATTAATTAAAAGGCATTGACAGTTGTTCTATTGCTTCTCTCCATCTTTGAGCATATTCTTTCCCTGCAGTTTCTTCAACATTTCCATTGGTAACATTTTCTTTTTCTTTACCTTTTTAAATATCTAAGTAATTGGCCTTTGATGTTTGTCCATCTTGGAATGTGAATTCAACCTGACATATTGTAGGAGCTTGTTGGTCTTTCTTGGAAAGCTGAGCTTCATGTGATGAATTATGTTGCGAGAAGTCCTCTGTTGACTGACAAAAAGGTGGGTCGACCCTAGGTGATGAATTATTATGAGGTTCGACTAAATCATTAGGTTGAGAAATGCCCCCAACAATATTCTTTAAACATTTGTGATTTGCCCCTGAATCTTATCGATCTCTTGTCTCATCTTCTTTAGTTCTACATTCTGCACCTCCAGGACCTGTTCTTGAATCTCGTCTCTTATTTTCTTTACCTCAACATTCAATTATTCCATGACCCGTTCGTAGATTTCGTCTCTAATTTTCTTTTGCTCAGCATTTCTTATGTTGCGACCATGCAATTCTTCCATGTTATGCTGCTTTATGTAGCTTGTATATAAAGAATAGTAAATATGTGGTTCTTAAGCTATTTTTCCTAAGAGTTCGTGTTAATTATGATGTAATGGAGAATGCACAGATTTTGATTTTTTTTTTAAGATAGAAATTGATATGCATGAGACGATGATTATGCGAAACAATGCCTTAGATATATATTTTTTTTAATTTATGGTATGGACAAGCAATAATGATGCATGAGAAAGATAGTTTTTATAAATTTATGCTATGGACATGTAAAATGATGTACGCAAAAGACAGATATTTTTTTTAATTTATGTTATGAACATGCAGAATGATGCATGGGAAGACTAGGTTTTTTTTATAATTATTTTCTTTAAGAAAAAAAAAAGTGTGCTACCAATTACCCCCAAGTGATATGATATGCAATCTAAACGCATGTAAATGTAATGCTAGACTATAAATCATCCCAGAAGGGAAGATCATGAATATGCGCATGAAATGCAATATGCGCATGAAATGAAACCTTAGGGTTATAAGGACGAACTCCTAAATAAGTGAATAAGTTTGAAATTTTTTATGTGCCTACAACAGGGACATTTATAACCCCTTTGAAATGCAATACTTCTATCCAAACTTAAACAAATAGCTGGAAAGAAATAAGGTAAATGATTTTTTTTATTTAAAAAAATAGTTCATTTAAAACCTTAGGATTAAAAATCGATCAAATTGACCCTATTTTTTATTTAAAAAAAACAATATGACATAATAACACAACAAAAATAAAATGTAATATGAATATGAGTGTGAAGTTATGTACTAATGCCTCCTAGAGGATAATGACCCTCAAATCTTTCATATGTTTTGGCAGTATGGTAGACTTGAGTGGAGAATTTTATGCACCTGCACGGGAACCGAAATTTCACGAAGGTCACATTACTCAATCTCCGATCTAATCTTAAGAGTAAAGCCCCGATAGGAGGCTTGTGAATTTGTGTGAGATGCATGGATAATGCAACGTCATCGCGACGCGAAGCGATCGACATCATCCCCTGAAGGGTCTCTTTCGAGATAAGGATTTGAAGTCACCACCAATCATCTGCCAGGTGTGATTGATCACCTAAAAATAAAGACAACGTCTGCGAAAACAAATTGTTGGTTTGAGAGTCGACTGAACGTAGGGAAGGTGTTAGCACCCTGAACACCTATTTGAAAACGGTACCACATTTTGTCATAAATTATCCTATTATATTATTTGGTCCAAAAGAAATATCATTTTACGATAAAATATGAATTAACAATTATGAGTGGCGCAAAGGCCATTAGCAAAATTAACCAGAAGGTTCTAATTCACGTCATTGGGTTTTCGAAATAATTATTTAAAAAAACAAATAAAAGAAAGAGCACATAAGGGTTTGACCTTGGGACCTAAGTGTAACTACTCAAGATTCTTACCTCTATGCCAACAACTAATAATGTAAATTATAATTTCTTTTTAAAAATACATGTTAATTAAAAACTTTATTTTAAAAAACATTTAAACGAATCTTTACTTTAAAAACCTCAAATTTTTCTTTTACCTTGAAATTAAATTTCATTTTATCGAGCAAAATTTATATTTTGAAAAAAGCTTTACTTTTAATACTTTCCTTCAAAAAGATTTTTCTTTCTTTTAAAAACTAAACTTAAAAAAACATTAAAGACATCTATTTTAAAATCAAAACAAGTATCTTACTACTATCTAAAAAGAAATTAAAAAGAGGAAGAAGCTTAAAAAAAAAGATTTTACTTTAAAATTCAACATTTTCAACATTTGCAATTTTAATCAAAATTTATTTTTAAAAACTTTTTGCTCTTTTTTCTAAAGTAAATCATTTAGGAACCTTATTTTAATTTTGTTTATAAAAAAACCAACATTTTATTTATTTTGCATTAAAAAAAAACTCAAAATTTAAAACGAATCTTCTTTATTTTTAAAAGTTATTTTGATTTACCAAATAAAATGTTTTTGTTTTAAACAAATTATATTTATCAAAATCTTTTATTTTCTTTTCAAAAATTTATTTAAAACAATTTGTTTCTTTTAAAATCCTATTTTTTATTTGTTTTCACTTTTAAAACAAACTCTTTTATTTCAAAAAAAAAAAACAAATTTTATTTGCAAAACATTTTAGCTTTCTTTACCAAAAATTTATTTAAATCTCGTTAAAAGATTTCCTCCTTTAAAACTAAAAAAACTTTATTAATAAAAGGTTTTTTTTTTACTTTAAAAAGAAATAGATTTCCTTTTCTTTATTAAAAGAAACTTTAGTTTCTTTTCTTAAAAAAAAATTCAGAAATCTACTTTTACTCACCAATTACTAGAATGATGGAAGTCGCCAGAGTTTGTGTAGGGCCACTCAAAAAATGAGTTGTCGAGTCTAGCCACCGCTGAAGGTCGCCGTTAGGTCCTACTGCCGCTAGAGCTCGTGAGAGAGTAAGAAAGAGAGGGGAAGACAAATGATTGTTGTGAGATTGTAGAGAGATGAATTTCCTTTCCCTTGGCCGTCCAATATTGTTTTTATTTTTCATTTGTCTATGAAAAGGGAAAGTCTTCGTGCTAATGGTATGATCAAAATTCAAGACCATATGAAATAATTTTTCTAACCGAAATGATGGGAAAAATGGTGAAGTTTTGGGCCTATGGGAGTGGGTGAAGAAGGTGATGGTTTCCAAGAGTGAGTTTGCAAGAGGAGTGAGAGAATGGGGATAAGATTCATCCTTCTCTTTCACGAATGGTGTCCCTACAAACACTTAAAAGACTCCCTTTATATAGGGTAAAGAAAATATATTTTTAGATATAAAAGGTTGGGAGCTAAACTAGTGCAAGAAAAGACCAAGAAGATTTCAAATTTGCACGTTAGTTTTGAAAAATTCACCTTTAACTTAATTAATAAAAGAGACCTTCAAATAAATAAATAAAATCAATCATTTTAAATCAATCATTTTAGCTATTTTTTCCCTTTTAATTTTAGTTTTTTTTAAAAAGACAAATATATTATATAAAAAAAACTCCTTTTTTTATTAAAAAGTTAATAAAGTAAAATTAAATAATAATTAAATTTGAGCCGGATCAAATACGTTGTCTACAGTAGGATGTCAATACATTATATATCATAACGCAACTCAATTATCAAAATTTTTAGATGTCAGTATATGTATATATGTATATATCAAAATTCAACTCAATTATCAAAATTAGGACGTCAATACATGTATATTCAATGCAACTCATTATCAAAATTAAGAGGTAAATACATAAATATGCTAATTGAAGAAATATCAAAATTAGGAGGTCAATACATGTATATACTGATTGAATAAATATTAAAATTAGAAGGTCACCAATAACATGTATATACTATATAAAGTAGTTGGACTTACATAAATATACTTCTCAAATTTGATTTTAAATGACACATTCATGTAGTCGGTCCCACATATATTTTTTTATTTTAAAATTATTCCTAAATTACGGGAAGTCAAATAACAAGCTTTTAGACCTTTTCTTTCATAGTTTTCCATTGTTCAAAGTCTGAAAATCAAAACAAAATACTTAGATGTTGAAGAGGTAACTAGACAACAGTGGACTGTCGGTAGATGTGGGGTAGATCTCAACGACGACGACGCACGGACCGGAATTGGGTGACGAGTCATACATCGACAACTAGAGTGTTGAATGAAATGGGGAGAAACTGACCGGAATGGGACGAAACTGATCGGTATCGGACGGAGGCAACTGACCGGAACATGATTGACCAATTGCCCGAGTGGGCCTGTGGAGGACTATAGGTGAAGATGTAAGTTGGAGGAGAGATGGGGATGTGGGGCAAAAAGGAGGGGTTGCTACCATATAAACCCTAAATCCAACCTCTTCAAATTAGAGATACTAAATTTTCATAAATTTTCCTATAAATATTCATATTTATCATTTTTTATAATTTTAAAATCTATTTTCAATATCTCCTCTTAAAATATAGAGTATCAATTTTAAATGGTCTAAATTTGATTTGTGAATTGTTTTATTAGATACAGTTGATTTCCTTCCTAATCGTTCTATCAAATAAATTCCTAAAATTTAGCATGTATACCTAATTTTTGTTACAGGGGTATATTGGTCTAAAATATTTATTAGTATTTAAAAAAATGTGGTTTAACCATTTATGTACATATGTTTGACCATTTTTTAGAACGTCTTATTTATTTTAGCCATTCCTACCGTTGTTCCAGGTCAAAATCAACATATAAGCCCATTTCAGCCCTTCACATTATTTCAGCCCTATAGTGTTATACAACCTCAGTATTGTTTTGTTCAAGTCTATTTTATTACTCAGCTCAAGCCCAAATTATTTTAATAGTTTAGGCTGTTAGATCGTTTTTTGTTTCCAGTTTACGGTGTTTTTCAATTTTTTAAAAACATAAACAACGTTTAGTAATTGTTTCTGTCGATACCAATTTTTGGGTGGCTACAATATAAGTATCACGTACGTATAAATCTAGTACTGATGTGGTGGTTTGCGGATTATATTCAGATTCCTAGTTAGTATTCGAGGTGGGAGCAAACGAATATGAAGCACGAAGAGTAATTACAAGAATCGATAGTCTGTTTGGATGTATGTCTCTTTAGAGACTTTGTGCAAGGTTTAGCCTAAGAATTCTACCGTAGAAGTTGCGCAGTTGATGTTACATACGTTTCTTAGGAGTCCATATCATTTACATATGTAAAGAGAGATTGAAAGAAGACGATGGGGAGGTGTGGGGACCTCTCCCAAAATTTTACGTCATTTTCCTGTCATTTTAGGATGGTGCGATAGCGTCTAGGCCGGTAGTCACCTAATACCGCACCAAACACTCTATTGGGTGAGTTTATCGTATGCTCGACATTTGTCCTATGCGACCTACAGGCCCTCTTGGTATAGGGGTTCCACGTGGCACTGCAAACTTACCCCTTGACTATTTTTAGAAATAATTTTCAAAATTATACAAATATTTTAAAACATAAACAAACATCTTGTTTTATAGTTCTTCGACTCAGGTTTGTTGCGACCCTGCAATTTTATTTTTCTTTATTAAAAAATAGAAAATAGAAACAGAATGAAAATGTTACCAAACGAACTTTTACACAATTAATTCTCAGAATAATTCCACTGGAAATATTATGTATCAAATAAGTTCAAAACATTATTTCCTTTCTGGCATTTGAGGTTACAAATGCTATTTTTCTATTTTGCCCTAAAATTAATTATCTTGGGTAATAACCATTGCTCCTCTTATACAAATGCAATAATATATAAAAGCTTTTATAAATTTATTATTAATTTAAAATTTACTTACACTTCTAATTGCTTTATATTTCTAACCGAACCTTAAACTCAAATGGTAGATTGGGTTAGTTCTTTATAATTTTTGGGTAGTGACTTTTTTAACCATCTTAATTAAAGACATTTGAAGTTACACAACTCTACCTCATACAAAATATTAATATACATAACGGAGTTTTGACTGCGATGAAATATTTGAACTAATTCAACCCAATCATGGAAGTCAAGACGATTGAGTTCTCACCGGTAGGAGCCCATAATGAGATCAATATATGGCCAAGAGCATGAACAACCAAATTATGAAAGTTATTTTGATAAATGACCAAAAATATTACATATTGAGATTTGGATAATCGAATTTTATGGGTTTCTGACATTTCAATTTGACGAAATTGCCCCTATAACAAAATCTTTTTTTTTTCATGCTTGTTTTTCTAGGCGCCGAGGTCTGATCGACTACAGCCGGCTTAGGTCGCTAGACCCCGACCCGCTTACCTCTCTCCAGGTCCGCTCCTTCTTCGGCTCTCTTTCCTCTTTTCGGTTGCTTAGCCTGATCTCTATTTTCTCCCTATAACAGCTATCTAATTGAGATTAACACATTAATTATTGATACACATCCATAGATAAAAATTTGCTATCGCTATATTCTAGTAATCGTTATATTAATTATTATGTTCTATAATAGAACAATTCCAATATTCAATATTTATTTGAAATTAGATTCTATATTCATATAAATTAGGAACAGCTAATTAGATCCCAGTAATTTAGTAAATTACTATGGATGTAACATTTCTGTTATGTGAGYCCGCTTAGCTCAGAGGTTAGAGTAATTTGTAATGSGATGGTCATCAGTCAGCTTTTCTCTATTGATTTTTCACATTGTCAATTATGCGAAAAATCTAGGTGGTCATCATGGGGTTTGAGAACCCACCCTCTCTTAATTACCCTAAYCCCTTTGGACCAATAAGCTTCTAAGATATGTTATGCTTTTAGATTATTTTTTTATATGGATGATTTTCGGTTTCGATACTTTATTTAGTTACCTAATATGAAATAATATAAACATTGAGATAAAGTTCATAATATTTCAAAGTCTAATATAATATTGGATAACGTTAGAGTCACRTGAATATGTAAAATGGGCAAATATAATAGATTTGACAATTTTTGGAAGCTCCTATCTGCCAAGGAAAAAGGTAGATAAGAAGAAGAAAGGCAGTTAAAAAGGTAGGAAAAAATGACATGGTAAAACGTAACGGTGTATATAATCCAGTATACATAAGAGAATAGGGTAAGAGTAAATATTAAAATATGTTGATGCGTGRATTTTKACCCTCCGACTCTTCTTCTCGCATACACCAAACTCGATGATAAGGAAACCGATACCTGCAAAATCAAACCGATCTAAACCGGTGTGACCTTAGTCACACGGGCTCCGATGCTTAAGTTAGCGAGGGAGAGTTGAGAAAATAATTAGCTAAGGATTAGTCACCTGCCTCCTCAGGGTTGGATCTCACTGCTACTTATAGCCGTAAAGATGATTCCAGAACTTCYGTAGTCAAACCCTAATTCGGCGTGGATCGTAGATCGTAGGCAGGAGATTCATGGGTTGGGCCGTGGGCTGAGCAGGGGTCAAGACCGAGCAGGGGTCGGGACCGAGCCTTCTCGGCCCGGTTAATTCTCCGCCGATCGCTTTCCTCGTTCTCTGCCTCGGCGCTAGGTCGTTCTTTGGGCCGGCCCGTTACGTCATGGGCCGGTCTCCCCCAATCGATGATCTCAGGCTTCAACTCATTGTCCCGTTTCAGGTCGTTTTTGKTCTCCATAACAAAATATGTGGCGTATATTAATATAGACTAGAAAGGTAAGAGTAGATAGAAAAGTGAAATGTAGGATAAGGTATTAAAAAAAAAAAATGATCAATTCCATTGTATATGGTAAAAAGTTACAAGTAAATAAGTTACCCTATATCATAGAGGGTAAATGTGTCATAAATTATGTATTGAAATGATCCGTTGCAAAATTTAAAATTAAGAAAACCAATCGAAACAAGTCTTAAATTAAAGTATAAAAATTGACCATGTAATTTGTAAATATCATGTACAGAGGGGGAGACTGCGTAAATTTTATGGAGAACAAATTGAAAATTCTGTGTTTTCTAGATTCGGCATAAAATTTAATATATTTTTTTTCCTATGTAATGTTATTGAACGACATCAAAATCAYGCAGAAGTGATTGATCGAACTTACGCCCTCTTGATTGAAGAAGTTATTATGTATAACTTTCGAGTTATGCTCGTTTTGACTATGAAGGGTTACATTTAAAACTAGTCTGATGTACTATTTTATAGAATTATGACTAATTGAGAAGTCATTTATTCAACATGTGGTATCGTCTGGAGTGAAAACATTACTGAACTTCCAAACTTAGAAGTTAGGCTACAAAAAAATTGATAATGATTAGAATAAACTAATTATTAAAATACGAATAAATAATTCCGATGAAGATTTTGAAAATCGAAAATCTAGGAAGGTTAAATTGATTTTGATAACCTAAAATCTAAGATAGCTTAGAAAGCAATTTTGAATACAACAAACTGGAGGTATGGATTCGAGCCTCTGATCTTAAAGAAGAATAGTAGATGTCTGTTGAAGGTAAAATCGAGCAGGACATGCGTTAGTTGCTGCGAGGTGCGRGACCACAGACAGTTATCCGTCGTACATTACAGTGGCAGGAGGGCGYGCTTCCACTCCCACTGTATGGGGAGCACGTCGAGCACCACAACCGGACAGCAACAGGTTTTAGACCCACAAGCAAAGGCGCCATCCACTAATTGTCGGCAGCATACACCCCCGTTAGATGCTGTACAGCCCGACTTGCCCCTGTCATTCCAACCACCGTCCTTCATAGTCGACCATCCGAGCCTATAAAAGGGAAGCACCACCTTTACTTGGCTCACCTTCACCAAATAAGTGAAAAATTTGTACTAAACCCTAGTGTCTTTTCCTATTTGCTCCGATCACTAACTTGCACGTCGAAGTGTATTAGGCAGGAACCACACCCACGTCGAGTAATTTTCTGGTTGCAGGCTCATTTAATCGTTGKCGAAACTATTCGTTCGAGGAACACGTGAACCTCTTTGAAAATCATCTATCAACCCATATCAATTACTAATGAGCTGGTGTTGGTAATAATTTTGAGATATTTGATATGACTTTGAGGGTAAAAATGAAAAGCCCGGGAAATCTATCCTGAAAATTGGGTGGCCACTTTTTGGATTTATAAATTTTTTGACTTTTTTTAAGGGTGTAAATAAGGACATATAGCTTAATTTCCTATCAATATATGAAGTGTTTTAATCAACAATTTCAACCAAAAAAATCTTGGAAAATAGAAAAAGACATTTTATTTCTATAAAGGG
This sequence comes from Momordica charantia, assembly GCF_001995035.1. The sequence goes on from NW_019104513.1 coordinate 576,529, forward strand.
AAAAAGACAATTAAATGCTACCCATCAATTCCATCCTTACAAAGAAGCCCAACGTAAAGCATCTCAATCACACAACTCTACAAAGGGAGGAACCATTTGTTGGAGATATTTATTTTATTTTTTCGTTAACGAGAGATTCGATACCATAATCTTTTGGTAGGAAATATGTCTTAATCAATTTAGTGATGTCGAGGTGGACCATTGTCCAGAAATTTAAGGGAGGAAAAACAAAAGATATGATCCTAGAATTTTTCTAATAATTTATAATCTTTTGGGTCTATTATTTTAGAAAAAATAAATTTATAGATTAATTTTAAAATATTTTCTATTCATGACTTCTTGGAATTTTAAAAAAATCAAATTTTAGAACTATTTKAAAGGATCTTTTTTTATGGTATTTTCATTGATTTTCTTTTTCATATTAATTTAAAAAATACAAGACATTTGAATCAAAATCATAAAGTAGTTTACAGCACATGAATTTCAAGTATGCATTTTGATTCTTGAACAAGTCTTTCTAGACTAGGATATGTGACAAAATCCCTTTTTTCCTAAAGTTTGTCTCTATTTTTTAAATTTAGCTAACAATTTAAGAATACTTTTTCATGATAATTAATTTTTTTTTAAAAAATAAGTATATCCTATTTTGATAGTTCGTATCCATGAATTTTAAGTGTTTTAGTGTTGTCCCTCATCTTTCTAAATATTTATTTTTGCCCAAAACTTTCGGTAAAAATAATTTGTCTTTATTGTTAATTTTATATTAATCTAAGAACTTAAATCCATTTGAAAACCCGACACTACCTAACTTACTACAGTGAACTTCAAATACTTGTAGTTTGTCTAAGGATCTCTTGATCCAAATAAATAAACAAATGATATATATATCAAACTTTTGTTAATTAACTTATTTAAAAAAAAAAAAAAGAAGAAGAAACTAATGATTAAGATTAAAATAGTTTTTTCCTAACCATCGAGTGGCTCATTTGGTCCAAAGAGGTTAGAAACTTATTTCGATTATTTATAAAATTTCTATATAATTGTGAGAATGTTCCAAAAAAAATGAAAAACAAGAAATAAAGTTAATTGTAAAATACTTAAATTTCTTAAGAAAATTGGGAGCGAGAAATAAGAAACGGACCATTACCAAACAGCTTCRACAAATTTCAATTTTCAAAACAAAAAAGTGAGGCCTCTGAACTTTTAATGATTCAAGAGGCACCAATTGTTTTTGTTTGTATATTATTTGTAAAAGACATGGCATCCACGAGGACCATTTAAGTTCACATCTATCAAATGTCAGAAATTATTCCAACTTATAAYGTTGCAATGGACATTTCACCTTTTATTTTAAGGCTAAGGGACAAAGGAGTAGGTGTAAAGCAAAACAAGACACGTCATCAAAATATCAATATTTATTCAAATATGTTAAATTACCATTTTTTTAAAGGTAAATTACCATTTTAGTCCTTGTAGTTTTTGCTAATTTAGATATGTCTTTTCTTCTACTCGAGAGAGTGAGACAATTAACTGATATCTAAAGAAAACATGTAAAGTAAGAAAACTACGAGTGGATGGACGGTAAATTGAAATAGTAATTTTGCCTATTGACAAGATTCTTCAATAATATTTACCATTTATATATATTATTTGTACATTAAGGGTAATATATTTCTGTCAACCTCTCAATATTTCAATCAACATTTTCATATATTTATGAGTCTGGAGTAAATTAACATTTTCATTATTTTGTTAAAAAGATGATTAAATGTAGAAAGAAATTGAACAAAATATCATTAGTGTTGACATAATATTAATAATAAGAACTTTTAATTTAGTTAAAAATTATGGAATGCTATTTTCAATTTAAATATTATGAATTTACATCAACACTTTATCGATATTTTTAGATCGAYATTTTCATGGAGTTGGTACTAATATAAATATGAATAGAAACAAAAATGACTTCATAATTGTTATGCGAAGAAAAAGGTGTCTAATTATATTTTTGGTCATGGTGTTGGGATGGAGAAAAGTTGGAGATGTCTCTAAAATCATTGTGTCGTAGAACAAATGGAAACGAAAAAGGAAGATAATTTTTTATTTTTCTTCTTTCTAGGAGAGAGAAAAATGAAAAAAAAAAAAAACATTTTTCTTGTAATTATTAAGAGTGTTGTAACTTGTCACATCCTCCATTAAAGGGAGTCCATTTCATTCTCTATCCCACAAAATTTCCCATAAAATTTGGGATTTTCTTGGGATCGAGTTCTCGTGGAGAATTATTCCCATTTATTATTATTAATTCGAATTAAAAGCTCATTATCCATGGTAAAACTTTAGTTAAAATTTAAATTCTAATGTCATTTGAAAAGCAAAATTATTAAATTTTATAAGAACATCATGATACAACAAATCTTTAAAAGGTAAATTTCACGATCTAATTATCAATATAGGTATCAAAACGCCAATCCAAATAAATTTCGAGTAGAATTAAAATGGAAAATGAGGCGGGTGCAGGGACTGAGAACATCCCCCATCAAAATTAATATTTTACAAAGTAGAGAGAAAAAAAAGTGATCTCGTAAGAATACGTTTTAACCAGTTGAACTATGCAGACCGGCGTAGTTAGAATTTAAATTATAAAAAAAAAAAAAAAATAATTCAAGAACCACTCTCACACAGCCCTTCTTATTCATCTGGCAACAAATATACATTAATGAAAAAAATCAGCCACAATTTTATAATAACATTGCCTCATTTTCCAAGCAAACAACTCTAGGCTTACACAAAAACAGAAAGCCAGTCATTTGAGAAGAAGCTTTCACCAAAAATATCAACCTCCTTTCTCATCTCACTCACCTATTATATATATTTTTACACAATTTCTGCCTACTATACCAAAATGCAGACCTGAGTCAACGACGCTTCAATCTCTGCTCACACTCGACCGGGTAAATCAGCACTGAATCTAAACACAGACCGCCTTTCGTGTGCGTGCAGTCGATCTGTGTCATAGAGAATTTTATCTTTGTTGATTCGGTTTGACCATCGACGAGAAAGTTACCTGCGTGGTGCAGAGTCCATTTACCAGCTTCCTTTAGATAGCATTGAGTCTTGGCATGCTGACCATCGGAAGTCCAAAGCTGGAATTGCACGGGCTTTATGTCCCAACCGTGGACGTGCTCGAGGTTATAGATTCGACGGCCAAACCTCCTCGATTCACGACCCAACTGCAACCTGAAGTATAGGCTGTAAGTTCCCGGTGGAAACGGGAAGTCTACCTCTCCACCAACTTCAAACCACCATATTTGCTGAAGATATGCAACAGTGTGGAATCTACAGGAAAGAAATTGGAAAACCGATATCAGTTCCCGCTCAACGGAGCAAGCCGTGCAAGCAACAGAATCCCGAGAGTGCCACGAGAAGTACAAGACTTATGAACAGGTGACATCTTGCATCATATTCCATTGATGATACAAACTTATATTATATGGACCCGTTAGTTCCATCAGCTCTTCAACCATCAGTGAGATAGTAAGACTTCATCAAGAACACTACAGAAAAACGATATCGATATGACACTAGTACCTCCGAAAATTCAATAGAACGATTCGATAAGCATCCATATATACCAATCAAATATTGGTTGGCAAATCATTGTTCTTACCAAACTTGGAATTTTTGGTTTAAAAACAACATTCCATAAGAACCATGCTTCCTCAAACAGACAGATATACAAAAATCCTATGGAGAAGAGGGAGGCAAATAATTAAACATCAAGATTAGATAACAAAGATCATACTCCGTGAAATTCGAGCACGAATCGTTTCGATTTTCAACACCAATCTCGACATCAATGATAAGAAACAAACAGAGAATTCCACATCCTAGTCCCACAGATTGATTCATTCCAAGGCAATCAAAATATAACCAATTAGCTCAGTTTCAAAACTTGTTTCTGATGAATCTAACTGACCTTGATTCTTCAGTCGAGATGCGATTCCAATATCTCCGATCATCAATCCCAGTTATCATCAAATCCATCGAAGAAATTGACAAGCAAGCACCGCCTGAAAGTTTATCCAGCCAAACTTTCTGAAACGAAAACGAAAACAGAAAATTCAACAAACGAATCTTCGAAAATTCCTCTTCATCGTTCCCAGAAATTCATCAGAAATCACAGTATAAGATCTCATACGACTAACAAGAACAGAACCCACCGATTCTAATTCAAAAAAAAAACAAAAAGTTTCCCCTAATTTTGCAAAATCGTCGAATTAAACCTAGAAGGAGAAGACGAATTACCTTGTTTCCACCATCCAACGGATTCTGGCGACAAAGCCTCGTATAAATCTCTCTCTTACTCAAATCCGGGGGCAAATCAAAACCCCCAAAAACCCGACGAGCAATCGCCTCATAATTCGGGGGCAACTTTGATTCCCAAACGAAATCGGCCCAGGAAGCCCCACGAAACGCCCGATTCAACCGCGCCAGTTTACAAATCTCCGGCGGACCCAAGTACCCCAAAACAGCCGCCACACAATTCTCCGGCAAATCCCCGAGCCCGGGCTCCGGCAACGGCGCCGGAGAACCATTATGCAGCCGAAACAACACCGAAAGATTCAGACCCATCACAGAAAAACGAAGAACATGGGAGAAGAAGGAAAAGGGGGTGCGATTCTATAAGAAAAGAGGGAAAATGAACGGAGTGGAGGATCTGGGGTTGCTTGGATTTGTCAGTTTGTGAAAACCCAGCGGCTGTTTGTTTCCTGAGAAAGTGAAGGACGACAGCGGGGAATGATATGGACGGAAAGTAGAGGGTGACTAGATATTTGGCGTTCATCAAGAAAAAATATTGAATTTTAACGAAATGGAAAGAATTTTGGCCATTTTAGTTGTGGAGTTGAGTGGACTTTGGTGCAATTCGTCGAATCTTTTTGGCTGATTTCTCCTCCAAAATAATTAAATTTGGAAGCCTGCGGTTTCGTACTAGATTGAGATTCAGCCATTGATTTTTCCTTTTTATTATCAAACAGTACAGTTGTCTAGTTTGGTTTAGGATAAGGATTAAGAACTACATTTATTATTATTATTCCTAATCCTACCTTTATTCCGTTTCCGTCTCCAAGTTTATTCTTCTATTGAAATTGAGATAATGCCTTAGAATAAGTTATTTTTGTAAATTTATTTTCACAAATGTTTCATGTTTACCAATTTTACCGTCTTAGATTTTTGGATTTAAAATTTTTTTCAAATACCAAATTTATCCTTATTTATGATATTTATATTTATTATAATTTATCTTTTATTTAAATGCAAAAGATTAATATTCTAAATTTGATTATGTAAACATTAAATTATTGTGGGACCTAAATCAATCCTCCTCGTAATTTCCTAATTTATTCCTTAATATATTCAATTATTATCATAATCCTCAAAGTTACTCCTTGATATATTCTACTAAATAATGAAATTTATTACAAATATTTTTTCATTTTATTACAATTTTTTAGGCCAAATTTCAATAATATAGTCATTATAACATACAATATATATATATATATATCCGACTACCTAAATATAAACTATATCCAACTACCTTTTCAGTTATATGGAAATATAAACTATATCCGACTATAAACTTTAAGCAACATACACTAAACAATGGTGATATAAACTATAGCCATTATAACATACACATATATGGAGATGTAACATATATCTGGCTATAAAGTATATACGACTATATCTCTCTACAATTAACCAACAAAGCAAATAACTTACTAATCTTCCGGTCGGCGACAAAAAAGAAACCTCGGGATAAACGGATGGAAATAATGGACGTGCGGCCGGAGACGAAGGAGAAGCTAGACGGATTGTTTCGACGACGAAGAAGAACGGAGACGAAGGAATTGACGGAAACATAACCATAAAAGAAGAAGAAAAGTCTGGAGGATTTTGGGATTTGATATTTTTTACTTTTTAAAAAGTTTAATTAGGTAAAATTTAAGGGATTTAAAATGTAACCTCCCAAGTAGCCAATTTTAGATTTTAAAAATTAATTAATATTGAGCTTGAGATACGAAAGGATATATTAGTAAATTGGGTGATGGGTACCATCATAAATGGGGTTGTTTCATGACAAAAGTGTAAATTTTATACCATTCAATCCTTTTATGTAATTATAGTCTCTAACTAACCTATCAATGTACTAATCCCATTGAAATTTGGTTTAATATGTGTTAGCTAGGTTTGATTCTTCTATATATCATCATTTGCTCTTAATTTATCGGAAAAAGGCACTCAACTTTTGATAATTTGTATTTTGATACGAGAAGCCATTGAAAGTGAACATGTTGATGATATTAAGGATCYCACATTAATCGGATAAGGGACCTAACAAGAATTTTTAATAGACATGAACTACTCCTCTCGTTGCCAATTGGAATTGAGGTGGAATCATATGAATACTAATAAATGATAGTTATAGATTCGGGAAAGAGGAAGAAACTTGTAATATCGTAGCTACTCACGGTTATTTGGTTGATTGATCATTGCTTATGTATGTTATTTGTTGTCGCTAAATTAACGGTTGTGGAGGTGGGAATTGAACCATCGACTTTTGTTTGTAATAGGTGTCTTATCCACTAAGTTATGTCGATATTTAAATATCGTTATGCTATTTTTTTAGTTTCATAAGATGAGAAATTGAACCATTGATCTTAGAGATGGTAATGAGTATTTTATCCACTGAGTTATATGTTTATATTGGCTTAAGTATAGTGTTAATGACAAAAACTCATTGAATTTTTTTATTTGTCCATTGTCATGTTCGGTTGAATCATTACTTATTATCTTATTTTGTGTGATAAGATGCAAAATATACTCATATATTTATATATTTATTTTAATCATATCTCTCCCACATGACAATGATTGCAAAATTTTGATATCTGATAGTCTGAGAATTTAGAGATTTGGAGGGTTAAAAAGAAAGGAAAACATATTTTGATTAAGAAATTGGAGAGGAGAAAGATAAATTTAGTGATTTTAAATAGAATTTCGAGGATTATATTTTGACATTAGATCTATAGAAAAAACGATGAAATGTTCAGATTATAAGGAAATATAACAAAAAGGAAAAAAGAAAATTGTGGTAATTTAGAGAAATTGTGGGGATCAAGAGAGATTTGGAAATTAAAGGAAAGGTAGAAATTATTAATTATTGAATTTATTTGAATGCATCTTGTATCGTCCTCTCACTCGTCCGGTCGGCTTGTGCCTACCATTCCGCCAGCTCAATTTGCAACGTGTTGTCACATGATTCGTCTACACTGCCGCATCGAATGCCACATCAACAAAAATATGTACATTTATGTAATATCATCCACCATATTGTATATCCCGTAAACACAATTCTCACATGTCAAACATCTAGCTATTTGGTCCATTAGTTCATATTCCTCCCAAACTTGTTTTGCCTTCGTTTGAACTCCAAATTTTAGTGATTCATAAAGCTTTGGTCTCACACCATAGATACTTTGAAATACAAAAAATATCAACAAATAAAGTTTGTTATTATCAAAATATATAGTATAATTGAAACTCGTAAAGCAACAGTGGGAAGTGAGGATTTGAACTTCCGACATTATGGTTAGAGATATATATCTTAATCTATGCTAAGTTGACAATTTTAATGTTATACATATATATATATATAWATTGTCATACATATATATATATTTTGCTATGTATTTGAAATAAACATTTTAAAATATAGAATTTCAAAACTATCGTAAACTATATTATAACGTCAATTTTTAAATTTATCAAAGACAAAATACAAAATAAGAAATAATTATGTGGACCAAGGATTGAAGGAGATAATATCAAGTAATTAGGTTATGATCTATAAGGCTATTAGCCAACCCACTCTACTCTCGATCATATACTAGATTTTTAAGTATATATTTCCAATAAAAAATGTTGTAAGTTCAACCATCTACTCCTAAAAAAAAAGAAAAAAGAAAAAAACAATTACAAGATTTTTTTTCGTAAGATGACTCCTATTTGATAGCACATGCATAATCTAGATTGAGATCACTGCTCATCTCTTATTGATAAGAGACTTGTACACATTTAATTGTTGTTTCTAATAAATATCCAACCTCACGATTCAACAAGTATATTTTTCGAGTTCTTTACATTGAAACTTTGTTGAGTTCTCTCCTTGATTGTGCTCATAGCTTCTGAATCCAATTGTCATAATACGTTCAAAAACATATTATATTGTTGTTAGTCATACACGCTCGAACCTTTATTTTTCATGTAATATAATATAATGATATGTAATCGACTTGAGATTTGAATCTACATCAGAGACAAAAAAGATATCTTTAATAAACTAAAAAAATATGATGAATGATGGATGTACTTGATGATCCCATTTCTTTTTGCTTTCTTCCCCTTGCTTAATTATGTCTGAAAAAYTAGGTTACAGACTATATCAATACACTGAAARATATTTRTAATTCATTGGATGTTGGAATAACTTAGGTAGGAAGAGAGGTTAAGATGARCTTAACTTAGCGATAATTGGTACTTCTAGTCTGACCAATAGGTCATGAGTTCGAATCTCTCACCTCCATTTATTGTATTTACAAAAAACTCAGGAACAGTGGCTCCTAGCCATAGAGAGCGTGGGATTGTCCCTTGGTCCGTAGGTCCTAACACAAGGTTAAAATTCTACTTCAGTCACAGTGATCCAAGAGTTTTGTGTGAAATGATTCTTGCTCAACAGAAATTAAAAAAAAAAGTAAAATAGATTTTTGCTATTCTATCAATTTCAATRAAACGCGTGATTCATGAAGTGAAAGACACGAAGAAAACGTTATTTTCAAGAGAGACATTAGGTAGACACCCTTTAATTTCTTGTATAATTCATGTGCAATGATTTAGAAATGGGGATGAAATTTCTTTGGTGTGTTAGTGTTGGGTGGGCACACACATTATTGTTTTCTAAAACCCAACATTTAATTTCCATTGCCAAAGTCAAATTACAGCCAAAGGAAGTCAACAATTTAGCTTCCAACTCAGGCAACTGAAATATATATCCTTAAAAAAAGGAAAAAAAAAAAGAAAGAAGAAAAATCTCAAGCAATTAAAAATCTTTGTTGAACTTAGAATTTTAAATACCCACAATGATTGACAATTTCTTTTCCCATTTTTGTATCTCTAAACTTTGTTAAAAATATAATTCCTTCCAACCAAACTTGACATCCTCCAAAATATATAGTCCTTTTTCTGCCCTTTGTTTTCCATTTCTTGTCTTTAATGGTGTTAGGATCTTTTACATGTTGGTAAATTCAGCATTTTATTGTTGAGTTTGGATTTTTTTTTTACTTGTTTAGTTTCAATGGCTAGATTTGAGTAATTTAATGATTAAATTTGAGCATTTTCTTTAAGTATTTTGTTGGTTGAACTTTTTGTAACTTTTATTGATTGTGTTTTTTTTTTCATTTTTAAAACTTTCAAACTTGCTGGACACAAAATTCTATTAGATTCCTGAGTTTTAAGAAATATCAAATAAATGAGAGACTTTGTTCCTTTGACATAGAGTTAAAATTGAAAGTTTAAGGATCTATCGGATACTTTTAAAGTTCATGAACCTATTATACACAAAATTAAGAGTTTAAAGATCTACMGTACACTTTTTAAAGTTCAGAAATCTATTATATACAAAATTAAAATTTAAGGATTTATTAAAAGTTCAAGAGYCTGTTAAACAACAACTATAAAAGTTTAATGACTAAACTTGTAATTTAACATAGCTTCTAAGTTTTTTTCCCCTTTTTTTWAAAAAAATTGAAACAACATCTGTAGGTGGAGATCATTCGAACCTCTAATGATGGTAAAAATTTTCGGTATGATTATTGTATGCATGTTTAATAATACTTGTAAATTTTTGTAATTTAAAAATGAAAAAAGATGTGAATTTAAATTATAATTCTAGTATGATAATCCATCCTTCCTAAAAGAATCCTAGATTTTGAATTAACCAACAAAACATAATACCTTTGACATGCACTACTACACATGACAACGACAACAGAAGATCATTACGACATGTCGTCTTCAATAGTACTTTTTTGCCACGTCAAAGCGTGGGATGGAAAATTTCTGGAAGGCCTTCTATGACCATTATTTATTATTATTATTATTATTATTATTATAATATTYTTCTCTCTCTCCCTTTAAACCGTCAAAATAATAATAAATAATTTAAAATAAACAAAAAAAAATCTCGAATTGCCAATTTAGACCACGCGATTATAGCCGTGTGAAAATTGAAAAGTCTACACGTGTGTGCTTGTTCATACCAACCTACACAACTTATTAGGTCTAGGGTTGTACCGGGTAGGGACGAGAGAAAATTTCAGTTTTACAAAAAATAATAATATTATTAAATATATATTAGTGAAATTTTATTTMTATTTTTTATATTTTCGATTTCCCTTTTGTAATAGGATAGAGTTGTCGATATCGAACCAATAAATACATAGAAATATTAATGAAAATGTCAACGTRTCGACAGATATTTAATACTATAGGTGTATGTATTTAAAACAAAGAATTCTAATTTATATGATTAAATATCTATGGAGAATCAATCCAATTATCCATACACATAAGTATACAAATGTAAACATATAAAAATTCTAGAGCGGCCTAGCTCAATTGTATCTCCAACCAAAAGGTTGTAAGTTCAATCCCCATCACATATATTGTACTAAAAAAAAAGTATAAAAATGTAAACATATGATAATATTAAAAAATAAAGTTAGGATGAGCCTAATGATTTTGTGCAGGAAAAATGAACAYGTGTCACTCACTTTTATCTAATATATCTTTGATTTAAAAATGTATAAATTAGTTTAAAATTTGTTGAGAAACAAAAACTTGATTTTGTGTATCTAAACTCAGAGAAGTTGAAATTTCTTTCCTCATGTAAATTTCGAGGAGGAATTAGAAATTTTTAACTTTTAAATAAGTTTATTCTCTTTTAAAATTTTGTCTTTTTTACGTCATATCAAATTATCATTAACTAATTTTAACATTTTTTATAGGAATTATAAAATTGAAAAATGGTAAAGGTTAAAGGAATAAAATTGAAACTATTTAAATTAGAGGTTAAAATATATATTTAGTTTTTGTTTTATAAAAGTATAGCATTGCAGTTGGGATAAGAGTTTTAGTATTTGATTTCAAAGAATAATTATAATTCATGTTTTTTATGATTGTATTATTTTTCGTATTTATTTCATTTTTTCTATACACAATATGTGGTTCATATGATCAGGAAAAATATATTTTACAAAGTAAATTGGTTTTTTTGGAGACTATGTTTATTGTGTTTTGATAACCATTATTTTATACTTAAATATTTGGTTTTCATGACATTAATTTATAACAGCTATAAATTAATTGAGTCTATTAATTATGTTTAATATTTCTCATTCATATATATAGATTKTCTGGTTAAGAAGGATTTTATTACAAAAATGATTTCGATATGTTCTCTGTTTCTTTACAAAATTTTGAGYTAGTTTTTCGATTCCAATCCACTCTGATCAGTACACGTTCGAGTTGGGTGTTGTGTTAACCTTGGGGAGCAATCGGCTATATACAATTTAGCACCATGGTCGTGCCGAAATTGCTTTCAAGGCAGTGGGTCATCAATGGCACAACAATCATTTTCATCTAATTCTTCCTATAATTTCCAACAATATATGTCAATTACTGCTAAACTAGGCTCGTTTTACTTCTTACTTATTGGACTCGTTATTCACTCACTTTTTCTGCTAATGTGCAGCGGCAAGCAGCGCACTAATAATACGCTTGATAGTTGTGCTTCCTAATTATTATTATTTTTTTGGAGTATGCTTCCTAATTAATTTAGAATGACATAAAATAGCTTAATTTAGAAACGCATAATAAATAGAGTATATGTGCTATAACTGGTATTGTAAAATATATTTTTATTTAAAAATTATAAATTGAAACACAATAAATCTCCATCCAAAAAATAATAATAATTTTTCTATATTTATTTCAATTATTTTTATAAAAAATAATTTATTTTTCTTAGAAATAGTTAAATGTCAAAATTTTAAGTTAGCATTATATTATTTATTATCTTAAATAATTATTTAAAACAATATATTGATTTTTATAAATAATTTAATAGAAACATTTAATTTATATGTTTATAATTTTAAAAAAAAAAGAGGCTGGAGAGAAAAATTTGAAAACAGTTTTGCATGAAATTAACTATTTTAGATCATTACTTTCGAAAATAAGTACACCAAAAATGTTATTTTCCTTGTATAAACTAGATAATCGAATCATGTACATAATTTTCCTTGACCCGACCCAACTGATCAACTCTTAAAATACTCATAATTATTAATTTTCATGAGTATCACTGTTCAACATCTAAATTAATCAGTGATTATTGATATTAAAATCAATTAATATATACGTTATTTGTCTGATTATATATCTAAATCTATATTTTTTACMTTAAAATAAAAAATATACTAATTACAATTATCAAAATCAATGAAGAAAGATGAGAACATGCTAATTCACATGGTTGAATCCTAAGAAAATAAAATAAAATAAATATAATTGGTCAAGCTAACAAGTCTAACTAAAAAAAAGAAAAAGTCACATAATCTTTCTGTTAGTCAAACTAATGTTCATCACAAGACATGAAAAATTAAAGTATTCATTTTAATATTTCAAAAAAAAAAAAGARTTCATTTTAAAATTTTAGAAACCAAATAAATACTAAATACAAAAATTTACTATACCAATTTAGTTTTCGATAGAGAATATTTCACTCTTTATTCTTAAAGATCAATCTCTTTACGACCATCATTAAAAAAATTAACAGTTGATTCTTTTTTTTTAAAGTCTTTCTTTTTTAATCTCTCTTACTTGTTAAATTTTATGGATTGT